>CAIGQS010000269.1:100000-628280 GCA_903798195.1 Danio kyathit
CAATGCTTGGAACTCAGCTGATTTTGCTTTTATTGAAAGTTTGTAATCTGGATAAGTGTTATTTACCTTTATTACTTGTACAACTGAAAGATTGCAGTTGATAAAACTTAATTTATTTTAAATACAAACATTGGCTTTGCTTGCACAAACAGCACTCAGCACTGAATTAACTTTTGTCTTTATTAGGAGTTCAATGAGAAAAACCAGAGAGGAGCAAAAGCAGGAGACAAACTAATGATCATAAATGAACAAACTTTAATTGAAAAAAATCACATTATTAACATCGCATCTATAGCAAAATTGATTTGATCATATATTCACACAAGGTAAACAAGTAATTGTAAGCCAAACTGTTCACAACATACCATAAAACCTTGATGGTGAGATATTCCCACTATTTGTAGAAAAAACATTACATATAACCTGATTACATGTATTCATTACATGAATACCTAGGTGGTTGTCTGGACTATTGTCTTGGTTTTAGGGTGCTTTCACAACTAGACTTTTGTTCAGGAACCTGGTGCGTTTGCCCAGTTAGCGCGGTTCGTTTGGCATATGTGAACAGGGTAATCGCGCTCAGATCCGCACCAAAGCAATCGCTCGATTGAAACGAACTCTGGAGCGGATCGATTGTAGTAAGAAAGCGATACGATCCGAGCCCGGCTATATCACAGTGTTTTAACACTCGGGACGCAAGTGTTACTGCACCATATGTCAGCACGCTAACCATTATGCTATTGCGCCGACATGGAGAAAAACTTTGAATGTCGAGATGTAGGCTACATTTATTCGTGTGCTAGCACTCACCGGAGCACTCCTTCACGTGCACGTGTGTCACACAGCTGAACACGGGGGGAAAAAAGGATTCAAGTGCTTTTATTCTCATAAACAGTGCGGATGTGAATGCGTCTGAATGTTCTGATTGGCTGAAGTCGATGTCTCATGTCAGCATGTTCTAAACATGTACGTGCTCTTTCTGGCAATTTTCCTTCTGCGTTCACACAGAGCATCATTTCGGGAAATTACCGGTAAAGTTACAACTTGTCTTTCCGGAAAATTGCTGGAATGAATTTACTGGTATTTTTTAAAAGGGCTTGTTCACACATGATTCCTTCTTGCATCTGTGAAAGCGATTATTAACAAATTATTTAATGCTGCTGGTGAAAACCAAGCAGACTGCACCACACTTTGAAAACCCAGTCCTAAAGCATGAAAACCGTAAGTAGCCAATGTACTTTTCTGTACTCGCTTGAGACATTAACATCCTTGGAAATAATCAGATATCGGATGATAATATTTTCTGAAGCTAGTAGAGTTCAGTGGTTTACAGGTAAACCTGGAATGAGATGTGCACAGTAATGTGAACACTTACCAAAATAAGCAATAATTTATATTGACAATAGTGTTTTTTAGTTAATATGTGGGACAGATTATCTTTACTCGTATGTTTTTGTTTTTCTATTTTTAGAAACATCGATGACACCAAAGATGCTCTCATCTTAGGTTTGAATTTCATTTTAAATGAGATGCATTTTTTGTGAAGTGTATAAAGAAAGAAAGTAGTGATTTCTAAATTTAGTTTTTTGGTTCTTGCAACACATTTCAAAAAAGTTGACAGGAGGACTTTAGGCTTGTAATCGGGCAAATTGGTTAAATATTGAAGTGATTTAAAACAGGAGATTGTCATTATGATTTGGTACAAAAACAGCATCCAAGGAAGGTCTAGTCATTTAGGAGCAAGGATGGGCTGAGGATTGCCATTTTGCTGACAAATATGTGAGAATTATTTTTTAAATGTTTAAAAACAATGTTCTCAAAGAAAGATAGGAAGACATTTTGATATTTCACCTTCAACACCTTCAAGGAATCTGGAGAAATTTCAGTGCATAAAGGACGAGGGTGCTAGCCTAAGCTGAACAACTGTGATCTCAAATTCTTTAGGCGGCACTGCAAGAATCCTCATTCATCTATAAGTGATATCACCACATGGGCTCAGGACTACTTTGGCAAACCTTTGTCAAGTACCACAATATGTAGTTACATCCATAAATGCCAGGTAAAACTGTACTGTGCCAAAAGGAAGCCCTATGTTAACAGTGTCCAGAAACGCAGTCAACTTCTCTGGGCTTGGAGGCATCTGGGATGGACCATCACACAGTGGTCACATGCACTAAGATAAGTAAGATAAGATAAATCGGTATTTCAGGTATTTTTTGGGCTGAAGTGGACCAAAGAAGAAAAGGATCATTCAGACTGTTACCAGCAACAAGTCCAAAAGCCTCTGTCATGGTATGGGGTTGTGTCAGTACCTTTGGCAAAGGTAACTTGCAGCACTGTTATAGCACCATTAATGCTGAAAAGTACACAGAGAATTTTTAGCACAATATGCTGCCTTCTTTTCCAGGGATGCCCATGCATATTTCAACAAGATGATTCAAAACCACATTCTACACACATAACAAATTCTGGCTGCGAAGGTAGAGGACATAGGTATTTGACTGACCTGCCTGCAGTCCCGAGCTGTCTCCAATAGAGAATGTTTGGGGCATTTTGAAGTGCAAATGAAACAACGAATATTGGACATTGACTGATTGGAAAAATGGAACAAAATTACGCCTGAAACACTTCATCACTTTACTTGCAAGAACTAAAAATGGATATATATATATTGTTGTATTGTCTGCAATAAAATATGAAATACATGTCAAAGTAAATTTATAAATCAACTTAATTTTTTTTAGCTATTTGCTATGCGAGGTTTATTTCTTAGATAAAAAGTTTAGTTAGTTGCAGGTTTATGTCTTCAAATCACATCTTCTGTGAAATCTTCCTGATGTCGATTAAAGACTGAATGCGATCTAGAAATCCAGGCTTGGCTTCTTGTTTCTCAGACTCAATCATCAGATCGATGTAGTCACGCATGGACAGAGGATTGGGCTTGAGGGCAATTTCCTGAAGATGCTCCAAACACGTCTGAGATTTCTTAATTAGTCTAGTGACAATATTCTGGGCAACCTGGAGCTCATTTTCAAGCACTGCAAAGATCTTTTCTTTGGTCATGGCCTCTCCGTGTGCTGCTTCAAATCGCTTTTTCAAATCCTGATAGGTTTCCTTTCTCTTTTCTTTGACATAATCCCATTTATATTTCTGATTGAAGTGAACACTCCAGACACACTTTCCAGGACAGACCGTACACTTTCCATCTTTCATTGCCCAGCACTTGTATTTATCACTGTCATTTGCATAAATGCATGTTTCATGACATGTGAAGTTACAAGTCTGACAGTTGGTCAAGAAGTGACGTGTGGTGTTTTTAATCTGTTTTGGTACAGTTACTTCTACTTCATACTCAAAATTCTTGTTTGCTTTCATCTCGGACTTGTGTTGCTCCAGAGCAGCTCTTGTCTTCTTTATTTCATCCAGTTTTGTCAGATGAGCATTGATCTGGGGCTGAAGGCCTTCCACAAGCACCTCGAGGTGCTTTCTCTCTTCTAGGACCTTTCGTGACAGAGATAAACTCTTAGTTTTCATCTTGCTGAGAGATGTGAAGAAATTTTCCAGGCTAGAAAATCCCAAGTTCCAGAACATTTGATCAAAGTTTTTTCTATCAGAGTCCTTGTCCTCTGCAAATGTATTATTTTTGGCAAACACAGCAGAGTTGTTGAACTTGAAGTGAAGCGGCTCTCCAGACTCATCTGTAGAAAAAGGAACCTCAGATTTTTTGATGGCCTCGAGAACTGGAGGTTTCTGTGCATCTCCAAAGGTGGTCATCACTAGAATATTTTCAGCAATATCCTTCCCAAATATAGAGAGAATGGAGTCAAAGACATATTTCTGTGTGTGTGTCAGACGGGCAAGTGAAGCCTGAACTACAAAACACACGGCATCAATGCAGTCGATTCCTCCACGAGCAGAGAAAAACTCTTGAATCTGACCTCTGATTTTCTGGTCTTGTTTAATTCCTCTGGTGTCTCCAAAGCCTGGTGTGTCCACAATGATCAGAGAATATGGAACCTGGAAACCTTCCATGTGATTAATCTGATATGCTGTGATCTCTGATGTCTGACTTTCAGCCTGGGATTTCTGCTGTCCTTCATCTATCAGCACAAACCGGAAATCATCTTCCCATTTCACTCCCAGAATGTAGTTGATCATGCTGTTAATGAGAGTGGTTTTTCCTGCACCTGTTTCTCCCATCATCATAATAGTCTTGCTTGCTTTTGTGATGTTTATTCCAAATGTGTTTCTTCTGCAGAATCCGTTCCTGTCCATCCATGTTTTTTTCTGGTGGAGTTTAAAGATGGGCAGGGTTTTATTGCTTTGTTCTCCTCCTTTTATGTTACTGCTCCAGTTGTTCTTTATATCGTGGGCAAGAGTTAATGTCTCTCCACTGCTGTGGTCTTTTTCCATGATATTGGTGCTTGATTGTGTTGATATTTTCAGATGCCCAGTGTCAAGAGACTGATCGATCCCAGTTGGCGTTTTCTGACCTTTTTCCAATTGTGTTGCTAAAAAGAACAGTAAATAATAATTTGATCAATAAGAAAATTAAATGAATTGGCATTATCACTGTGTCAAGGTTCATATGTTATTGTGAACGTTGTAATGTTTTAGCATAAAATACTATCCTTCCACATTTGTAAAATAATGTTGTACAGGGTTTAATATTCAGCCCATAGATGTGAATTTGAGGGGTGCGGGGCGGGGGGGGACGATTTTCGGGAGATTATCATTCATTTGCGGGGATCCGGGAGTCTCTATGGATAAACCCTTGAACTTCCGGGAGACTTGGGATGTCTGCTTAAAGGGCACCTATTTTTCCCCTTTTTCAAGATTCTGTGTTTTTTTTTTGTGTCTCCAGAATGTGTCTGTAAAGTTTCAGCTCAAAACACCCATCAGATTATTTATTATACCTTTTAGAATATTGAAATGTACTGCTCTGATCACCATGGAACTGTTTTTGTGGCCTGTGCCTTCAATGCTAGTTCTCCCAGCCCACAGTTCCCATGTGCCTGTTAGAGTGTGCCTCAATCTCCGGCTACATCAGATCTCACGTAACATTTGTGAGAAATGCTACAGTAAGAAATTTACCAACGATTATTTGATGTATTTGTTGTGGAGTTAATTCAAGCCTGCGATGAGTAGGGATGCAACGATTATAGATTTTGGTTGTACGATTATAGTCTGAGAAATAATCACGGTTTCACGGTTATCACGATTATTATGCATTCATTAATTTCAAACACCACTAGTTTAGAAAATAAGATGAAAACTCCCTATATTTTTAAGTGTTATTTTTTTGCTGCTCAGTAACCAAATAATACAGCACATAATAATATTAGGAACAAACAATAGTCCATTTCTTTCTTTGTGCTTAAAAATAAGTGAATGTTTTTGACATTTAAACAAATAATTTTACACTGTAAATAAATGACAGAACAATGAATAAATAAATTAAAATAAATTAAAAAACAGTATTTGTCTAATGCAGAGCTTGAAATGAACTTTTTTACCTGGTAGCACCGGTGCTTACAACTTTAAAAAAAATGTAGGAGCACCAGAAAAAATGTAGCAGCACCCACCAAAGATTTATGAGCACCACTGCAAATTGTATATTAACAGATTTATTGTATTTGAAAACAACATCAATAGGACTAACAAAAACCAGAAACGACTATCTAACTAATTCTGTGAAGACTTATTGATATTTGTGCAATAATTCCAAAATGAATGTCTAATAATTATAAAATATTAATGATGACTATGATGACAATAATACTAACAAAGAATTACATTTCTCATTATCATGCTGCCTTGAATGTGCTTGAATGTGAGTTATCTGCTATAAAAAGTCCTACTGTTACTTTATGAAAAATAAATCTATGGTTTGCATCAAATAAAAATTAAGCATTGCCGTAAGAAATGTTTATTTTGCACTATTGTTTTATATGCATGACAATTTAATAAACAGAAATGATGGACAAAATAAAGTGAGAAAAGTCTCACGTCTGCACCTCTTTAAAAGTTTTGGTTTCGGTTTGGTCGTTTTAAATGCTCAGTCTCGTTATAACCTGATCTTCATTTCTCTGTGTTTGTGGGGTAAAGCAAGCGAGTCAGCTGACCCAATATATGAGTGGGCAGAGCAGGATTCTCATTTTAAACTTAGTAAAGGCGAGCTTCTTTGGCGACAGTGTTAGATTTTCTCGACGCAACGCTTTGAGATTCAGGCCATAAAACAGCTAATCCACTCTGAGTCTTACAGCACTCTCTCCGAAATCACTCGCTGAGCCCCCTGTCATCACGAGGTGCGTCTGAAAAGCGTGAGCGCGTTGCGTCGCATGTCCCTCCATTGGTAATAACGAACGTGCACAGGCTTGCCTTAGTTAGCCTCAGTCATAGTTAATCTAGTGTGCATGGTTAATAGTCTCATTGTACAAACTAGCGCACAGTTTGCATAACTGTTTAGTTGCTGCGGTGTTGAGAAGCCTTTACGATTAATTAACCGTGAAGAATTAAAGCGCGGTTAATAGTGAAACCGGTTAATCGTTGCATGCCTAGCGATGAGTCACACACAATGTCGTTACAAAGTTCACGCACACACACAAACACACACAAAGCAGGCACACACACATATACACACACAGCGCGCGCATTTAGCTTTGCACTGTTTTTGTACGCAAATATGACAGGATACAAGTTAATATCCTCTGCTGTATAGACATCCGTTATGTTAATGTACAAAATAAACCTGATTTAACGTCCACAATCCGGGATGGAAGTGTCTTCTTTTACAATTGGACTGACATGCGGCTGTGCTGATAAAGACGGATAAAGACTGATAAAGCTGATAAAATCGCTGTAATTGATTATAAACATGCACTGTTTTAGAAACGTTTTAAACTTGTAAAACTCATTCTTAATCACATTTGATGATGACTGATGATCACAGCGAGCTGAACAGATCTTTTTTATTCCCTATTGCTTTGTGCACATTCTGTCTTGTTGATATGATTAGGAGGGATTTAAATTCTATTTAAACGTCAGGAAATTTCAGAAAAGAGGCTTATTGTCTTTACATCACCCCGATATGACTGTGGACACACTATACCTAGACACAGTTGCGTGTCAAAGTGAAAACATTGTGCTTGAACAGCCAAATATTCACAAAACAATATTACATGGTTAACTTTTCTGACAGATAAACAGCGGTTGATTACCCTTTATGAACTGTCTTCAAAGTTATGTATTGGCATATATCCTTTGTATGGTTTTATTATTACTCATATTTAAATCTCTGAAATGAGTTTGATCATGGAATAAAGTTAATAAATACATATTTCAGTAATTATGATCTCAGTAACATTTCTCTAATGAGGAAAACTGAAATGACTTTTTCTGCATCCAAAGTTCTTGGTTTTCTCAGGACTTTCAGGCCAGGTCAAGAGGACATTGAAAGCTCTGAGGTGGACTGGATTGTAGGGTAGTGACCAGGTGTCATGATCACCAGCGATCTAAGCCCCATAGATCGCTGGAAAACAATCACTAACGGACTACAAATCCGCCATTTCATGGACTACAACTTCATGCATGCACTCTGCTCACACACACATGTTCCTGATCCTGACTGACTGCGCACAAACACCACCGGAGGATTGTCAAGGACTGATTACACACACTAATTATGCAGCACAAACTCACTCTAGTCGCCGAGTCTTGTTGTCTATTTAGTGACATTACAACTCGTTTCCTGGTTTGTTTTCCTGTGTTTTTTTTTATCCTCGCCTTGTTCATCTGTTTATCCCTGTCTGCTAACTGTCTTCTGCCTATAAATCTCACTACGACTCTGGATTGCCCATATACATCTGTTTGCTCCTGTGTAGATCATTGCTTTGCCTGACCTCTCTAATAACACTGCATTTGGATCCGCACCCCTGTTGTCAGTGTCACACTCCCTGTTACCTCAGGATAGATGTTACTTTAATCGTACTATTGTTCAAGTTAATTCTGTTAAGTGATTCTGCTAAATGAGGGCCATGTTCAAATTTAGAATTAAAGATTTTAATATCCTGTGAATTAAATTTGACTAAATTTCTTGTATTGAAATATTTAGCGTTCTGCTATGATAAAACTGCACTATTTTTAAGGACAACAAACATGCTTATGGAAAACACACACAGCACAAGTTCTGTCTCATTAGTGGAAATTGCTTATTTCTCTGGATTTGAGCATTCTTCCAAACATCTGGGACCGCATAATTAGATAAGTCAGCAAAATGTATGACACAGGTTTTTTTTTTATAAATTTTAACTAGACAAAATCTTACATAATGTGTCTTTAACATCAACAATTGTATTTTTTTTCTGTGAGACTGCAACGAGCACAAAAAAGCCAATATAAAGATGATTTGTTTTTAAAACATAGTTTAAGTGAAGTTTATGTATAAACAAATTTCGAGAGGATCACGTGCTTATGATTGTTCTCAGCTGTTCCAGCATCAGATCGATTATCCAATCAGACGACTCCTAACGGTCACACTTTATTTCGATGGTCCGTTTGTTGAATTGAAGTTACATTGCATCTACATGTCAACTAATTCTAATAACTAATAGATTATAAGTTGACTGTAAGGTTGGGGTTAGGGTAAGTTGACATGTACTTGCAAAGTTTCTTATAGTCAGTTAAATGTCTGTTGAAGGACTGTTAAATGTCAGTATCAACAGATACACAGGAGACAGTCTACTAATACTCAAATGGACCATCAAAATAAAGTGTTACCCCCCTAACTCACTAGAAATAACCAGAGTTTTTATCCCCATATATTCGTCTTGAAGAACAAGACGCCGATGCACCTTTACTTTCCCTCCTTTTCAGATGGGCGACACGGGGGCCCAGTGATTAAAACTGTTGCCTCACAACAAGAATGCCGCTGGTTTAAGTCCCTACTAAACCAGACGACATTTCTGTGTGGAGTTTTGCTCATTCTCCCCGTGCTCGCGTGGGTTTTCCCCGGGTTCCTTCCACATACCAAATAACTCGCACCCTAAGTAAATTGAACACACAAAATTGATACCATAATAAGCTCTAAGCAAGTACATCTTTCCTCAGTCATCCATATCCATCATTCAGCTAGAACCGGGGTGGGCAAACTCGATCCTGGAGGGCCGGTGTCCTGCAGAGTTTAGCTCCAACTCTAATCCAACACACCTGCTTTTAGATTTCTAGTGATCTTGACCTGTTGACCATCCCTTACACCTTAACCCACCCTTAAACCTACCCATACCACAAAAAGCTGTCCCTAACCCTACCCCACCTCTAGAGCACCAGAAGTGTTCTGCAATACACTATGAACACAGTAAGTACATTGTATTTATTTTTTTAGATGCAAGTAAATAGTAGTTAAGGCCACTTAATATACAGTAGGACCTTTTACATTTTAAATAAAATGTACCATATAAGTTTCGTTCACTCACCTTCTTCTGTGGCTTCTGCAGTATAAAGCAGATACTTGTTACAAATCAAGTGATGCCCATCATTCCTTTTAACAATGCCCTGAAGTGCTGCTATCAGATCAGCAGATGTGCTGTTTTTCTCCAGCCTGTAGTGTCTCTTAGAGCACTTTTCTGTGATTTCCTTTATGACATCGTTGACTTTATTCAGCTCATCACTTTCTGGCTTTTGTGTCGTGAGCACCATGGTGTGTTCAAACACACGGTCAGAGAGAGAGTTGAGCACTAACTCAAGGCATACAGCCTCTTCTCTTGAACACCCATCATGATTGAGGACCAGAATGATCACATGAGGTCCTGGATCAGACAGAAAAACACACTCTCTCACTCCCTTTGTGATGTGGCGTAGTGAGAGATCTGGGTTGAGCAGGAGAGGAGTGTTGATGACTGTCACTTTTTTCCCTCGAACTTTCTCACAGTACTGCTGTTCATCAGATGAAGCTTCAGTATCAAACGCTGCTCTCCCTAAGATGAAGTTTCCCACTCTGCTGGTTTCTGAAACACTGTTACCCAGAAGAACAATCCTCAGATCACTCACTGAAACACACAAAACACACATTATTTTACAATATATCATAAGGTAATGTGGAACATAAAAACAAATGAAGCACCATTTAATAGCCAACCTTAAACAAAAGCCTGTTGAGCCGCCTCAAATATCCGGTAATAAAGGATCTTAAGCTCTTGGTGCCTCACTATTTAGTGCACAGCAAAATCACTATTGTTACACATCATACTAAAGCGTCAAATTTAAATTAGAGGTGTTAGTTTAACAATGGGGATTATGTGTTTGCAGTCCTGCTTAGCTTTCTATGCAATCCTTATCTTAATATCAGTGCTTAATATTTAATCTGTGAAATACAACTATTTATCATCTTATAAGGTTTTGTCTATAAAATGAATCCCACATCACTAGCTCTTTAATCTAAACCACTAGTGTGAGCACAGCACATTAGTTCCCCTCTAGTCAGTTAAACTACCTAAGTTTAAGGTCAGTATGATTTTTAAATGTTTTAAAATAAGCTTCTCCTGCTCACCAAAGCTGCATTTATTTCATCATAAATACAGTAAAAAAATTTAAATTATGAAATGCTATCGCACTATAAAATAGCTGTTAAAAAAGTAGTTTATAATTTAATTTAATCATTTATTCCAGTGATTTCAAAGATAAATTTTTAGCTTCATTACTCCAGTCTTCAGAGTCACAATAATGACTGGAGTAATCATTTCATTTGAAACTACATACAATAAGAAAGCAGTTTTTTTTTTTTTTAAATAAATATTTAACAATATTTTTACATTTAATAAATGTTGATGAAATTCTTGATGAAAAGAATAATTTTCTTAAAAAAAACTAAAACAAAAAAACTTACCCTGGTACTTCTGACAGGGTAGTGTACATTGGATTATTGACTAGGGGAGTCGCTTGGACTTGTATGAAAAAGGGTCAATGAAATTGACATGTGCAATCTGAATGTACAACTCCAAATCAGAAAAAGTTGGGACAGTATGGAAAATGCAAATAAAAAAAGACAGAAGTGATTTCTCAATATACTTTGACTAATACAACAGCACGTAGGGCTGGACGATATGGCAAAGATTTATATCACGATATATTTCTTAATTTCGGTCAATATGATATAATTCAATATGGACATTATTAAAAAGACAGGAAAAAACCGCCAAGAACGCACACAATACGTGTCTGTACCTACAAATGTTTGCAAACTGAATTTGCAAAGTCTATAATACCTCCAGACTCTTATAACTTTCTTTCTTTCTTTTTTTTTAATCAAAACAGTACAAAAAAAAATGTATGTTCACTTTTTATTTGTATTTAGCCTTCACAAACAAGAAATGTGAAATAAACTATCAAATAAATAAAACTCTCAAACTCAGCTTATATATATATATATATATATATATATATATATATATATATATATATATATATATATATATATATATATATATATATATAAACAGTTCGTTGGGGTTAGCTTGATCAATGTGATAAACAGAAACTTTTATCAGCGTTTTTTTCTTTTCTTTTTTGTATATGCTGAATATTTTACAATCAAAATAATGCCAAAATCTTACAATTATGACATCTACATCGTAAATAAAAACATAGAGGAAGAATAATAATTGTAATAATAAAAAATCAAAGAGTATAGGCTACGTTAATATTTGCAATAGAAAAGAGTTGTTTGAGTATATTTATAGTTCTGGTTGCTTTTCATCCTGAACGTCCTTTAAGGGTTCTATCTGTCTGTTTATATTTGTGTATAATTACCTAAATAAATGAAAAGGTTTAACATAAAACTATTTTATATAGTCTATTTATATCGACTAATATTTTATATGATTTTATAACACATTTTCATTATTTAAAAGATTTTATACCTCTATTAATCACATTCTTTCCATTTCAAAGCTTTGCAAACCTGATTCCTGATAAATATGTTTGTGAATTTTATTTTGTAAGTGCGCGAGTGCTATATGCCAGCATGCATATATGAGTGCATGTGGGTGTTTATGCGAGGATCGAGTATTTGCAAGGATCGGGTTTATATGTATGTGTGTGTGTTAATGCTGGAGTATATGCAAGGATCGAGTTTATATGCAGTCGACGCAGTGGCGCAGTAGGTAGTGCTGTCGCCTCACAGCAAGAAGGTCACTGGTTCGAGCCTTGGCTGGGTCAGTTGGCATTTCTGTGTGGAGTTTGCATGTTCTCCCTGCGTTCGCGTGGGTTTCCTCCGGGTGCTCTGGTTTCCCCCAAAGTCCAAAGACATGCGGTACAGGTGAATTGGGTAGGCTAATTTGTCCGTAGTGTATGAGTGTGAATGAGTGTGTGTGGATGTTTCCCAGAGATGGGTTGCGGCTGGAAGGGCATCCGCTGTGTAAAACGTGCTGGATAAGTTGGCGGTTCATTCCACTGTGGCGACCCCAGATTAATAAAGGGACTAAGTCGAAAAGAAAATGAATGATAAAATAATAATAATAATAATTAGATTAGATTCAACTTTATTGTCATTACACATGTACAAGTACAAGGAAATGAAATGCAGTTTAGGTCTAACCAGGAGTGCAATAGCAGCAAGTGCAGGATACAGGTATAAGTTATAAAGTGCAGTTATAGAAAAACTATGGTGATATTTACAGATGGATGTACTATGAACATTATATACAGGTTGTGTTAGCTATGAACAGAGATTTACAATAGATGGATATATGTATAGGTTGCTATTAATAATCAGAACTGTGCAGATAAACATAATTACAAATGTATATGTACAGTGGGTGTGTACATAATTACAAATGTACATGGGTATGTACAGTTCAAATAAATGAATCAGTGCAATGAATATGTGCAATTTTAAATGTGCAAATGTTAAATAGTGCAGTGGTTATGAGGAGTCTGAGTTATGAGGAGAGTGGGGGGTGTACTGGGGGTGGGGGGGTGGGGGCAAAGAGTCAGTGGTGGGCAGAGTTCAAAAGGGAGACAGCTCTGGGGAAGAAGCTGTTCTTTAGTCTGCTGGTTTTTGTGCGGGGGAGCCTGAAGCGCCTGCCAGAAGGCAGGAGAGAAAACAGTCTGTGAGCAGGGTGAGAGGAATCTTTAAGAATACTGCGTGCTCGGCGCAGACAGTGTTTCCTCTGGATGTCCTCTATGGTTGGCAGTGTGGTCCCTGTGATGCGTTGGGCAGTTTTCACCACCAGCTGCAGTGCCTTACGCTCCGCAACAGAGCAGCTTCCATACCAGACTGTGACACAGTTCGTCAGGATGCTCTCTATTGTGCAGCGGTAGAAGTTCACCAAGACGGCTGATGACAGCTGGTTCTTCTTAAGTTGCCTTAAGAAAAATAGGCGCTGGTGAGCCTTCTTGACCAGGCTGGAGGTGTTGGTGGTCCAGGAAAGGTCCTTTGAGATGTGGGTCCCCAGGAACTTGAAGGATGAGACAGGCTCCACGGCCATCCCATTGATGTGGACGGGATCATGTGAGCCTGTTCGTCCCTTCCTGAAGTCCACAATGAGCTCCTTGGTCTTGTCAGTGTTAAGGAGCAGATTATTGTCGGTGCACCAAGTGGCCAGATGCTGTATCTCCTCCCTGTAGGCAGTCTCATCATTGTTGCTGATTAGACCAATCACTGTGGTGTCATCTGCAAATTTGATGATGGTGTTAGAACTGTTCACAGGCCTACAGTCGATGGTAAAAAAGGAGTAGAGGAAGGGGCTCAGCACACAGCCCTGTGGTACACCAGTGTTGAGTGTGATGGTGGTGGAGCAGATGGGGCCTGATCTAACATTCTGAGGTCTGTTAAGGCCGATTTATACTTCTGCATCAAGCGCACGCGTATGCTACGGCACAGCCTACGCTTGGACGCATAGCCCCTCGCCGTGGCCGTCGTTGACGTGCACCTCTCAAAAAATGTAACGTGTACGCGTAGCGCAAGCTCTGTGATTGGTCGGCTTGGTAGCGCTGACGAGTGTGGGCGGAGGTGAGAGCCGCGCGCCCGATGCAGCGAGTGTTACAAGTGTGGAGTCCCGTGAAGGAGCTCAGGATGGAGACTGTTGTTTTGTGTTTACCTTATGATTAAAGTTGTTCCACGTCCGACGGTTCACGCCTCAAAATGAGCGAGTTTGAGCCACTTGTGCATTAAGGAAGTGTTCAGGAAAAACAAAAAAAACAGCGAAGAAACTCAACACAGAGGAACATAAACACCTACTGCCAGCTAGTGTTTCGGAAGTGCATTGCAGAGAAACAGAAACAGCGCGCAGAAGTATAAATGCACGGCTACGCGCGAGGCTTGCGCCGTGGGTTATGGCGATCACTTGACGCAGGAGTATAAACCAGGGTTTAGTCAGAAAGTCCATAACCCAGTTGCAGAGAGACATGTCGATATCCAGGTCTCTAAGTTTGATCATTAACTTAGAGGGTATGACAGTGTTGAATGCTGAGCTGAAGTCAACAAACAGCATTCGTGCATAAGTGTTTTTATTGTCCAGGTGTGAGTACAGAGTGCAGTGCTATGGAGACTGCATCTTCTGTGCTCCTGTTGCCACGGTAGGCAAACTGATGTGGGTCCAGTGTGGATGGCAGAGAGTCTTTCAGATGTGCCAGGACCAACCGCTCGAAGCACTTCATGATGATGGGTGTAAGTGCTCCAGGGCGGTAGTCATTCAGGCATGTTGGAGTGTTTCGGCACTGGCACAATAGAGGTGGTTTTAAAGCATGTGGGCACAGCTGCTAGGTTAAGGGACAGGTTGAAAATGTCTGTGAATACCCCAGCGAGCTGTTCTGCACATGCTTTGAGGACGCGCCCAGGAATACCGTCTGGTCCAGCAGCCTTACGCACATTGATCCAACTCAGTGCTGTGTGGACTTCTGAGGAGGTGAGTGTGATGGGTGAGTGGTCGGTTGAGGAAGTGATCCTGGTGTAGGGTTATTTATTGTCTCGTTCAAAGCGGGCATAAAAGTCATTAAGCTCGTTCAGGAAGGAGACATTTGTGGCTGTGGGTGTGAAATGGCTGGGTTTGTAGTTGCTTATGGCCTGGATGCCCTGCCACATGCGCCGAGGGTCAGAGTTGGAAAAGTGCTCCTCTAGCTTTAGCTTGTAACAGTGCTTGGTCTTTTTGATGCCCCTCTTCAAATTAGCCCTGGAAGTGCTGTAGGCCTGTGCATCCCCTGATCTGAAGGCAGTGTTGCGTGCCTTCAGCAGGAGGCGCACCTCCCTGTTCATCCATGGCTTTTGATTTGGGTATGTGGTGATCTGTTTCTGGGTTGTTACACTGTCAATGGTGGTGCTGATGTATTCTAGAACATGTCAGGACTGGGAGGAAGGAGGACCCAAATACAGAATGAGTAAAGGGGGTGTTTATTGACAATTATGGATATGTGAGGTAGTGGTAGGGTGAAACACAGTCCAAACGATGACAAGGGTAGAGCTGGGGAATACGGGATGACACAAGCAGACGGAAGGAGAAGTGCTGGAGAGTCCTGGACAGAGTGGTCAGTGACCACAGACAGCATGGAGGATGGGTAACTGAGCTGGGATGCTCAGGCCAGGCAGGCGGTGTTGAGTGCTTAGGAAGAGGCACTCGTGGAGAGTAGAGGTCTCGCCAGTGGTAGCCGGACCGAGCTACAGCCGCCAGGAACTCACAGCAGGCAGGACAAGACAGATATACACACACGACGAAGGGAAACTAAACAAATAATAATCTAAAACAAGGAAAGTTAGGGTATTTGGAAAATGAAGCAAAGAGAAATAAAATAGGACTTGACTACTGAAATAAAAATGGGGAATAAATCCAAAACAAGGAACTAAACACTTAAAGCTACAAATGGAACTAATGAAATAAATAGGACTTAACCAAACAAACGATGAACGGGATAGAGGGCTCAGAAGGTCTACTGAAAAATACAAACAAACATTAGACGAAGACAACTCAAACATACCAACAACACAGATAACAAACATGCAAGAAACAGACAACATGAAACCAGTGAGCAAGAAGCAGACAACATGCAACAAACAGCAAAGAGAAACAATGAACCGACGAAGACATGAGGAGAGAGAGCACACTATAAAGGGAAGAAAGCACATGGGGATCAGGTGTAAACACTGAGACTAACGAGGACTAGATAAGGACTAAACAAGGGGGTGTGGCAGTTGGAAACGCGGGAGAAACAGAGGAGCACATGGTGGACACAAACACAGGCTGAGCCATGTGTTAAGACACAAGACAAACATAGACACAGAGAAAGATGACGACACAGAAGAGACAGACAAGGAAGGGCTATGACAGAACAGAGGAAGTTCAGCTGTCAATGTCTGTGTGAGAGCCACATGTGGCCTGGGAAGCAAACATACTCCAGTCTGTGTGTTGAAACCTGTCCTGGGGTGTGAAGTCTACCCCCGCTGGCCACACTTTGATGGTCCTCACTGATGGCTTCACACGGTTGATGAGGGCTGAATATTTAGGGGTAAGGAACAAAGAAAGGTGATCTGATTGACCCAGGTGGGGGAGGGGGGTCATGTTCTATAAAGGATACATTGGATACGGAACGTATGAATGTATGATGTTGTTTAGACCTGAAATGTGGTAACACGGTTGTCATGACGTCAGTTCCTGAGTAAACAAGCCAGAGTGAATCAGATCTCATGTGTCCGCCTGTTATTATAAAATAGTGTACATAACATGGTGTCAGAAGTGACGGTGTAGTAGTTAAAGTAACAACGAACTAAACCTGAAAAGGACTCATTTAAGGAGTTCACGGGCAAAATGGAGCGAGATGAGCCAGCCCCACCGATGTTAGCTTCACAGCTAGCGCCGCCAGGCAAGTTCGACTTCACCAATACAACCGAATGGCCGAGATGGATGAAACGGTTTGAGCGCTACAGAATAGCATCGGAATTGGATAAACAATCACAAGTATATCAGGTGAATACTTTATGTATGCTGCGGGCGAAGACGCCGAGGAGATTTTATATGTGCTGCCGTTAAGCGAAGAGGAAAAGAAATCATATGCTGCAGTCACAGAGGCTTTTAATAAACACTGCGTCAGCAAACGGAATATCATTTTTGAAAGAGCGAGATTTAACAAGCGAAATCAGGAGCCGGGAGAGAGTGTGGAGTCATTCATTACGGCGGTTCATTCACTAGCGGAACTGTGCGATTTCGGAGCACTAAAAGAAGATTTAATAAGAGACAGGATCGTTGTCGGCATACGTGACGCTAAACTGTCAGAAAGTTTACAACTAGATGCTGAACTGACGCTCCAGAAGGCAATAACGAAAGTAAGACAAAGTGCAGCAGTGAAAAAGCAACAGCCAATACTACGTGGAGCAGAACAACCAGTCGGACATGTGGAATTTATACACAGAAAGGACAGAAAAATGCAGACAACATTTAAAAAGAAAACAGAGAACTTCCCGTCAGGATGTGGCAGATGTGGGAATTTAAAGAAACATCACTGGAAAGACTGCCCAGCTCGAGATGCTGACTGTAGGAAATGTCACAGAAGGGGGCATTTTGCAAAGAAATATAAATCAGCAGGGGGGCGTGAACGACATTACAGAGAGGCAAATGGAGACTGAAGAGGAGAGTGATTTTGCTTTTTTGGGAGAAGTGTATCCATATGAAAATGATGGGTGGAATGAGCTCATTACACTCAATGGGGTAAGCACTTTCTTTAAGTTGGACACTGGAGCTGCTGTAACAGCAATTCCAAGCAGCAAATTCTCCACCCAAAAACATGGGGCATTGCAGCCCACAGGAAAAGTGCTGTTTGGTCCAGGTAACCATAAGCTTGATGTAAAGGGCCGATTTAAAGGGCAGCTAAGTCTTAAAGATAAAACCACTGTACAAGATGTTTATGTGGTTGACGGGCTGTCAAAACCCCTACTGGGCCTTCCTGCAATTGAAGCCCTCATGTTAATACAGCGTCTCTATACTGTAAATGAAAAACAGGACGACATTAGAAACAAATACCCCTCCGTTTTCTCAGGCTTGGGGAAATTAAAGGAGCCTTATACAATTGAGTTGGAACCAAGTGCAGTGCCATATGCCCTTTCATCCCCTCGTCGGGTGCCTCTTCCAATGAGAGATAAGGTATGTGCTGAGCTAAAGCGCATGGAGAATATGGGGGTTATCTCCAAAGTGATTCAACCCACCCCATGGTGTGCAGGAATAGTCGTTGTGCCCAAAGCACAGGGAAAGATACGGCTATGTGTCGATTTGACCCATTTAAATAAGTGGGTGCGGCGAGAAAGACATATACTTCCAGCAGTGGACCAGACGCTCGCTATGCTAGCAGGAGCAAAAGTTTTCACAAAGCTCGATGCAACGTCTGGGTTCTGGCAGATCCCATTGTCACAAGAGAGCAAACTGTTGACAACGTTTATCACCCCGTTTGGGAGATATGCTTTCAACCGTCTACCATTTGGGATCTCGTCGGCCCCAGAACACTTTCAGCGCCGCATATCACAAATGCTGGAAGGGTGCAAAGGAGTTGTGTGTCATGCAGATGACATATTAGTATATGGAGAGGATATACATAGCCACAACGAGAGACTGCATTGTGTTCTCAAAAGACTTCAGGAAGAAGGGTTGACCTTGAATGAGAAGTGTGTGTTTGCTACTGACAACATTATGTTCGTGGGTCACCACATCACTGCAGAAGGAGTTGCACCAGACCCTGGTAAAGTCAGGGCGATTATGGACATGCCTGAACCAACAGGGGTTGAAGGAGTGAGGAGACTTTTGGGCATGGCTAATTATTTAGCTAAATTTTTGCCGCATCTTGCAACATACACTCGCCCACTCAAAGACCTGCTTAGTGAGAAAAAAACGAATGGTGTTGGGGAATACAGCAAAAAGAGGCGGTTCAGAAATTGAAAATGGAGTTGAGCTCTCATCGGGTGTTGTCCCCATACTCACCAACAGCAGACATGTGTTGCTGCTGACGCCTCCTCCTATGGCTTGGGAGGTGTTTTGAGTCAAAAACAGTCAGATGGTATATGGAAACCAGTAGTGTTCATCTCCAGAGGCCTTTCTGAGGCAGAAAAACATTATGCCCAGATAGAAAAAGAGGCCCTTGCTGTCACATGGGCAAGCGAACGTCTGTCATCTTACCTTCTTGGTCTAAAGTACAGACTTGAGACAGACCACAAGCCACTTCTGTCACTGCTGAGCACTAAAGCACTGGATGAGCTCCCTCCAAGAATCCTGCGGTTTCGGCTAAGACTGATGAAGTTCACATTTGACATTGTGCATGTGCCGGGTAAGCAGCTCATAACCGCTGATACATTATCAAGGGCCCCAGTAAAACATACATTTACGCAGGAGGAGAAACAGGAAGAGGAGGAAGTAAAGGTGTTTGTGGATGCAGTGATTCAGGCCCTCCCAGCTACGGAGGCAAGGTTGACTGCAATAATCAAGAGTCAGAAAGCTGATCCTATTTGTGGAAAACTCATCCAATACTGTGAGACTGAGTGGCCGATGAAACACGCCCTTCCCCCTGAGTTGGGGCCATACTGGCCTGAAAGAGAAAATCTTACTGTTGCTGGAGAGCTACTCCACAGGGGCCAAAGGATAGTAATTCCTCAATGCATGAGACAAGAGGTTCTCCATAACATACACGAAGGTCACCAGGGTATTGTCAAGTGCCGGGCCAGAGCTCGCCAGGCTGTCTGGTGGCCAGGACTGTCTGTTCACATTAGTCAGTTGGTAGAGAACTGTACTATATGTTCACAGCATAGAGCAGAACACAGAGAACCCTTGCTGACCACCCCAGTGCCTGAAAGACCCTGGCAGCGGGTGGGCACAGACTTATTTTTCTGGGAAAAGACTACATATCTTCTGGTTGTGGACTACTTTTCACGCTATATTGAAGTAGCACGTCTCAATGTAGCCACAGCAGATACTCTTATCGCAGCGCTAAAAGAGGTGTTTAGTCGCCATGGGATTCCAGAGACTGTTATGTCAGACAATGGACCACAGTATAACTGTGTACTCTTTAAGAATTTTGCAAATGACTACGGGTTTGCACACATTACTAGCAGCCCGAGATACCCACAAGCAAACGGAGAAGCAGAGCGTGCAGTGGCAACAGTAAAAGGACTATGGAAAGGAGGCGGAGAGAAAACAAAAGCTTTGCTGACATATCGGGCTACACCTCTAGAGAATGGCTACTCCCCAGCACAACTTCTCATGGGGAGAGTACTGCGCACCACATTACCACAGCTTCCAAAGAGTTTTAAACCTCGATGGCCAAAAATCAAGGAGTTCAGGAGGTGTGAGAGGCGAGCAAAAGACAAACAGCGATGCTGGTATGATAGGCGTCACCGAGTACGTCCTTTGCCAATACTGCAACCTGGACAAAGTGTGTGGCTTCCAAGAGAACAATCTCAAGGGACAGTCATGAGTCCAGCGGAAACACCAAGATCTTACATCATACACACTGATGAAGGACTACTAAGGAGAAACCGCACTCATGTAAGGGCAATGTACCCAATACAACATCAAGAATCCACCGAATTCAGAGACACAACCCATGACACGGGTAACACTGAAACTCATATCCATCCTGTAAGAGACAAGGATAGGTCCAGGGAGTCTTATGTGACAAATTCAGGCAGAGTGTCGCGGCCTCCGGAGCGTTTGAACTTGTAAAGAGAAAAGAGGTTATGTTCAGAGAAAAAAAAAAAAAAAAGAAAAGAGAAAATGGTAAAAAGAAAGTTGTTTACTTGAGTTTAAGATAAATGTTTACAGATGATGTCACTTGTAGAGGAATGTTTGTTCTTACAAGTAAATGTTAAAAGAGGGTTCTCTCTTAAAAGGGGAGGTGTTCTATAAAGGATACATTGGATACGGAACGTATGAATGTATGATGTTGTTTAGACCTGAAATGTGGTAACACGGTTGTCATGACGTCAGTTCCTGAGTAAACAAGCCAGAGTGAATCAGATCTCATGTGTCCGCCTGTTATTATAAAATAGTGTACATAACAGGTCACAGCGTAGGCTTCAGCCATGTTTGTGTATACATGGTCCAAAGTCTTGTTTCCCCGTGTGTGACAGAAAATGTTTTGATGGAATTTGGGGAGCACTGTCTTTAAGTTTGATTGATTAAAATCCCCCGCAACAATAAAAGCAGCCTCCGGGTGAGCAGTCTCTTGTTTGCTGATGGCTGCATGAAGTTCATTCATTGCAAGCTTGGCATCAGCATCGGGAGGAATATAGGCGGCAGTAATAATAGTTGATGTGAACTCGCGTGGCAGATAAAACGGTCTGCATTTGACCATCAGAAATTCCAGGTTAACAGAGCAATGTCTCCCAACAATGACAGAGTTTGTGCACCAAGCTTTGTTAATATAAATGCATAATCCTCCGCCTCGGGTCTTACCGGAGTCATCCGCCGTTCTGTCTGCTCGGAATGTGTGATGCTCAGATACAGCGTTGTCTGGTATCCCGCTGTTTAGCCATGTTTCTGTGAAAATCATGACATTACAGTTCCATAATCTTTTGCTGTGGTTGATGCGCAGTCGAATCTCATCCATTTTGTTCACCAGGGACCGTACATTGGCGAGGAAGATGCTGGGTAAAGAGAGCCGGTGTGGTGTTAGCTTTAGCTTAGCTTTTAGCCCGCCGTGCTTCCCCCTTCTTTGTTTACGGTCACGTCGCCGCCTTCGAGCACTTCCGCCCGGCCGGGCAGAGCGCTCAACCTCGGGTGTTCTAGCGATGTCCGGAATGAGTCGTAGATTGCTGATAAAACTGTCCGAAATGCACAAACCAATATCCAAGATCTCCTGTCGGGTGTACGATGTAAAGGCATTACTGTTCTGCACGAACAGACCTGAAATGAGCAGGAAAAATATTGCAAAATTGCAGAAACTGGAGAGACGCCGAGCCTCACAATGTACTCGCGCCGCCATCTTGTCGCTTAATGATAATAATAATAATAACATCAATGCAATTAAGTGGCCAAGCAGTTCAGAACCAAAAAGAGTGAAGCAGTCTAGAGGCAGAATGTTGGTGCAGTAAACAAACCTATTGACCTATTGACACGAATTTCACAACACTTGGTCAACATGATTTGACGATGAGCCAAGTCAAATTTGGTGATATTTCTGCAAACATTCTAGGAGTTTGCAAATGAATTTTTTTTTAACAAAATCAATATGGCAGACAGGAAGTTTAGCCAAGTATGCCATATGTGGTATCAGTGTTCTAGGCATGACCCAAGGAATAAGTTGAGATCAATTTTACCACAATAAACATATGCTGTCTAAAGCTATTAGCACATTTTTGATTCATTATTGATGGTTAGTGAACGGTTTATTACCTGTAACCACTAGGTGGCGCTGTTACCAAATTTATGTGTTGGGTTACTGTGAGTTGCCAAAAACACTTAAAGTTCACTGTCAATGGGCCCTATCATACACCCGGCGCAATGTGGCGCAAGGCGCGACACAATTATTGTTTGCTAGTTTCAGTTGAACGCAAGTGTCATTTTGACGTTTTTCACTACGCTGTTTAAATAGCAAATGCATTTGCGCTCATATGTGCACCCATAGGCATTCTGGTCTATAAAGGAGGTGTGTTAGGGCGCATTGCTGGCGCTTTGCTATTTTGAGGAACTAATAGACTGCACAATAGACAGTGTTGGGGAGTAACGGAATACATGTACCGGCGGTACGTATTTAGAATACTATTCATGAGTAACTGTATTCCGTTACAGTTACTATTTTTAAACAGGGTATTTAGAATACAGTTACTTTCCTAATACCATTGGAATACTTCGGGCGATGCGTGTCTGGCCCATAATAATATTACTAAATTGCCGCCGAAACCATAGAAACAGAAGCTACACTCCCGACTGCAATCCCCAGCGTTAACTCAGTGAGACTCACGCAAATAACCCTGTTCTCACGCTCTCACGCCACACCTCCATTTTCTCACGCAGCAAAAAGGACGATCACAAACACCGAACAACCGGACAAAAACCATGATTTTCAAATAAACTGCTTTTTTGCCGTCATTGTTCGTGAATTCGCTGCTTGATGTTTCGTTTGCACTTTCAGAGGTTTCGTTTATGCTCAAAGCCCTCTTCATAAAGTACAACACTACATTGCCATCAAGTCCTTTCAGACGGGAGGCGGACGGAGGGACTCACCGCCTGCGCGTGACTGTTTCTATGCGGTGAAGGCGTTTATCCATGTTTTGTTTCAGTTGAGCGCGCCGCGGCTTCAGGTCTGATCATCATCACAAAAGTAATCATTAACAGTGTCACCTATGTGCTAAAATCTGGCACAATGTTGCGCTTGGGATATGAGTTTATTGTTTCTCTTATAATAGAAACAGTTTCGTTTAGACTATTGCCGACCCGCCGCAGCCATGGCTCTAATATTAGCCTATATAAAAAAACATTTCACTGAGCTCAGTAAAATGTTCTTTGACAAGTTATTAATAACCTGTTCAATAATTCGTTAAAGCCAAAACGAATGGTAATTTAATATAGACTATTAAAAAATTATAATATATATAGCCTATATAAAAAATATAGGCCTAAAATATTTTTTTTTTTTTGAATAAATAGGCTATTTTCTGAAATATGCGCATGTCTGTGTTTATCATTCCATCGAATTAATTCAATTGCAACACCTGTTATTCCAGAACAGATAATTTGAGATGGTTTCAGTACTTTTCATTTTCTTTTTTCTGTAGTTTCATTTTTACAAATAATTTTATACAATAATTAGATTTAGTATCTAGCCTTTTATTTTTATGAGATGTGGCTGTTTATGGTAGTGCTCTCACGTGCAGCGTGCGTCAGCTGCTGAGAGAGAGAGAGATTATTATTATTTTTTTTACTACTATTTACTGTGTTTACTGTTTTGTTTTTATTATATATGCATGTTGCTTTTTATGTAAACTTTATAACTGCTTTGGCAATACAATTGTAACTTTTGTCATGCCAATAAAGCAATTTAATTTAATTTAATTGAGAGAGAGAGAGAGAGAGAGAGAGAGAGCGCAATGGAAAAATGAATTGTGAACAATTATAAGCTGAAGCTGTCAAATTATTTGTAGTTCGTATATTATTAATGATGATGATTAAAATAGCAACGCAGTGGCGCAGTAGGTAGTGCTGTTGCCTCACAGCAAGAGCGTCGCTGGGTCGCAGGTTCGAACCTCGGCTGGGCTGGGTCAGTTGGCGTTTCTGTGTGGAGTTTGCATGTTCTCCCTGGGTTCGCGTGGGTTTCCTCCGGGTGCTCCGGTTTCCCCCACAGTCCAAAGACATGCAGTACAGGTGAATTGGGTAAGCTAAATTGTCCATAGTGTATGAGTGTGAATGTGTGTGTGGAAGTTCCCAGAGATGGGTTGCGGCTGGAAGGGCATCCGCTGCGTAAAATCGTGCTGGATAAGTTGGCGGTTCATTCTGCTGTGGCGACCCCGCAAGGGACAAAGCCGACAAGAAAATGAATGAATGAATGAATGATTAAAATAATAATACTGTTCATTTTATTTAATAATGTAATTAAAACATGTAATATATTAATTAATTAATTAATAATAATTAATCGATGATAGAGTAATCGTTAACATCCCTATTAGGTACTATAGATAGGTGGCTACTGGCAAATATGTTTGACTTAAAACAAAACTTGTTCATTTTGATGTTTACATTTTTGTAAAGCAAACACATTTTGCATTCTGCTAATATTTGCAATATTGTTCTTAGGTGAGAAGTTTCCATAATAGAAATGAAAATGTTGGAACCTGTTACTTTACCTTGGATTTACATAAACTATTTTGAAAATTTTCTTTTCTTGTATACCTGATATTTTTCTGTGCAGACTGTGAAATACAAAGGGTAAGCAAAATGCATATTATATACATATACTGTATATTACAGACAGTAATGCTGTCTATGTTCAAGCACTTTTTAATCTTTATTATAGAAACAGAAATTGAATTTGTTGACACTTTGATAAATAAACATTATTCAATAAACATAATTATATTGTTTTATTTATTTTTCCCTGTCAGTCAATAATGTTTAGCATTAGAGGCCCTCTGTTATCCTGCAGAAATTGCTACCAACGCATAGTGTGACATTTAATAGACTTGAAGGCTGTTTTCAAGGGGAAGTATTCCAAGTATTTAGAATACAGTACCAGGATTAAGCAAAGTAACGGAATACGTTACAAAATACATTTTAAAGCAGGTATTCTGTATTCTGTAACTAAATACATTTACAAAGTATTCTCCCCAACACTGACAATAGACCAGCTGAGAGCAGATCTAAAGTCCAGCACAGAGTGCGTCAGTTGTGCGCATCGCTTAAACATTGCTTAATACACACAGGATGTACAGCAATACGCAAATATCTTTACAAATGAACAAGAATTAAAGGATTAAAATATTACAAAAATTATTATTTTCTACATAAATATAAAAATCACTACCCTCATGCCTTCTTCATCTCGTGGGCTTTTTTGGTTTTATTCATTCATATTCTTGTCGGCTTAGTCCCTTTATTAATCCGGGGTGGCCACAGTGGAATGAACCGCCAACTTATCCAGCAGGATGCCCTTCCAGCCGCAACCCATCTCTGGGAACTTCCACACACACATTCACACTCATACACTACGGATAATTTAGCTTACCCAATTCACCTGTACTGCATGTCTTTGGACTGTGGGGGAAACCGGAGCACCCGGAGGAAACCCACGCAAACACATGCAAACTCCACACAGAAACGCCAACTGACCCAGCCCAGCCGAGGTTCGAACCTGCGACCCAGCGACGTTCTTGCTGTGAGATTTATATTTGTTTTATTAGAAACAAGCTTAGATTTGTCCACCTGTCAGCTTTTAGACCATATGGGCCATAGCATGGTGTCGAAGTACATACCATGTTCTGTACTCATACGTGAATTTCTTTGCTAAATATAGCCTTTTTTTTGAAAACTGTTGGATTCCAACTTGAATTCAGCAAGTTTTGGTCAGCATGGTCTGTAGATCATGTGATTCAATTTTGGTCAAAATCAGATAAACGAGTTCGATTATAGATTAAACAGGTTTTGTGAAAAAAATAATTATTTATTAATTATTTATTAATAATAATTTAATTATTAATAAATTAATATTTATTAATAAATATTAATACTATTGTATTGCAATGCCAAAGTAGGCTTATCTTATTATTATTTTTTTGTTATTGTTCTGTTGTTGTTGATGCTGTTATTATTAATGTAGGCTACATTATCTATTTATTATTTCATTTTCTATTATTTGATTGATTTAATTAGGCTATATAGGCTTTACATACATACATACACACACACACACACACACATATATATATATATATATATATATATATATATATATATATATATATATATATATATATATATATATATATATATATATATATATATATATATATATATATATATATATATATATATATATATATATATATATATATATATATATATATATATATATATATATGGGCAACCCAGTGGCGCAGTGGGTAGTGCTGTTGCCTCACAGCAAGAACGTCGCTGGGTCGCAGGTTCGAACCTCGGCTGGGCTGGGTCAGTTGGCGTTTCTGTGTGGAGTTTGCATGTTCTCCCTGGGTTTGTGTGGGTTTCCTCCGGGTGCTCCGGTTTCCCCCACAGTCCAAAGACATGCAGTACAGGTGAATTGGGTAAGCTAAATTGTCCATAGTGTATGAGTGTGAATGAGTGTGTGGAAGTTCCCAGAGATGGGTTGCGGCTGGAAGGGCATCCGCTGCGTAAAATCGTGCTGGATAAGTTGGCGGTTCATTCCGCTGTGGCGACCCCGCAAGGGACAAAGCCGACAAGAAAATGAATGAATGAATATATATATATATATATATATATATATATATATATATATATATATATATATATACACACACACAGTTGAAGTCAGAATTATTAGCCCCCCTTTGAATTTTTTATTCTTTTTTAAATATTTCCCAAATGATGTTTAACAGAGCAAGGAAAGTTTCACAGCAGGTCTGATAATATTTTTTTCTTCTGGAGAAAGTCTTATTTGTTTTATTTCGGCTAGAATAAAAGCAGTTTTAAATTTTTTAAAAGCCTTTTTAAGGTCAAAATTATTAGCCTCTTTAAGCTAATTTTTTTTTCGATAAAAATAACTTTCCTAATTACCCTAACCTGCCTAATTAACCTCATTAACTCAGTTAAGCCTTTGAATATCACTTTAAAGGGGAAATGAAGCACTCAGTCAAGTTTACCTTATTTAGTACATTAGATTTCACTATAATGAAATGTATTAAACAAACTCGATTAATGTAACCATTTAGAAGATGTTTTACTATAGATTTTAGACCTAGGGTGCTGCCATCTTGAAATGTTGCTGTGTCTGATGTCACAGGGTTGGTTCCGTTCTCTCAGCTGAACAGATACAGTGGAAGTAAAGGACTAAACACGGAGACTGGAAAGCCTAATTTAACCCAATGCGTGAAGTTGTGGACGTGGAGCTGCTGCAAATACAAGCATCAGATGTGTGTCTAATATAAAAGTATATATATTTATTCTATTTTTCTTTTTTCCCCCTTTTAATTACCGATTATTTGATGCGCTTTGGTCAACTCGATCTCTCATCATGTATGAAGGATAAAACCTGCCATAAAAAACACCGATCCAATCTTAGTTTGGTTTGAACACGAAAAGAGGTGAGGGGCTGTAGCAGTGACAAGTGAAAGTACGTGCCCCCATTACGTCAGTAGCAGACCTGGTTGAAACCACAGGCAGTCAGGCAGCGTAATACAGAGAGTGAATCATTATTGACGTAATGGGGGTGGGGACTTTCACTTTTCATTGCTACAGCCCCTTATGTCTGCTCGTGTTCAAACCGAACTAAGATCAGCGTGGTTCAATTCAATTCATCTTTATTTGTATAGCACTTATACAATGTAGATTGTGTCAAAGTAGCTTCACATAGAAGATTATAGTGAATTGAAACAGTGTCGGTTCTTCACATGGCAGGGTTTATCTTTCATACATGTTGAGAGATCGAGTTGATCGACTTCAAAAAAGGCAATATGTCTTGACATGATCCACACAGACGTCACTTAGTAAAGCGTGAAGACATGTATCATTTTAATCATTGCATTTGTCTGAATGTAAATCCTCTCGTCAGGCAGCGCTGGAGCAGCATGTGGACCAAAGCGCATCAAACGAAAGGTAATAACAAAAGAAAAATACACAACTTAAGACACTTAAATGCTTGTATTTGATGTATTTGCACCAGTTCTGTGATGCACATCCACAACTTCATGAATTGGGTTAAATTAGGCTGTACAGTCTCTGTGTTCAGTCCGTTACAATCAAGGTTGAAACCCAGACAAGGCAGTCAGGCAGCAAGAAAGTAGAGCAAAGATCATCAAATGATCGGTAATTAAAAGGGGAAAAAAGAAAAATAGAATAAATACTGTATATTCTTTTATATTAGACACACATCTGATGCTTGTATTTGCAGCAGCTCCACGTCCACAGAAGTGAACTGAAATGGCACTTAAAGAGTAAATGTGAGGTCTCCCTCTCTCAGACAAAATAAATCAAAGTGATGCATTTGGGGCAGAATAAAAGAAATGTAAGGAACTTAATGCCGCCTAATGTAGTCGTCTGCAGTCACATATTGACACCTGTCCATCGGCAATAAGAGTCCCTGGTAACCCGGACCAATTATAGAGACGCACCGTTATTTGTGGGTCATTTGCATTGCCTCACACAATGAACATTACATGTATTTCTATATGATGTAAAAGTAGTCAAAACGAATGACAACACTGTTGCTTCTTTTTCCTGTAACAACGGCACAGTGAATAACAGTATATCTAATTACTATTAGTATTACTATTTATTACTAATTGATTTATTTTCTTATAATTTTTTTATTTGTTTGTTTTTTCCCTTGTGGAAAACCTGAAGCAGCCCAGCCTCACCCAGACTCTGCCTCCATGCGGCCCCAGTTAAACTGAGTTTGAGACCACTGCAATAGCCGATAAATATAAATATTTCAAAATGTTATATTTTTATACAGTAAACAACTGCTTTTATTTTAGAAACTTATAAAAAGTTTGAACTGATCTTATGACCTGAATAGACAACTCAAAGCAAAAAAGCTATACTTTCAAAATTGCAAGGTGATTATATAGACCTATATTCATAATTTTGTAGCATGCCAAAAATAAAGTATTTCCTTTTCTTCACATAGCAAATTAACATGCATATGGACTGCATACAAATAACTGATTAAATAACAAAATTGGATTTAATTAGTTTTTCTCTTTGGTGCATTTCTCACAACACTATTTACATTTGCACAACAGTTCATGCATTTCTCAAAACAATTAGTCATTTGTTCACATCATAGTAGCAGTTTCTCATTCCTTCCAACAAATTGCGAATGCTTTTGGACATGCATCAATTGCTTTCATACAACTCTCTGCTGTTTGTAACATTATCATTTGCTTATGCCATGTCAGTCAAAATGAACTAAACTTGTGGATGCTGAATAGTCATTCCATATTAAACTAATAGTCCTCATTTCATTACTTGAGTCATTACATACAAAAATGTTAAACTAGTTGTCAAAACCTGTCAAGCTCATTTTATTTAAAAACTTTAAATCTTTTTTTTTTCTGAAAAAGTCTCCTAAAATGAACAATTTGATGAATGATTTACAGATCTGTGTATGTTGTAGGTTCAGTTCCAATATGCACTACAATATTGTTTACAGTTGTGCACAGCTCTACCCAAAGGGAGTTTATGTTTGTTGTAAATAAGGGTGTGTTTATATTTTTGCACAATGCTGTGAATAAATACGAATTGTAAAGAGCAAATGCAGTAAAAATGTGAAACACACATATTCAGTGTCTTGTACTCAGATACCTCACTAATGCAGTGATGTCTAACTTTACTGTAGTTTTCAAATGGCTGTGCAAATAGTATATAATGCTGTCTTGAGCATTTTCAGGAAGCGTCACCAAAATCTGACTTGTTTGCATTGTACATGTACAGAGTAAAGTGTGATAATGAAAACATGACAAAGCCATTTGACTATCTTGTTCATGAACAATGGTGTCAGGACTTTTCATCTTGATGGCACTGACACTTTCATTGATATGAATACTTGCTTTTGAGGAATGAGCTCTCCATTTTGAGCAAGTGACACGCTTTTGCAGGTTATTCACTAGGTTTTGCAGTTTGTTCTAATTGTTTTGAGAAATGCATGAACTGTTGTGCAAATATAAATAGTGATAAATGATATAATATATAATAGTGAGAAATGTGAGAAAGCCACTGAGAAAAACTGTAATTAGTAAATTATTAATAATAATAACTATAATAACAACAATAACAGCAATTGATATACAGTTGAAGTCAGAATTATTAGCCCCCTTAAATTATTATTATTTTTTTAATATTTCCAAAATAATGTTTAACAGAGTAAGGAAATTTTCACAGTATGTCTGATAATATTTTTTCTTCTGGAAAAAGTCTTATTTGTTTTATTTCGGCTAGAATAAAAGCAGTTTTTAATTTTTTAAGGTCAAAATTATCAGCCCCTTTAAGCCTAATTACCCTAACCCTCCTAGTTAAGCCTAGTTAAATGTCACTTTAAGCTGTATAGAAGTGTCTTGAAAAATATCTAGTCAAATATTATTTACTGTCATCATGGCAAAGATAAAATAAATCAGTTATTAGAAATGAGTTATTAAAACTATTATGTTAAGAAATGTGCTGAAAAAATCTTCTCTCCGTTAAATTGGGGGAAAAAATGAACAGGGGGGCTAATAATTCAGGGAAGCTAATAATTCTGACTTCAACTGTATATGATATATATATATACTTCTGTGAGGTAAAAAAAAAATAAAATAAAAGAAGGGCCCTTGGATTTGCTATAGCCCCAGGGCCCAATGTGTTCTTAATCCGGCCCTGCTGATGAGACTTGCTTCAACTCTTCACATTGCAAAAAAAAAGATGTGCCATTGAATGCTTAAAATGAGTCCTACTTTCTTTTTTATTTGCATTTTACATACTGTCCCAACTTTTTCTGATTTGGATTGTATAGATAGATAGATAGATAGATAGTTAGACAGACAGGCAGACAGATAGATAGATAGATAGATAGATAGATAGATAGATAGATAGATAGATAGATAGATAGATAGATAGATAGATAGATAGATAGATAGATAGATAGATAGATAGATAGATAGATAGATAAATAGATAGATAGATAGATAGATAGATAGATAGATAGATAGACAGTCAGATAGATAGACAGACAGACAGACAGACAGACAGATAGACAGATAGATAGATAGATAGATAGATAGACAGTCAGATAGATAGACAGACAGACAGTCAGATAGATAGACAGACAGTCAGATAGATAGACAGACAGACAGACAGACAGATAGACAGATAGATAGATAGATAGATAGATAGATAGATAGATAGATAGATAGATAGATAGATCTCACCATTCATGTCTCCTTTGTCTTCTCCTTTAGTCTGCCATTTATCTTCTAACACCTTGCTATCCATGCTCATTTTCCTTTAGTTTGATGACAAATAAAATCATTTCAATGCATATTAGATTTCCACCATTCCAAACTTTTGCCCAATAGATAATGCCAATACCATTACACTAAACCACAAATGCTCATCAAAGCCTAGACACTGTTATTCTTTTTAACCTATGCTTCATCAGGCTGTGCTAATTTGTTCATTCAAAAAAATGTATAACTGCATAGCAAACTTGTAATATCATTTTTGTTTTATTGCACATGAAAAAAAACAACATAAAAACAGTATATCCTGGTGAATACCTTGATAGTTTAACTTACAAAATAAAAATGGACCAAGAACAGCTTCAACAAAAGAGATGAGCAGAAACACAAAAAGAACAACTTATTACTTTCCCCATTTTTATACCGAACACATTTTCTGAATATCATTGCACTAATTCACTTAGAATGAAAAAAAAAAACATACCTCCAGAGACCCAAATGCTTGAAGTTTGGCCAATGAACACAGGTCAATGATGTGCTGAGACAAAACATGGTTGATCAGTTCATAGATGTTTACCATGATGACATTTTTTTTCTCATTCTTCAATTGAAAATAAATGAATAAATAAAGAAATAATACAAATTTTAAACTAACATGCACTCTCAGATTGGCATTTTAAAGGGCCACGAATCACCAAAACTCATTTTTTGAGCTGTTGACAGTCATATCTGTGTCCCACGCTGCTATAAACACTATTAGGACGCATATATTGCACTAAACATTGAAAATTGGTTGTTTTTGCGTTATTTTGAGCAAATTCGTTCTTCCGGTTTAAAAACGAATTTTTGAAGCTGCGTCACGACGATTAGATACTTGCGGGTAGTCCAGCGCTGTGAGTGGCTGTCTGTACCTGCGAGTGCATCGTGACATCTCTGAGTGTGCTGCATTAATTTATGAGAAAGACTTGGTTCAAACCAATCAGCGCGCTCTTTTGTGTATGCGGTGCAACTTCATTAATGTGCATGATAGCTTCGAAGATTTTATCAGTGTTCAGACGACAGAGAGACGCCACGTTGTGTTGCCAAAACTAATGAAATAACAAGAATTTGGAAACATGGGTCGTCTGGACCTAAACAGAGCTGGACACGCCCACTTTCCTGACTTTTTCCAAACTAGAGGTGTTTCGTGGCCCTTTAAAGTATGTTATATAAAGTATGAAGTAAAAAATGTACATACATTATTAGTCACTAAAACTGTCTTTGAGCTGTCTTTGAACTGTTTTGACAGGTTTTGAACCTTTTTATCAGAGTGTAGATTCCATAACAGTTTTAAATGTTAAAATTCAGATTTTTAAAATAATTTTACAATAAGGCTATTTTCATAAGTTTAATAAAATACTCTTGTAAGAAAATATCAGCAGCTTCTACAGACATTTTAATTATCACCTTCGATTGAAATGACCCCAATCCTGTGTATATGAAATAAACTACTACCAGGTGGGATTGCACAGGAACAGACATGTTGCCATTACAATCCCGGATCATGTAAAATCATCAATACCCCCAAAACTAACATTGTGTTCCTACAACTGTGATGTTAATGTGCATGTGTTTTCCCCCCCTAGATTTTACTGTTTTTATATTACTTCATGCAGTAATATTATTATTCACTATTTCTACTTTTTAGCTTGTGGTTGTTGTTTTTGTTACGTGGCTCAAAGTTGCTGTTTATTTGTATCTAATGCGTACATTAACCTGTTATATCTGCAGTTGTATTGTGTATCCTGCTGAGGTACATAGGCGACATAGGTTGAAATACATAGCACAAGATTGTTAGTAATAAAAGTTAGGGACCTGATTTATTTCATGTGAAATTAGAGAATGACCTAAAAATATATTAGATTTTGAACCATATAAAGCCAAAATAAAGTTTATTTCAGGAGTTTGAAAAGGCTCTGTTAAAACACACTTTGGCTGAGTCCAAAACCGCCTACTACTCAGTAGGTACTGCATTTGGATTTAAACGTACTACTCGGTCGTTAGAAAAGTACCTTCTATGGTCACACTTTATTTCGATGGTCCGTTTGTTGAATATAAGTTACATTGCATCTACATGTCAATTAATTCTCATTAGATTATAAGTAGACTGTTAGGTTGGGGTTAGGGTTGGGGTTAGTGTAAGTTGACATGTACTTGCAAAGTTTCTTATAGTCAGTTAAATGTCTGTTGAAGGACTGTTAAATGTCAGTATCAACAGATATTAAGCAGACAGTCTACTAATACTCAAATGGACCATCAAAATAAAGTGTTACCCGTTCTATACATTATGAATGTGAGCAGTATGAATGGAATTCGGACGTACTACATCCGCCATTTTGTCATGGTCATGTGACCTACCTGCGTCAGTTGCGTCGCTTCACTCGCATAGAGTGGGGGAACTATGACGTCAATTTGTATGCAAAAACCCGGAAGCGAGTTTGCATTTTAGCAGTTCTGGTTCCCTCGTCCCAAAGTCAATGGGTTTTATGAATGGGATTTCAGTAAAATCGCTTAAATAAGGTTCGTGGCTAATACAAACTCAAAATACTCTCACGTTTTATTCTACGACATAAAACACATCAGTTACAGCACACTCTTGATTTTTTTAATCGGTTATGCTTCTTTAAAAAGACGGTTGCTATCAAGTTGCTAACAGGGACTACAGGCACTGTCAGAGACATTATACGTCATCGAGCTGAACTGGTCTGGAGCGCAGCTCGCTTGTGTTGGGCATTTGGATTTGTCTGTTATTTAAGTATTTTCATGAATAGTAATTTATTGTCTGTAATATTTCTCTAAATGGGAATTGATATTGTGTAGATAATGCCTTCACTTGTAAAGACTGCCAAGACAGATTCATTTGTTGATAATTTATTTTAATTAAACGATAATATGAAGATAATGCTTACTAGTGCAGCCTGTCTCACTCCTGCTCTCAGTAATGCAAACGTGTGAATAAATGTGTAAAAATACATACATGTTAATTGTCATTTTAACGTGATCAATATATTTCTCGTCGTTTTTTCTTCATCTGAACACATTTAACTCTGTCATAACTGCAATATTTACACTCCTCAAAATGTATAGCATATGTGGCTGTATGGGCTGCTTTTCGCTGTACTCGGTGACAAAAAAGAATTTTGAATGTTGTTCTGTGTACATGATGGAACTTGCAGGCATATAACATTAGACTTGTCTCTCACGCCTCATCTTCTCATATCTGTCGTCTGTTAAGGTAAGCGGGCTGTGTGCACGCGAGCGATACACTTATTTAAATATGTCTTATGATAATACTATGTAGGCACATTTATACATACAGTTTTAAAACTTTTACAACAACCGTAAAGCAAAACAAAAAGTATTTCCCCCGTAAAAACTATCCAAAAGGTACATAGGTCTAAGTGGTTTTGCGTATATATTTGTTTATAATATGTAGCGTGGATTATAATATAATAAACCGAGAGAGTAAATCTTTGTCATGGACCATATTCCAAAAAAATAAGCTTGAAGAGTTGTCTGTAGCAGGGTGGTGCTGACGTCTCAGGCGAGCGCCCCGAAGGCTGTAGTCCGTTTATAGCCTAATGTTAGCTTTTCAGTTCTTGCGTTTGCATTTAAGATCCAAAAGTGCTAAAAGTTGTATTTTAGTGTGAGGATTATCCGGCTGGACAAAACGTGTAAGTTTAATGAACAGTGTTTGAACACAGAGCTTATTATTTGCAATCTTGGAAAAGCCTATGGGAAAATCCTATAGAGATTTTATTGAGGGAACCAGTTTTATGCTAGCAGCCGATTCGCCTACAAGGTGGCATCATAGTTCCTCCACTCTATTCATGTATTCTTCCGCGGAGCATCATGGGATAGCGCAGCGTGCATGGGATGCGCACTTCAGAATCTCGCCGGAAGTTATCCGGCTACTTTTCGCATACTGATTTTCGAATTCTGTGTATTTGGACATACTACTCGGCTCACATCCTGATTTTAGCGTAATGTATAGTATGGAAGTATGCGGTTTCAGACGCAGCCTTAAACTGTTTTTGGTTACAAAAAATGAGGGAGTGGATGAAGCACAACATTCTTTGACTTGTCATTTTTCTGTGGTTTACTTCCTTGATTGAGCTCAGAAACAAGTACAAATATAAACATGTAAGAGCTTTTTAATGGATTTTAAAAAAAAAAAATATCACTCTACCTGAAAGGTACGTGGGTGTTTTACATGTTCACTATTGTAAAGGTGCTTGCTTAACCCTCTACAGCACAGCGTTGCCCTCAGGCAACAGAAAGTTTTCTTAAGGCTCGTGCTAAGCACAGATTTCTAAAAATGATTACAATGTTAGAAAAAGTATCAATAAAACATCCAATAAGATGTGGGAGTCACTATCTAGAACTGTTTGAGGGTGGAACTTCATTTTCTGACTCATAGTGACAGGAGCACATGGTATGATAAGAAGTTAAGATTATTTACTTAACCTCATTTAAAGTAACATAAACTGTAAAAAAAAAAAAAAAATGTTTTTGTGAAGGTGTAGAGAAGCCTTTTGTCAGGTTTTATGAAGTTTTTTTCATGTTCAGAAATTAAATTTTTTATTTCGTTGCCTCAAGGCAACGTTGTGCGATAAGTGGTACTTTTCAAGATGTGTTTACTGACATTACATGTGGGCATTTTCACATATCATCATTATTACATATTGTAATATTTTTCATTTAATTTTTACTTTATATATATATATTTTGACAGAAAAAATGAATGCAAGCTTGTTTTAGGGAAGTAAAGAGCAGGATCCCAGAGTTAGGCAAATCCCACCTGAAGACAATGAGATAGACTTCTGTGACAGTGAGGAGAACAAGGTTTGAGCAGAAGCGTAAAAAAAATATCTTCAGAAGTTCAAAAAATAGCACGTACTATTATTTATAAGTGATCCGTTTACACAGCAGGCAGCGCACAAAATAGGGGTCAAATGTATAGACCAGTAACAAACCACTATATACAGTGCTCAGCATATATGAGTACACCCCTCACAAATCTCTCATTTCAATTAATATTAGATCTAGGGATAATCTAACAAAATAATTTATGATGATGGTCCAAAATTAATACACCTAAATTGATATGTTAGAGAAAAAATATTGAACAGCAAATGTAAAAGAGCGAAATTCAACAGAAACAAAAGAATATATATAAAATTTAGTTGAAATTTTGTAGTTCGTAATTTTTTTTTCAATATTTCTCATTAATTTAAATGTATTATCTTCTGTTTCTAAAGATGATCAGTGAATAAAATATTATTTTAATAAATAGATCAGTTTAATAAGTCTGTTCTGTTCAAATGCACCAAAATATATGACCTATAATCACAGATAAATAAATAAAAATGTTATGCTGAGCACTGGATATTTTTTTATGTGTTTTTCCCTATTTCCTTAATGATTCTGTTACAATTTGAATAAGATTTGTAAATTATTATTGCGCTCTGATCACTGATTCATGATATTTCATATATAATATGTGAAGAATTTTCTCTGTGATTTTTGTACCATTGTTGCATAACGTTGCCAAAAAATATTTTGCTGTTGGGGGTCAAACCAAAAACATCTTTTAACAATAAAATGTTCCCAAAAGAACCAAAAAATAATGTGGAATCATTTTTGTCATGTACCATTAAAATGTGTGCAGTAGAGGGTTAAGGGGATAGTTCACCCAAAAATAAAAATACTTTTTACTTATTCTGGGGTCGCCACAGCGGAATGAACCGCCATGAGTAAATTATAACAATTTAAATTTTGGGGGTCCTTCCAAGGAAATACAGTTACTGACAAGCATGACTAGTTAACACATTTACACCTTTTAAAGTTTGCAATATTAAAGAATTTGTCTTTGTTTTACTTGGGTTGTTCGGTCTCATTATTTACCATGTCAGTTTCTCTTTAGCTGCTGTAACTGTGTTATATTGAGGAAAATGAGAAGTTCTTAGTGGAGATTCACTGATCTTGTAATTTAATGTGAGATTACAATACTTTTTATACTTCATAATTGCATTTATTTACTTATTTATGATAGTAATAAACTATAAGACAGCAGTGATTTATTCAGGTTTTCAAGAACATTTAAATCACTTTAGAAACACAGACATAAAGAGTAAACAAACACATGACGTCACTGTATTAAATTTAGATTAAAAGTCGACATGAGAAAAATGTTGACATGAATAAAACATCACAGAATTTATGAGAAATGAAAAGCATTCCTGTACTCACCAATAATTATGAACTTGTAACCTTTGGTTTACTGCCACCTGAATCGGCGTCGCACCTGAAGTTAGATTAAATCTTTTAGTTTCACCTTCAGTTTATAAGCGATGACTATCCGTGGCTCTGACTGAAGACAGCTCTGATTGGTCAGTAGCGCTGCTCCTCCTTATGCCATCTCAGAACAGACTTTCCTCCGCGCGCGTCGCGTCTTTATTTACACCAGTGAGATGTGTTTTACCAGAGTAAATAGGAGAGCAGAGGCGCTAAAAGACAGTACAGAGCCAAACCCAGACTCCGAGACCTCGCTGACTTTGTGGGATTTTGATAGGTGCCCACCATATCTATGGGTGCCCACCACGTAAGGCATAGTAATTTATTGTTTAATCTTGTTTTTGAACCATATAGTAAAGTGTATTTTAAGTGTATTAAAGTACATTTACAACACTTTGTTAATGTATGATTCAGCATACTGTAGTTTTAATAGTGAACTGAGAAACTGCAATATGTTTTTACTACAGTAAACTTGTGTATACAATAGGCTAAAGCGGTTTTTAAAATATGATTCTGCCATGCAACTATTACCACAAGAGATTAAATCAAGTATGGTTCAAAAACAATACATTATTTACTATAAATTACTATAGTATTTCTTCATGTGAGTGATCTGGTTGATCAGTTAAGGCAAGATGTTGCAGCAGGCACCAGTTTTTTTCATTCCCCTATCCATTTTCAGATTTTTGTTTTCTTTTCACGCTCATGACCTCCAATATATTTTTTGTTTCCTTTGCAAAACTTGGTGAAGGTGATTTTCTCAAAATTACATTTTTCACTTGTAAACTGAGCCCTCTCCACTTTGTTTATCAAAGTTAAAATTGTATCTGAATTAATTTGTTTTGGTGATTCTATATGGTAATTCAAACACTACAGTAATCTAAAAAAAATTTACCGTATACCGAAATAAAGCTATATTTGCCCTTGTTCTGGACATAAACTGAAATAGCATATTTTCCTTTTACAAAACGAAAGCAACTTTATAAGACTTTTATTTTGGTGTCGTGCGATGACGTCATAAAGCTGCGTTTCCCTCAGTCGTCAGTTCAGCAGGTTTGTTTTGATGCTCTGCATATGTATAAATCGATACAAACCGTTGGATTAAAGTTATTATTACTTTACAGGTGATGACAGTAGAAACGTAAATACTTACCACAATGTAACATTGTACTACTGTACATCGTAAACAGCAGAAAGTAACAGAAAAGGAGCGTCTCAATAAGATTGAGGTAAAGTTCGCACATTCGGACTTTCTCCTAAACTAACTTAATATAACTTTTTTAATAATTATTTGCTAATTCTAAATAAGCAAATCATGTTATCAGAATACAACATTGTCCACAGTCAAATAAATAGTGCTAATGTTGTTTTCAAGTCATGCTTAGATGAGATTTCAGACTCAAAGTACTATGGTATACAATAGGGACCATGTCACATAGAGGTAAAGTTGGTTTTATATTCGCACATTCGTTCATGTAGAAGTCTCTATATTGTTTACCATGTTACTTTGAATATTCGATCTAAATTAACATGCGAGTGTGACTTCAAAACAACATTAGCACTGTTTATTTGACTGTGAACAATGTTGGACTTTGATAGTCATTGGCTGCTAATATGATTTTGCTATTTAGAGTTTGCAAATAATACTTTTATGAAATTATATTATTAAGGGGAAAGTCCGAATGTGCGAATATAAAACCAACTTTACCTCAATCTCAATAAGTAATGATGCGACACACAAATATATTAGAAACCTTTTTTATAATATAATTTTTTTTATTAATTCAAATAGTTCATTCAAGTTAAGTGTTTATAAAAGGTGGTAGTTCAAAGAGTGCATTACAGTTTTTTTGTAGTAAAAATAATATACCACAGTATTTATTACAGTTTATCAGTTCACTATAGTTAATACTATAGTATACACTAAAATACTATGGTTCAAAAACTCTAGTATTGACTATTAATATAATGTGTAGTATTTTTTTCAAGTGGTTTTCATGATAGAGGGTTAGTTAGCATTTTGTCTTCTTTCTGTTGATTATTCTCCTAAACGCAGAGAAAAACTCCTGCTGAAGCGACTGATCTCCACACTGTTATAAAGATGGCGTTTATTAAAGAGGAGAGTGAAGATTGAAGAAACATTCACAGTCAAACATGAAGATCTGCAGGAACAAACAGGTTGGTTTTCATTCTCAAAGACCAACTCAGTCATTTGATTTCTTTAATACAACGTATAGTATCCAAATGTACAGTTAATTTAATGAATGATACATTCAGATGAGTTATGGAGGTCATTTATATTTGTGTGTCTGTTCACACACTTGCACTGGTGTAGGGCTGTTACGACTTTCAAGTTTTTGCTCTAGGGTTTAAAAGTAGAAACATTTAATGTGACAAAATTGTGGTGAGTTGGTGGCAAAATATCCAAACGACAACCAAAATACTGCAAAAATAAGTGAATTTATTTACAAGAGTGAAAAGAAGTCAAACAGCAAAATATTATTTACAAGATCTCACAAAAGACAATAAATTAGTCCATATATTTCACGGATGGGGGAAACGAGAATTAAGTGGCGCCAAATAAATGAAAGCAATATAACCAAACCCTAAATCTAACTGAAATTACCCTCTAAACTAACTAATACAAAATAAACAACAAAACATCTTCAGCGTTTACACGCTATAACTAAAACTGCTCTACTAGCCAAAAAGACGGTGAAAACTTACAGCGGGTGGCGCTCACTTCTAAACTAGTGTGTTTAGACAGTGGAGTTATCTACGTGATGCAAGGTGTATGTCACGTGACATCTAAACTCCTCAAATCCCAGGGGAAAGCTGACGTCAGATGATAGGGAACGGGAAGTGTCATATATACACATACAAAAACATTAACAGCAACCAAAAACAAGGACCAGACCAAAATCAAAACTCTAACTCACATCAACATCACAGCACATAACAACAAGCCAAAAACACACAAAAGGCAAACAAGCAAAAGCACACAAGACAGAGCAAGCAGAACGAGCTTCCCCGCTCGCTTCCCTTTAAACATTGAGCTCCCATCCTGATTGGAAGCGAGGGTGATGACGTCACAGGGTGTAATTGTGATTGACGTCTTCACGGACGAATGGGATACTGGAGTGGGCGAACCTGAGAAATAATACAGAGGGAGAGAGAGAGAGGGGGCGAGCGAGAGAGCAAGAGAAAGAGAGAGTGCACACACACAAGCAAAACATACAGGCATATACATATGACTGTAACAAGGGCTAATAGATAGTTGTGTCATATGAACAGTTTCACTTGCAGAGCTCTTGATTTATTGCAATTCTGAATCGATTCTGTATTCAAATTAGATTGTGACAGTGTAGGTCTATGTGGGCGTGACCTAGAAACAAAAATGTTTGCTTTTACAGCAAATTACTATCAATTTTAATAATCATATTAACAAATCAGCGATGATGACCTGAGGTCAACATATTAATGATATTAATAAATCAGCAATGATGACCTGAGGTCAACATATTATTGATATTAATAAATCAGCAATGATGACCTGAGGTCAACATAATAATGATGTTAATAAATCAGCAATAATGACCTGAGGTCAACATATTAATAATATTATTACATCAGCGATGATGACCTGAAGTCAACATATTAATGATATTAATAAATCAGCAATAATGACCTGATGTCAACATATTATTGATATTAATAAATCAGCAATGATGACCTGAGGTCAACATAATAATGATGTTAATAAATCAGCAATGATGACCTGAGGTCAACATATTAATAATATTATTACATCAGCGATGATGACCTGAGGTCAACATATTAATGATATTATTACATCAGCGATGATGACCTGAGGTCAACATATTAATGATATTATTACATCAGCGATGATGACCTGAGGTCAACATATTAATAATATTATTACATCAGCGATGATGACCTGAAGTCAACATATTAATGATATTATTACATCAGCGATGATGACCTGAGGTCAACATATTAATAATATTATTACATCAGCGATGATGACTTGAAGTCAACATATTAATGATATTATTACATCAGCGATGATGACCTGAAGTCAACATATTAATGATATTAATAAATCAGCGATGATGACCTGAGGTCAAAATAATAATGGTATTATTACATCAGCGATGATGACCTGAGGTCAACATATTAATGATATTAATAAATCAGTGATGATGACCTGAAGTCAACATATTAATGATATTAATAAATCAGTGATGATGACCTGAAGTCAACATATTAATGATATTAATAAATCAGCGATGATGACCTGAGGTCAACATATTAATGATATTATTAAATCAGTGATGATGACCTGAAGTCAACATATTATTGATATTAATAAATCAGCAATGATGACCTGAGGTCAACATAATAATGATGTTAATAAATCAGCAATGATGACCTGAGGTCAACATATTAATAATATTATTACATCAGCGATGATGACCTGAAGTCAACATATTAACGATATTATTACATCAGCGATGATGACCTGAAGTCAACATATTAATGATATTAATAAATCAGCGATGATGACCTGAGATCAACATAATAATGGTATTATTACATCAGCGATGATGACCTGAAGTCAACATACTAATGATATTAATAAATCAGCGATGATGACCTGAGATCAACATAATAATGGTATTATTACATCAGCGATGATGACCTGAGGTCAACATATTAATGATATTAATAAATCAGTGATGATGACCTGAAGTCAACATATTAATGATATTAATAAATCAGTGATGATGACCTGAAGTCAACATATTAATGATATTAATAAATCAGTGATGATGACCTGAAGTCAACATATTAATGATATTATTAAATCAGTGATGATGACCTGAAGTCAACATATTAATGATATTATTAAATCAGCGATGATGACCTGAAGTCAACATATTAATGATGTTAATAAATCGGCGATGATGACCTGAGGTCAACATAATAATGGTATTATTACATTAGCGATGATGACCTGAGGTCAACATATTAATGATATTAATAAATCAGTGATGATGACCTGAGGTCAACATATTAATGATATTAATAAATCAGCGATGATGACCTGAAGTCAACATATTAATGATATTAATAAATCAGCGATGATGACCTGAGGTCATTATATTTAAGGGCCATGAATCCCCCCTGTCTCAGTAGGGTGTTTTCACACCTCTAGTTTAGAAAAAGTCAGGAAAGTGGGCGTGTCCAGCTCTGTTTAGGTGGGAGTGTCGGGGGACGGAAAGAGGGTAGGATTTGCAAATATGGGAGTTTTCGTTTGGGCATGCAGACGCAGGGGAGAAAGACAGTGACTGTGTTTACATGGACATCAGTAATCGAATTACTTGCCAAATTATTAATTTGTCGACTTTAACTGCAGTTTGGCACTTAAACGTTTTATTCCAAAAAATTTCCTACATGTCGCCCATGACAAACGAGATATTGAAAGCGAGGAACTGCTGGAAGAGTGGGGTTATAATGGTATGTTTGATACCGCACGGCGAATGGAAGAAAAAAATCTGTAACTTAGATGAACTCGGTAGGTAGCGTCAGAAAGCCGTGTGTGGCTAGACTATCCTGTCACAAAATACGGCGAAAATCCTGCACGACGGGAATAGTTTGTGTTTACATGTTTACACTCGGAAAGCAGCATTTACAGCGGATCTTTCAGTCTATAATATTGTACTATAATATTGCAGTGATATTAACATATTGTAAACTTAGTAAATAATTCATTTTGACTGAGGTATGTCTTTAAAACTGAAAGAGCACTGTTGACGATACGAAGTAACTTTGCCATCTAGGTTAAACAAAGGGCACTGCAGTGCACACACTTACCAAAATCTGTCGAGACAGGACAATCACACTGGAGCTGTGTCTTTTTATTAAAAGGAGACGAGTGGCAAATTCCGATTTCATAATTCCCAGATGCGAAAAGCTCTCGGGTAAAAAATGTTCCTTACAAACGCATTTCTGTTGCGTGTTGCGTGCACTGTAATCCACACGTGAGTCCAGCAGCGCTCTTATAGAGGAAAAATGAAAACAAAACCTTTGTTGCAGCACACTAATAAATGCAACACTGACGACCCATGTCTCCAAATTCTAGTTCTTTCACTTGTTTTGGCAACACAACGTGGCGTCTCTATGCTGTCTGAACACAGGTAAACAGTCTTCGAAGCTATCGGTATTTACCTGCTTTCTGCTCGCGCGAACACAGTTATTTTTGTCAGTCGTGCTGCTTCTCGATTCTAAGATCACATTTGCACGAGTATTGGGCAATTTAAAAATGATTTCCAACCAGCCAAAGTGGCTAGTGCAGGTGTCTGTCTAACCCGCCAGAGCTGAAATCTACCTGCAATTGGCGGGTGTTAATGTAAAGCCCAGATGATATGTATTATTAAATCAGCGACGATGACCTGAGGTAACGTTAAATATAATAATGAAACGTTATTAATGGATCAGCAATGATGACCTGAGGTCAACATATTCATATCTAACAGAATAAATAATCTGATTAAATCGACTCAACCTGGATTTTACAGTGAATCACAGTACGTTAGCATCTCGAATACTCTCGTTTGTTTAAACAAGTGCTGTTTGTTCTGCATTTCAGCCATTTATTTTTGAATGAAACAGTGGCATAATATATGCTACAACAAATATTTTAGACAAATTAGTGGTCGCTTTAAGCTAGAAAAAGACCAAGTTTAATCGCGTTTGATAGCTAGGCACACTATTAAAAAAAATTCAATTTGTTATCTTGTTTTAATTTGAGCCAGAAAGTACATTAGAGCACATCAATCTAACGTTAGACTTGTATGAATGGCTAATTAGGCTAACGCTAACTTGCCAATGCAAACTAAAGTTAAATGTTCGCTAAGCTGGAAAAAAAGGGCAAATCCATAAACAAATATTAATTTTGCGATCCTTCTGTAAATTGATAGGAGAAAACTCGTGATCTTACCTTTTTCACTTGTCCTCTTCACTGGTAAAAATGCAGGTGTTTTTTTTTCTTCTTTTTTTGAATTGATTTTTTTGAACTTGCTTGGCTGATGGAGTTGTTGTCCCTGGGTCATCATAAAAAATGTTGGTCTCAGGGCAACTAGCACTTGGCAAAATGAGGACGAGCGATGCGGACCATGCAATTTCACAGGTCTGGCCCAGATCTGGTTCAGTTGTGGCTGACTTTTGGGTTAGATGTGGCTCACATCTACATTCGGTAGCTATATAAATCACATTAAAAGGAATGCTTAATTTAAATTGCTTTATTTAAAAAAAAGGCTTTAAGGGTGCTTTCACACTAGCACTTTTGGTCCGCACCTGGGTTCGTTTGACATCATAGTACGGTAGGTTTAGCTAGTGTGAACGTGTCTTCTGAACTCGGGTGCGCACCCGTGAACCGTACCCGAGTCCGCCTGAAAGAGGTGGTCTGGGGTACGGTTCATGCGAACTCTGGTACAGTTCACTTCTAGTATGAATGCAATCGTACCAAATAGCGGAAGTGAACCGCCAACTGTACAACAAACTATCGTTTCATAACGTTCATTCGCGTGTGTGTGTGTGTGCGCCACATATTGTACCTTGGTGACAAGCGGGACTGAGCCAAGCACAGTGATACACAGTGATGTCTGCTTGTCTCCTCCAGAAACAGCTTCTGCAGTCACTGTGTGATGATCTAAACGTTTATAATATTTTTGCGGCAGACAGACGCGAGTCGCTTTCTGTATGTCCAAAACAGAAAGATTCAGCAAAAGCAAATCGACCGCGATGTGCGGAAGTCATTCCATTTTGGCGGTGCTTTCGTGACCGTCACCTAGCAACAGCCGTAAACAAAACAGCAGCTCGATGACGCAAGTGTACTGGGGTTCAGAAGGAAAAAAGACAGTGTGAACACAAACCAACCGTGAAGGTGGCAAGGGGGGACAATCGAACTTGGGTACGGTCCAGGCAATTGAACCAAGTGTGAAAGCACCCTAAAGGAAGCATATAAATTGATAAATACAAATATGTAATTTATATAAAGTATATAAATAGATGCATACAAAAAAAAAAAAATTATTATTGATCAATGCAATACAAATAAATATATAAATTAGATAAATAGATGCATACAGAATTATCACAAATTAAATGCAAATAAATATATATAAAAGTAAAAATTAGGCAAGTGGATATGTACAGAATAAGAAGAAAATACAAACACAAAAATGTATATAGAAATTAGATAAATAGATAAATACAGAATAAACACAGAAAATATTTTTTTTTAATAAACGCATATTCGTTAAATTAACAAATAATTTAAAACCATATAACCAGAACCAATAATTAAAAATTAAAAATGAGGCGAGGCAAGGGTCAAATAAACAAATTATAATTATAGAAACAAGATAAATAAGTATGAGTAGACAGAACAAACACAGAAATCACATATTTAAAAAAAAAAACATATTATTTAAACAATTAAATTTAATAATATTTATTAGTATAAACCCAGAACCAATAAAAAACTGAAAATCCAACAGGGCCATCCAAGAGTAAGGTCAGGGGCGAGGGAGGGTCAAAGCCAAAAAAGCAGTCCAATGCAAACATCCTAAAAGTAGGAGAAGACAACAATTAAAAGGGGCTGTTTGCAGAGTTCATACAGGCACAGCTTGATTAAAATCAAGGACTTTTAAGCACTTTTTCAAGCACCTATTTTTATTTTCAAGACTAAAACCAACATATTGAACACCTGAAATGTATTCTCGGCGATACATAAAAACATTCCATAGGAGCTACCTATCGCTTTATTAAAAAAAACATTAATAATAATATAATAATTCATAATATCATAAACCTATTTTAAATGTGCTTGTGAAAAATGTTTTTTTTTTTTTTGCAGATGGAAAGAGAACTTAATTTGTACTACTAAAAATACTATTACATTGCTAAAATAATACAAATTTTAGTAAATAATACTAATATTGTGTAAAAGTACATAGTACTCTTTTAGTTAGTTACATTTGAAAAAAAATCAACTTTTCATTACAGACCTTTTTTAAGTGTAAACTTGTTTGAATGGATTAATTGTTTAATTACAAGACTACATAAATTTGAATTTGCACTAACAAAGAAAGTATGGATGATTTTTCCTTTCATGACAACTAATAAGTTTCAATACCACTGACAAAAACACCACATACTGTATAAGGACATACAGACACTTTTTGGCCATTTAAAAAAAATATATTTTCAAGCTTTGAAAGGTTTCAAGTAAATGTTATTTACACATTTTACACTGTTTTTCTTATTTGCTCATCCTGTGTCTGCCTTTACAATCTGGCAAATTTGTTGCTTAAATAACTTTACAGCATATCGAAATTTTATTTTATAAAATGTTAAACAAAGTTTAAAAAATAAAATAAAACAAATGACTTTGTTTCACTTGAGGTATTTGAAATATGACAACACAACATTTTTCAAAGTAGTGTTTCAAGAGCCTTATTGTTTATTTTGATAAATGTAACAACAGTTTGCTTTGACCTGTAATGCCTGCACAATTTAGTGATGCTAAAGACAGACTATTTATAAATCATACAAATACCTCATTCAGAAACATTTCCAGCAAATTCTTTTTGCAGTAAAAAAATTAAAGTTCCACCTGGTAGGCCAAGTTTCACTTTACAAAACAGCCAATAAGTCTGTTAGCATTGTGATTGGTCATGCGTTGATCTAATTCTAAATAGTTTATCATTTTTGAGAAAGTCAAGGAGCAAAGATAAGTAATTTCTACTTTAATAGCGAAGAGATCACGATTGCATACAGGCTGAGCTCACATGCGATGATGAGAAGACTTGCAGTTCATTTGAAAAAGCCTATTTAGGAGCTCACACATGCATTTTTTTTTTTTTTTTACTATTAACGCATATGTCTGCGCTCTTGTGGTAAAATTAAGCACAATGAGTAATACTGCGCTCACGACATTTGTCATTGAAAAAACACCATAGGTAGTTTGAAGATCTGTGCAAAAGACCTGCCACCACAGCTGAAAAAAATCCTAGAGGAAACACTGAATACCCTGTTTTGTTTTTGATCTGACAAAATCCCTAGGAGGAGTTCGTTAAAATACAATCCCTGGAAATGGCAAAAACTGCACTTTTTTGCAGAGGAAGTTAAAAATATCCAACTTTCTGTTGGGTTTCCGATTTTGCTGCAAGACTTTTTTTTTTTTAAGATATTGGCATGTTTAATGTGTGTGCCAATTTTTTTGTGTGTGTTAGAGGTTTGAACCTACACTGGTTTCACGGTTCGGTTCAATTACGATTGTCATGCCATCGATTCGGTTCAATTCGATATCTCGCTGCATCACTATGCATTACTGACGCTTTTCCTCCACAATTTTATATTTTTCTTCACAACACAAGAACTCTTGTTTTAAAATGTATAAATATATTTTATTTAGGCCTTTATGTTATTTGTTATACATTTTTGTCCTTTAATATAAGCGGTCAGATATATGAACTGTACCGTTAATTTTACCTGCTCAAAAGAAAACGCTCTTTTGGAATGTATTAAAACTCAAGTACCTGCACAGAAATGTTTATTTTAAATGTTAAATGAGTTCCTAAACACTGTTCAGCGCAGTTCATTGATGAGTGACGCGGTAACTGACAGTCCACTATATTTCGTCCACTGTATCTGTTCAGCTGAGGGAACGGAACCAACCCCGTGATGTCAGACACAGTAATATTCTAAGATGGCGGCGCCCTTGCGCTAAAAGCTCTAGTAAAACATGTCCATTTCATCAAAATGATTACATTAATCGAGTATGTTTAATATATTTTAATTAAAGCGGAAAGCAATTTATGAAATAATGTAAACTTGATTGACTGCATCACTTCCACTTTAAGACTGTGACACTGGCAAGAATTTCTGCTAGGCAATGTGGGAAGATCTGACACAAGTTTTTCTCCATCCAATCATAGTCTGAAATCTTGATAATTAGTGAAAGAACCTTTGAACTGATCCCAGATCTTGATGTGGTCCTTCTTGATCTGGTCTTCTCCACTTTCGATCCTTCTCTGGGTTCATCTTTACAAGGAACCTGCTGAATGAAAAAAAATCCTTAGTGATAAACCATGGAATATATCATGCTCTAAAATGTTTGAAATAAAAGCAGAGTAACAGGACAAGCTTGTGGTGGAGGTTTGCGAGAAAAACCTGTGAGAGAGGATGTTGTGTGTGAGACAGAAAGGACACAGGACCGACCTCTCAGGTAATAAAATTGCATTTATTATGTAAAGCCATTAGTGTTGATATTAGCCTGTTGGCTAACTGTTAATCGTTCATTTTGAATGTCAGCATGTTTATCATCTTTTATACGAGCTAGAAGATCATTTACGACAACAAGTGTAAATGTCTTGGGTTTTATAGATTACAATAACATAAACGTGTGCTGAAATCTTGCTCTCTGTCTTGTTTTCCCAGAATATTGACTTATCAAAGGCTGCAAGAAGGTGTCGTTTCATCCGTGTTTTCATGAATTCGACTGCCGGGCTCGACAGTGCGACCATTTCGCACCTATCCGACTAAAAATAGGTGCGTGCGAACTGGAAATTTTATTTAGATTTTTTTTAATAAGCTTGATAGGAAATGTTATATCATTGAAAATGCTCAGCGTTAGATAAATACATAAAGTGATTTATTTACTTATTTATTTGCTTATTTTAAATTTTTTAAATTATTTTGCAGGTTTTGTCGTGTAAATTCAATTGATCTGACTTGTTTCTCAATCTCCTCATGCCAGAAACTGATCATGACTTCTGTGTGGAGCTCATGAGGACAGAGGAGCAGCTTGTGACTTGTGTACAGGTGTATGTAGATTGTCTGACTGTGAACAGCAACATTATAATCACAACACTAACAATCTTAAACTCTGTCAGATTTTACTCTTGCATGTGGAACCATTGGTGTCATAATCCATATGTAAATATTTGACTTAACGTGTGAAATTATAGATATATTAAGTTTTGTTTCTTCACAGTTTTTTTGTTTGCTTTGGACTGTGTGTGTTCATAATAAAGTGAGGTAAAAAATAAGTTATTGCATATTTTGGTTTGGATGTTATTGTTATATTGTAAATAAATTAAGTGTTTTTTTCCTTTTTTATATTTAAAAGTTTATGAAAGATGGTTTTAATTGTATGCTTTTCAACTATCAACTGTGCTATACTGAGACACCCTGAAATTGAACTAAAATGTGCTTTTAACATACTAGATCTGTATTTTACTAAATATATTTAGTTACAACTAGAAATACACTTGAACCCTAATGTTTAACATTTATAAATATATTTAAGAATAATTTTTTTATTTACAAATTGTGAAAGAAGTGAAAAAAGAGCACTTTTAATACAGAATTTAGCACATTTCTCACAATTTGTATATTCGTTTAATATATTACTATTATACTTTAGATTAATCATAAATATATTATCAATGTTTAAAATTAGTGTATTTGTAGTTGTAAATAAAAAATTTTTTTTAAATACAGATATAGTATGTTAAAAGCACACACAGCAAATTCATTAGTGTTAAATGTCGAGTGTTGCGGTAATTCAGAGTAAAGTGTTAAAATTCCAGAGTTAGATAAAGATAAAATAACCCTCTCAGTGTTAGAAGCTGATTTGGCTCCTTGTCATAGAGAGTTACATGTATCTAACGCTAATACAGTGTTGACTACTACATCCAGGAATTTATGCAGCAATATCCTTGGAGGATTTTTCCAGGCACCATTTTCTTTTGCCACAAGGAGCAATGAGAAGAAGCAACTGGTCGGTAAAAGTACTTGAAATGTTTGCATATAGACATTTGACATCCAAATCGTTATACTGTATATACGTTAGTTTTAAATATCTCACAAAAAAGCATCATTTTTCATCTTTATTTTGTTCTGTACTAGCTATGTTACATTAAAACAAAAGAAAATAAAGCTGTCTTACAGTTTTTTCTGAATGCTCAAGCACATTTTTTGTAACTATTGGCTATTTTTGCAATACTCTACACACTAATAAGAAAACCCTTCACCAAATCTGCAAAACATTTTAGTTCTCTTGCAAAAGCTAATACGCCTTGCTTACAGTTTTTCCCAATAGTTTACACACATTTTCTGAAAGCAGGTCTCATATTGTCAGAACTCTACACACAAATCACAAAACACACACACATTGGGCAAAACCCTCCAATTCTCCTGCAAAATCAAACTTTACATTCAAAACAATGTGATTTCTTCTCAAAATGGAGTTTTGTTTTCAAATGACACACACAAACCATCACATGAATAGACATTTATAAGAACCATTTGAACACTGATGAGCTTAATGTAAAACACTATGACCACTTCTTCTCCATTCATCATAATGACTTACTGTGAGCCTTTTTTTGTTCGGTGTTACACTTACTGCAGACAGTACACAGGCCTACAGAAGTGCATTGTAAGATATTTCAGAATATTGTTTTTATACAAAACACACAAATACACGGTACCAAATATATTTGACTGTATTTTTCCCACAAAAACAGCGTACACGGTGTTCATCCCAACCAACACACAATTGCACATAATGTGGTCATAATGTATGCCATCAACAGAAGGATTTACTGAATACAGTTACATTAAAAAATAAATAAATAAGTAAAAAAAAGTGTGGATTTCGGTCACACACTTTCCATCCCCAGGCAGAAAAAAAAATCCTCAATAGGATTGAGAAATGGAGAATATGAGATGAGCTCTGATTTCTAAATTGCAATTATGCATGACCGTTGTTTACCTATGTGATGAGTTAGTATGCAAAGTAGGACAACTGACTTTACAATTGTGAATGACAGTGTGTTCCTTGTGAAAACAGAAGGTTTACTGCATGAACATTGTGCCAAATGCAGAGAATTGTGTGTAGTGTTTTGAAAAAAGTGTGTTTTAAATCTGCAATTTGAGTGTAAAGCAGGAATTGTGCTTGTAGTTTGGCAGAATTGGTTCAGGGGGTTGGCGCATCAGTTACATGTTGTAGTCATTGTGTCTGAAGTACAAGTAATTGTGTGTAAACAATCGGGGAAAAAAAACTGTAACTTCAAACCTTCGTAGAAATATTATTTTTGTGTCAAACATTAAACACAAGCCATCTTATTAATAAGCACACAATGTGCCAACTACACTGATGGAATGAATAAAAACTACATCTGGCTTTTGCTTTGAAAACAGCTCCTCAACTGATTGTCTTTAAAAAGCAGTTTGCCACCTATGTAGAAACTTTAAAAATAATGAAGAGTGAGAAGACTAAACAATTGTATGATTTGTTTGAAGAATATGGTTTTATTTAACCCCTTACAGAGTTTCTATTTGATGTCTGCACGGTGTGTGGTTCTTTTTTTGTTACAGTAAGTTATTATATATATATATATATATATATATATATATATATATATATATATATATATATATATATATATATATATATATGGTTTATTTGTATGTTCATTAGTTTTTTTCGTGTGTGTGTAATTTTATGGCTTTATATTTGATTCACTATATGACATGTCTTAGTCAGTGTGTGCAAGATTATGTTTGGATTGAGTTTGGCCTAAATTGTTGTTGTGCTAAGCTATGTCTGTTTTAGGTCATACCTTTCTCATATAGTTCACAGGGATGCAAACTTCAAGTACTGGTGTTTATTTACACACATCAAAACAAGCACAAGTGTTTTTCCAGACTAAAACACAAAATAGTAATTTCACTGAGAAAAAAAAATCAGACTACATCGTGTCGTCTCTCTGGGTCCGGCCACAAAATTTCATCTACATTACCTGCAATGTCCTCTAGTCCAAGGCACCGGGGAAAGTATCTGATTGCAAAGTGAACCAATTATCTAAATCAGTTTTCACATGTGACAGTGTGCCAGAAGGGCAACGCAGTGGCGCAGTAGGTAGTGCTGTTGCCTCACAGCAAGACCGTCGCTGGGTCGCAGGTTCGAACCTCGGCTGGGCTGGGTCAGTTGGCGTTTCTGTGTGGAGTTGCATGTTCTCCCTGCGTTCGCGTGGGTTTCCTCCGGGTGCTCCGGGCATCAGCTGCGTAAAATCGTGGTGGATAAGTTGGCGGTTCATTCCGCTGTGGCGACCCCGCAAGGGACAAAGCCGACAAGAAAATGAATGAATGAATGACAGTGTGCCAGACAGTTGGCAAAATAGTGTAAATAATAGCCAGACATGTGTGTAGTTTTGTTAGGAGTGTGTTGATCATTTGGAAATTCAGTGTAAAGCAGTGAGTTGTGTTTACAGTTCTGCAAAAAGAGTGCTGTGCAGTGGATTGTACCTACAATTTTGAAAAGTGTGTGTTACAAAATTGCAAGCTTAGTGCAAAGCAGTGTTTGTGCTTTTAATTTTGCAAACTCAGTGAGTGGTTTTGCTATAAGAAATAATTGTTTTATAAACTTTGCTATGGGAATCTTTTAGGGTTTAAGCATTCAGAAAAAAAATGTAAAACTGCTCCTTTTGGTTAAAATACGAGAAACATATTCCTTAAACATTAACCAAAAGTGTTGCCGATGTTAAACAAAATATATTTTTATTTCTGTGCGGTGTTGAAAATTTGACCTAAGAGTGTTAACACATAACACTGAGTGGTGTTCATATGATCCTTTGTGGTGTTAATATTTTACACTATAAGAGTTTGCTAATTAACACTCCCTGAGTGTTGATAATGTTAACTCTTTCAAAAATGTTATTTTAACACTTTTATAGTGGTTCCCATCTAAACTCTAAGGGAGTGTTAATTTTAACTCTAAGGTAGTTAAATCTACTATCTAAAATTTGCAGTGCATTTTAGTTCAATTTCATGGTGTCTCAAAATAGCACAGTTGAGTGCCTTTAGATCAGAGGTGGGCAAACTACGGCCCGTGGGCCATATGCGGCCCGCTAAACTCTTTCATCCGGCCCGCGAGGGAGTTTTTAAAATGCTGCTTCTGAGTAACGGTTTGGTTTCAGAATTAGTAGATGCAATACAAGTGAACGCCATTTGATGGCAGTATTGCGGTACAGTTAGCGCAACCAGTAAAATTAGAACACACTCTCGGATATTAAAATGCACTCGACCGTTAATGACTGAAAATGAGTCGGGCAAAAAAAAAGAAAAATTGACTCTGAATGTCGTGTGTTTAAGGAAGAACGGACAACAAAATACTTCTTCACCAATATCGGACAGAAAGCGTTATGTCAAATATGCCAAGAAAGTATTGCTGTTTTTAAAGACTACAACCTAAGTCGGCATTTTTCACGCAAACATTCAAATTATTTTTAATGTGTTAATATGAGATTTTTTTTATCAGACAATATCTTTTCTATTCTCCACTGTAAAAATTACTACATTATTATTATATTTTATAAGGGATTATTTTAGTGTTTTATGATGATTGATAAGTAAAAATAAATAGCAGTGCAAATTAATTTGACTTGTAAATTTGACTCAATAATAACTATTTAAAAAATGTGTGTTAATGTGACACGTTTCTGTCCGATATTACATGTTTCATGCACACTGCCACTATAAATAAAAGTTATTTTTTGAAGAATTTGACATGTGGCCCTTCACTTGGTTTGCAAAACTTGATGTGGCCCTCGGGTCTAAAAAGTTTGCCCACCACTGCACTGCTTTAGATGGTATTAAGTTCATCTTAAAATATACTTAATACTATTTTTTAGTACATTAAGTGCAAAATTAGTGTGTTGAAAATAGAGCACTTTTAGTACATTAATGAAAAGTGTAGTGTACTAGGTATACTTAAATAAAGTGTATTTTAGTGCACTTTTTTTTTTTTACCTGGGAAGTCTTAAATTTAACTTGATGCCCCCAATTTTAAACATGCTGAATGAAATGGACACTAAAATTATTAATTGCTATTGTACAATATTCTAAACTATATGATGATGTTGTGGGACGATGTGAGACAAAATGAACTAATTATAGTGGAACAATAACGTTTAGCTCTGACTACAACTGGCCAACAAACTAGTCTAAAAATGACTTTTGCTGCTTAAGAAATGGATTACAGCAGGGCTATTCAATTGGCGGCCCGCGGGCCAAACCCGGCCCCCAAGGCAATTTGTTCTGGCCCTCCAAATAGTGTGACCAAGACATCAAGAATAAATTTAGTTCAGTCAAAAAACGGCCGCTATAGTGATGAAGTGACGTGCGTCTGTTCAATACAGCATGAGCTGCGCAGAGCGTGAGTCACCTGACAGTGGCGAGTGGTGAGACCAGCTGAATACATTTGAATATGTTTGTAGAAAAGGCCTTTTGTACAATGCACTGATATCGTTATTAGGGATGCAACGATTAGCCGATTTCACTATTAACTGCGCTTTAATTCGTCACGGTTAATTAATCATAAAGGCTTCTCTAAGCCGTATTTCTGCATTTCTGTTCTGCCGCACGAAACGAAACTGCTGAACAAAGTTACGCCAAGTTGCCAACTGTGCGCTAGTTTAAAGTTCCGAGCTTGTCCACCGAAGCTAATACGCACGCACACTGTAATAACTATAGCTGCGGGCCGTTCCCATATCACGTCTTTCCCGCGCGCAAGTTCGTTATGTCGTAAGAATATATGCCAATGTGCGGGCGCAAGCGGAGCAACGCGCTCGCGGCTGTCTGGACGCACGCAGTAGAAGACATCTCATGCTGTAGCGGTGAGAGTTGTGCTTAGCTTTCAGTGCAATGTAAACAAAAGACATGTTAGACGAACTATCATTAAAATGATTATGTATGAACGAAGATGATAACAACAGTTCATCTAAATATTGGCGCTGACCTTCATAACAATTATTATTATATTATTTTCTCCCTTTCCTCTCTATAAACACACACATAATTAAATTGTGTAGCCCTATAAACACAGAAAAACCTACAACATAAAAACTTTTACTAATGAAAATGCCTTTTAAAGGTTTTTTAATATTAGGTAGGGATGTCCAGATCTAAATCTAGCTAATATAAAGCTTAAATTTACATTAGACGTGATAACTGTGAAACCCTGATTATTCCTCACACTATATAATCGTACAACCAAAATCTATAATTGTTGCATCCATAATTGTTATGCAGTTCAAAACTTAACATATGAATGTGTCTGAATGTAGAAGAAGCCTACTTAAGCAATGCACTGATTTTGTTGTGCTGTGAAATACAACATTTGAATGTTTGTTAAAAAAACTTATTGTACAATGGAGTGAAATTATATAGTTTCAAAATACAATATATTAACATTTTAATGTAGACAAATACAACGTGGGTGTCTAAAGGAGCAGAAATACAACATATTGGCTCTTATATGCAGTTGTGTCATCATTTATATTGCAAGTCATGTCTGTCCGGCCCTTCGTTTGGGATGCTTTTCATAAACTGGCCCCCGTGACAAACTAATTGAATAGCCCTGGATTACAGCATGCTGATTGAGTGTAAAGTTCGTCAGTGTGGACCATATTCTTCACCTACCAGCAGGCGCCGCCATTGAAATCTTTTTGCTTGAGACTTTTTTAAGGAATTCATTTTTACATCCTAAAAACAGTGTTATGCTGCTTGATGTTGCAAAGTCATATTTTCTAATTTTATTATTTTTCTTTGTATGTATAGTCATGAACACACTTGTTTGTAGAGCAAATAGTGTGACTGTTTTCTGCTGTTTATTATTCCTAGTCATTTCTCCAATAGGCAACTGAAGTTCTAAAACAATAGCATATGAGATCAGGGGGCTGTTCTATAAACCAAGCATAGAGAAAAAGCCAGGCTTATTTTGGTAAGTCTTAGTTACCCTGGCAACTTATGCTGGGAAACTAGCCTGGTCTGGGGCAGGCTAACTCTCAGGCTAAGTCAAGTTCAAGCTTAATCAAAGTAATGTTAACATTCACCTGCCATAGTTTGATGCCATTTTAATTTAGTTGACCTCTTAATAATGATTAAAACTTTATAGTCACTTAATAGTATATATATATATATAAACCTAAATATACCCTACCTAACAGTCTACTTATAATCTAATGGAATCAGTTAGCAAATATATGCAGTATAACTTAAATTAAACAAACGGACTATCAAAATAAAGTGTGACCATATATTTAAATTCATATAAGTTATTCCAAACAAAACAAATACAAACTACAACATTTCAACTATATTTTATATAGGTTCTGTTGATTTTTTTTTTCTTGGTTATTAAAATTATATTTAACATTTTCCCCAACATATTTATTTGGATGTACTAATTTTTGCACTGTGATCTTCAGTTTACTTTTTGTTAGATTATTTCCAAATTTTAATTTGGTAGTGAATAATTTAATGTATATGCACAAATATATTATTGTAAAGCATTCTGTAGAAAATATTAACTTAAAAGAAAGATCTGTGAGGGGGGTATATATATATATATATATATATATATATATATATATATATATATATATATATATATATATATATATATATATATATAGCGTAATGAACCGCCAACTTATCCAGCATATGATTTACGTAGCGGACGCCTTTCCAGCTGCAACCCATCACTGGGAAACACATACACTATAGACAATTTAGCTTACCAAATTCACCTATACCACATTGTAAGCGGTGCTCCCCAAACCAGGATGGTGCGTACTGGCGTCATTTGCGTCTATGACGTTTCAAGGAGATCAACAGCTGAGTTCAATTTGCAATGAGCCAAAAGGCTCGTTTGAGGTGGCCAAAATCTGCGCAGAATCGATCACCGCTAGTGATGTGTCGTTCGCGAACGAGCCGGCTCTAAGAGCCGATTCTTTGTAGCGAACGAGAAGAGCCGACTCCCGTCGGGGAGAGCCGAATCTTCTGCCGTAAGTAGGGGCGGGGCTTCATTTGGGAACAACCATGCGGCTAATCACATGGGAGGACTCACTAGGATCGTACCACGACTATCACTCGCGCTAACAGCTGATGTGATGCTCGCGACTGTTTCCTTTCATGAAGCAACCGTGTCTGGAAACGCAACTGTGATCGGTTCTCTTTCAAATAGACTAGACAAAAAGTAATGAACATGCACCCACAGTCTTGCTGCTTTCAAGAGCTCAAAATTTGTCTTTTTGTAAGCAGCACGCGGTTGCTTTCACTTTGAACAGATCCTTATCACACATGGTGTTTTTCACCTGCTTTCATTTGCTTATGGTTTTATTTGCTTTTATTTTTGTTAATATGGTTTAAAAATTTTTTTTTTTACAATATTGCTTTAATGGGAGATTAACTCTCCATTTACGTATGTGTCGTTAACTGGTGATCCGAGAGACCTTTAGTCAGGACAGATTACTGTGCATAGTTTTAGATACAAGACAATAATTATTTTTTTTTTAAAGTCAATTGCTTTTCTTTGTTTTTTAAGAAATGTTTTGTTAAATAAAAATTATAGTATACAGCTATATTTTGCTTGTTTGACACATTAAAACACATTTGTGGCTAAGAAATAATTATTGTTTGGTGTGGTCAGAGATAAATTTGGTAAACCCTTAAAAGTGATGTGAAATAAAAACTAATTGCAATATAACACTATGAAACCATGACCCATTTGCTCATGCTTATTGAGCAAGCTTATACACGACACACAAAAAGTGAAATGAATGACGAGGCATGTGGACATAACACAACATTTAAATCAAGTATTTTAGCATGTCAAAGTCAAATTTATGCATATAAAATATATTTTCCCAACAACAAAATTATGGCTAACGAAAATGCAGAGTGGCTAGTAATGTTGGAAAACTACTAGCCACAGTGGCCGGTGATCAAAATAGTTAATGTCAAGCCCTGGTTGTGTTCAATTAAAGTTTTATTAAAATATTAAATAATAGTAACTGTATTTTTTTTATGGAAAATAAGGAATTAAAAAGTTGCTTACGAATACACAAAACATTCACAATTGATAAATTGGGCTAAAATAGAAGGTTGGGAGTGATACTAAATAAAGAGCCATTTGGGAGCCGTAAGAGCCGGCTCTTTTAAGGGAGTCGAGCCAAAAGAGCCGAATCTTTGAAAAGAGCCGAACTTCCCATCACTAATCACCGCTGATCACCGCAAGATGCATGTCGTCCGCCTGGCTCTGAGGCACTGTTGCCAACTATTTTCAACGAAAAGGCGCTAAGCTCTGCCCGAAAAGTCGCTAAAAGTCGCTAGATTACGTCATACGCTAATTTGCATATTACTGACGTCATCACGTTCTACCGTTGCTGTTTATTTAACAGCCTATGGTCAATAAAGGGGTATTTATATTTAGACTACGCTTTATGTAACGTTATGCATGTCAATTTAACTAAATTTATTGCTGTTTGAATACAGTATATCATTATAGATGTGTAGAGAATTTGCAGTAATCTCTCAGACGTAATATACTCAGACAAGTTCTGAAACTCACTTAAAATATCTGTGATTGTGCAACAAGAATAAACGGTCAAATTAAATTGTTAAAATAAAGGAGAAGCAGATCGGTTTGACTGTACAAGGGAAATACCTTCACACTGCCGGTGCTAATTCATTTGGCGTCAGTACACAGAAGAGTGATCTGCTGTCAGGCTGCAGGTGGGAGAGGCTGCTTTACGAGAACTGGGCCGCCTGTCAGTGCTCTGAGGCAGGGGAGGGGCATCACCCACAGCTCGTTGAGAAGAGTAGGGACGGTACAGTAATGGACAAATAACAGTCTATAAACATCTCCAGTAACAAATAAAAAAGTCGCTAGATTTGTCGCTAGTCGCTTTTTTGAAAATTTGTCGCTAGGGGGGTCTGAAAAGTCGCTAAATCTAGCGACAAAGTCGCTAAGTTGGCAACACTGCTCTGAGGTCACGCTGACGTGCGCCAAAAAACTCACGGAAGCCTCGGATTGAGCAGTCGGCAGCGGCAGGCACTTTTTTCCAGGGGTTTCAGTACAGCGTAACCGCTACCACGTCATCGGGTGGGCGTGGCCTATCTGTACATTTGCATAGGTCACGGAGCATGCGCAGATTGTGAAAACAGCCGTTTGCTTCAGATACCTGTACGCAATCGCAGGGATTTCGTGTCCAATGCCTTTTATATGCAGTACTTTGAAATAGCTGTCCTGATCAGAGGTGTTTCATGTGAAGTTAGTGTATTTTATATTAAACAAAGTAACTTAAGATACCTGTCAGATTAATACTGTAATATAGAGACCTGCCCTGATCCCAGGGGTTTCATGTCTGATAGTTATTCAATTAAATACAGTAACATCAGATACCTGTCCTGATTCCTGGTGTTTCGTGTCTGATCATATTTATTGTATTTAACATCAGATAACTGTCCTGATCCCAGGTGTTTCATGTCTGATCATTTTTATATTATTTAACATCAGATACCTGTCCTGATCTCAGGTGTTTCATGTTTGATCTATTTTATTGTATTTAACATCAGATACCTGTCCTTATCTCAGGTGTTTCATGTTTGATCTATTTTATTGTATTTAACATCAGATACCTGTCCTTATCTCAGGTGTTTCATGTCTGATAGTTATTCAATTAAATACAGTAACATCAGATACCTGTCCTGATCTCAGGTGTTTCATGTCTGATCATTTTATTGTATTTAACATCAGATACCTGTCCTGATCTCAGGTGTTTCATGTCGGATAGTTATTCTATTAAATACAGTAACATCAGATACCTGTCCTGATCTCAGGTGTTTCATGTCTGATCATTTTAGATTATTTAACATCAGATACCTGTCCTGATCGCAGGTGTTTCGTGTATGATATTTATTCTATTATATACAGTAACATCAGATACCTGTCCTGATCCCAGGTGTTTCATGAATGATAATTTTTAGATTATTTAACATCAGATACCTGTCCTGATCCCAGGTATTTTGTGTCTGATAGTTATTCATATACAGTAAAATCAGATACCTGTCCTGATCTCAGGTGTTTCATGTTTGGTCATTTTTATATTATTTAACATCAGATACCTGTCCTGATCTCAGGTGTTTCATGTCGGATAGTTATTCTATTATGTACAGTAACATCAGATACCTGTCCTGATCCCAGGTGTTTTGTGTATGATGACTTTAATTAAAAATAGAAAATAAATATATACATTCTGTTAATTAACTAAGATCGAGTCAGAGAAATTAACCACGCTTTATTACAGAAAAATGTGGTATTAATTTGTTTAAACAGGACTGATTAGCACATTTTAAACTACAAAACCACGGTTAATCTAATGTACCACAAGCATTATTATTATTTTGAGGTTTACCATGGAAGTACAAAAGCCCCGAGCCTTTATTGTTGTACAACCATGTTGAATTTTCAGTAAAACAGAGTAAAACGGAGTAAAACAAATGGCTAAAAATGAATGTTTACACTTCTCGTGGTCGACTGTTTTTGCTAATGAAGTCATTAAAATATAACATTATAAAAACAAAAAAATAACCTGTATGATTGTTTTTTTCCTTCTTTATTCACCGCGGTAGGTTCTTTCTTTATCCATCGGAGCTAATGATCCTGTATTTGAAATGACCGCGAAAAAAAAAACAACCTGTACTGCGCATGATCGGTGACCTCTTAGTATTGTTTTTTTTTTAGGGGGGCGTTTCCCAAACAGACCGAGCCACGCCCATTTTACGTCGCGGTAATGAAACCCCTGGAATTTAGTGCATGCCGTCGGCAGCAGTTGCTCTCCAAAAACTGCGCTCACTAAAAGCATCATGGGAAACAACTGGCTGACGACACAGCTGAATGCTCATTGGATGAGACTGACAAACTACACGCTATTCTCTATCTTGTTTTTACTAAGATTTATACCTGGCTTTGTTGTATACCTTTTTTGTATTTTAGTTTATAATTAAAAAAAAAGTCATAAAGAGCATTACATATGTTTATTTATTTAGATTTACACGCGAACAAAGACAAAACACACCTTTGTAAAAATAGAATATGTGAACTATCTTATATAACTAAATGTTACTAATAAATCATTAGGATGTGCTGTATTTTATTTCTCTCTCAGTTTAAAGTCCTGTGTGTTGTCATTTTCACTTTTTGTATGTTTGTGTGAGTTTTGTATTGTAATTTTTATGCAACGTTATTCCATGAAAGTCAATCCAATACATACATATATGCATACATACAAAGGTAATCAGACTGTTTTGCCATTATTCCTCATCTTTATGTGGTTTCATAAGTGAAAGGGGTGTAGTAAACAAAACACACACACACACACGTATATGAAGTCAAAAGTTATGTTTAATAGACCAAGAACATTTTCCCAGTATTTCCTACAGCCTATACTTTTTATTCTGGAGAAAGTCTTAGGCTGTTTATTTTAGTCTGGCTGGAGTAAAAGCTGTTTATAGGCCTAATATATAGCCCCTTTAAGAATTTCTTTATGTCTGCAAAACAAACCACTGTTGTCCAATGGCTTTCCTCATTTATCTTTAACATAATTAATCTATAGTTATCTCTTTAAATTGCACTTTACGCTGAATACTAGTATCTTGCAAAAAAACTAGTAAAATATATAATATAATACTGTCATCATGGCAAACACTAGACAAAAGAGTTAGTAGAAATTAGTTTATAAAACTGTTGAAAACAAAATCTGTTAAACAGCATTTTACATATTTGATGCAATACCATTTCTTTAAACTTCACAAGAGGGCTTATAATTTTGTCTTTAGTTGTATTTCCCTTTATACCTTCTAATGCCCTCTATAGAAAGTCTGAAATGACTATAGAAATGGACCACTTGTTCAATAAAATGCCAAATTCTAGGGACATTTCTAGCAAAACAAATAAACAAACACATTTGTCATGACCTGTCACTCAAAAGCATCTTGCTATAGCTGCTTAATTTTTAATGTAGCCAAATTAGATTTCTTGAAAGCTTTCTTGCTGTATAAGCTGTTTATTTTGACATTCTTTTAACATTTACCACTGTTGAATATACAGATTTTTAAATAAACCCTTTTAAGTAATGAGTTGCTCATCTTCTGTGATTGAGACCCTCTTTTTGTAAAAACAGTGATATTTCAATTGTATCCACTCCCACATAAAAAAATACTACAGTGATTTATAGGAATACTATAGTGTTTTTGAACCATATTATAACAAATAGCCTATTTAAATTCTATAGTTGCTCTGGTATCACAACAACTATAAACATAACCCAATGCTAAAAAAACATGTTCAAAAACACTATAATATTTACTATAAATCAACATAGTATTTTTAATGAGGTCATTCGTCCGCGATAGAAAACACGAACGCGATCTCCACCACTGGTGACGTTTCCAGGCAGCAAAACAGCGAGATTCGGGAGGTGTCCGACTTCTGATGTATTTTTTGAGCCCTCCTCTTACTGCAGCCACCTGCTCTCGTCTACAATGCAGTCAAGGCGAGGCGCACCTCAAACGAGCCTAAAGTCTTTAAAGGGATGTGTTTTCTTTGTCATAGGGGGATTTTGTGTTTGATTGCAGGTGCTGCTGAGTCTCTTGCCAAGGCTACCGTGCCGGGACGTGGGCAGGATATTGTTGTGCGCGAGCGAATGATGGGGAGGGATAATTGATAGTACTGGGGTTTCCCCGGACTAAAGTGTGGCGGCCGCTGTCTACTTTCCCACCGCTGTATCCCACGTCCGGTAGCGGGTAAGCGGGCCAGCAGCATAGTGTTTTACTGTTGCGTGGTCAATATTGTGTACGCATTTTGTTCGCCGGGAGTTTGAGTAAGTTTGGTTTCTCCCGGCGCTTGTACTCTGTCTCTCTCTGTGTGTGTGTGTGTGTGTGTGACGAGGGTGAGCGCAGGCCATTATCACGCTCTACACATGAAATGTTGAATGACGACGGCTTGATGTTTAGCTGGAGTGGTATTGATGGTAGCTTATGTTTTGATTGCTGTGTAGTGTTTATTTATTGGGGTTATTTATGCATTTATATTTCTGAGATTTATTGTGTGGTGTATTATAACTTTGGGTTGATGTGAAATGATGTATTACACAATTACGGTTGATACCCCCTTATTGAATGCCTAGTGGTTATTTAATTTGCTTTAATCATGTCAATGCAGTTTGCTAATAATTTATACACTATGAACTCTGTGAACATTTTATTCCCTATCTGCTGCTCCCCTTCTGTGGAATCTTAATATTTGCGATTATTGTATGAAATAAAAGTGAAACTAGTATTTAAGTGAATTGGGTTTGAACTTTACTTGTTTATTGTGGCCCAAAATAAATACATTATTTTGTCCAGTAAAGAACTTGTGTTTTTGCTTGAATACTGCCCTGGAATATTGGGAGGTTACAACATGGCATAGTTTTGGCAGTCTGGACTTTGGCCAATAACCAGGAAAATGTCAACGACACAACAGTTAGACCAGTCACCTTCCACATCTGGTGAGCAGCAGCAGGGGGCAGATAGCTCTCCTAATATAGCCCAGAATCAAGCCATGCTTATGTTTCCTTTGATGATGGGGACACCGTGGTGTCAAAAATTTAGTGGAGAGCAAACTTCACAGGAGAATAATTTTCAGGATTGGCATAATATGCAGAAATCAATATTTAATATGTACCCTTTTTCAGAGGCTCAAAAAGTTTCAGCTTTAGTAAGTAATTTAGATGGGAAGCAAAGAGGGAAGTGTTGGCTTTCCTGATGGTAGAGCGTGTAACATCAGGACAGATATTGACATTTTTGAAAAATAATTATGGGGATACAGTCCCTCCTGCAACCCTTCATTCCTGTTGTGTCCGTAGTGGAAATACGTTGGATCTTTACTGAAACACGGCACTAGACTGTTTTGAACAAAGCAAAAAGGTTTTTATTATTCTTTGGAGGTTTTACAGCAGCATGGTACTGGTAACGCTCTACAATCTCTTCCAGAAGTTTCTTCACATGCTTTTTCTTATCTTTCTCTGATATAACCCAGCAGCGCCCCCTGTATACAATCAATCCAGGCATTTGGTACAGAACACAGACAATTTCAGCTGAACTTAAAAAATAACTACAACAACAGTAGCATTCAGCATAATGAACAAAAATAATGCACTTTCTCTTTTCTTATATTAATTCTTATTTTGGTGAACAAACACCACAGCTCCTCCCCTGTAACTTCAAATCTTCACAATGTTCTTTGTAGTGCCTGGACCATCTAATATGTCCGGTACTTTAAGAATTAGCTCATAAGTTCGAATTAATTTATATTAATTCTCTGGGATTTGAATCAAAAGATTCGAACGACTGGCTCACAGTCAAAATTAGGTTACCACGCTTACGTCATCTATTGGTCCACCCTAATAGAAGTAAGCAACGTAACTTTATCTTTAGTAAATCTATGTTATATTATTACTTGGCCAAAATAACAATATAAGCAGTTTCACAAGCAAGGTAGCTAGACCATATAGCTGAGGCAGTAACTTAGAAACTTATAAAACTCTGACAAGGATCTTAAAATGAAACACAAGTTTATTAAGCTACACACGCATTAAACTACTCTAATGTAAAACAAAACAAACACAAAGATACACACACACACAGTTCTGGAATGAGTTGAATGACTGAGAATGACCAACTAAGAGTCCCAAACGTCTCGCACGTGCTAATTACTCAGCATTGCAACCTGAGAAAACCACCAAGCAGAGAATCTGACTAGGATTTACTGTTAAACTTAATTAACACCAGCTTCAACCAGGAACGAAAGGTTAGGTTGTGTTTACTTGCGTTTCGATGACCAGTCTCACTCATCAGCTGGTTGAAGGGAAGCCCGGCGATTGGTTGCAGCGCGTTTGCGTGTTGGGATGTCCTTTGTTGGAGAGAGATTTTCCTTCGTCGTCTGGAGAGTGGGACTCATTGTCCTGGTGACGGAGGGTTTGACGTCAGCAAGCGGGAAGTTCGTCAAAAGGGAATTCCTCCACAGTGGCTTGCTCCTTGAATGACTTAGGAAATCAAAGTTCAGAGAAGTTGAATGACTGACCGTACTGCTGGATGGGACGGCGGTCCGCGTGTTCACGGGAAAGCAGTTATACGAGCAGGACAGGGTCAGACTGAGTTCATGCGAGTCGCGAACGTACACAGAAGCAGCGTGGGCTCCTGTGAACTGGGTCTCGTTGCCGTGGTGACGTTATGGCAGGCAGACGCAGGTCTTACGGGGTGATTCTTCCGAGAGCGATGTCCGGCGGCGTGTTGTAAAGGCGGGAAGCGTGCAACGCAAAGTTTGTGCGTGGAAACCCCTTTGTGAAACCAAACGAAAGCAATAAAATTTGCAGGTTTAGGGTTTTATAGTGGGCAGGACTTAGGCCAGCCTACTCTGTGGTTGTCCAATAGTCGTGGCTACTGAGCGAGGCCAAACCTCTCTTCTCCCTGGTCGTTCACGCCCAGGGAGGGGAATGCGTGGTCACGCGTTGGGAGTAAAACTTCATTTACTGTTATCAAAAATTAAATGAAACTTTGTGATTAATTACTATTTGCAGATACAGTTTTATCATTTAGACCAATGTTTACTGAAGCTTTAGATCTACATTTTGACATCAAACACCATGGCTTTATCAAATGCAGTTAATTACGTGCATGACACATGCTGCATTGTTTCATTTACATGCAATATTATAGTGAAAAACCCTTGCTTACATACATAGTAAAACATACAAAACTGTTAGTAATAAAAACATTAAAGCAAAACACACTTTTAAATGTGAAATGTCTGAAACTCGGCGGGCCTTTTGTTCAGAGAGTAATAACTGGATTATCTTCCCCGGGCAGGAAAGAAGGCGGGTGACGCTGAAAACCCGAGACAGACAGACGGGTCTTTCTTCCATTGGTTTTGGAATTCAGTTATCACAGTCATGTGAGCGGCAGATGGCCCAAATGCCCAGGATAAGCCATTAATTTGTAACTGGGTTACAACACGTCTTTGTTTTAACCCTCAGGGGTCTAAGGTGATTTTGGGGCCCCTGAGATGTTTTGACATGCCCTGACATTTGTGCTAATTTCAGCTACTTATTACAAGGTATTGGCCAACATGTATTTTATTTGTATTCAGCACAAACTGTGCTACAACAATATGTGACAATTATTGATGTACATGCTTGTGTTTTTTAGAAAAAAAATATTATGCGTGGTTAGTAGGATTTGGAGAATTTTTTTTAGCTGAAATAAGGTCCAAAAAAACACTCTAAATGTGCTTGACCAAGGCTTTTGAGTAACCAGTCTGGTAGGCTAGAATATTTACTTCACAATTATGTAAAAATTATTTTATTCTCTCAGTCAAAGGAAACATTACAAAGATTTACATTTTGTTAAGTTTGTTTGGCTCATCTCAGGTCTATGCGTGAGTGACAATGGTCATGAATAATTCACACCTGGAGAGACAAAAGACACTCCCCCACTCACCCATCAAGAGCATAGTATAGCAAAGTCCATCTGCTAAAGCTAGCCCAAACTAAATGCTTGTTACATTTAGTTAAAATTTTGTAGGTTGTAATTTTTTTCAATATTTTGCTTGAATTTTATTGTATCATCTTTCAATTTCTGAATATATTTGGTGACTAAAATATTATTTTAATAAATATATCTGTTTAATAAATCTGTTTTGTTTAAATGCATCAAAATACATTGCCTATATTCACTGAGAAATGGAGGGAAATATTTGAAATGGTATAAAACGTGTTTGCAAAACTGTTGTAATAACTTTCTTGTGCATTAATCCAGCATTTAATAATCATTTCTGAATGACTCTGGCATAATGACAAAACACAAGAATAATCAAAATAATATTTTAAGACCTTTTATATATATTTTGCCCAAATAGTTGCAGCCTTAGTTAACTTTTTCCAAACTTTAACAGGTTGAACTACGGTAAAATAAATTAAAATTAAATTAATAACACGTATAACATGCGTCACGTTCTAGCCAGCGCGCTGTGGGCGTGTGGTCAGCCTACGTCATTGTTTGTATTAATGGCGGAAGTGGGAAGAGCCGGCGTGATGCGCGCTCTGCCGGGAGAATTGTATGGATTACCTAGCGAGACAACATTTGCTTTCAAAATGAGTTGGAAAGTTCACCCTCCAAGCTTTATGCAGGTATGTCTGTCATGTGTATGTCTCATGTATTCATGGAGATTCCGCTGTGTTTAATAACCTCAGTTTACATGTCGCGCGAGTCTCACGTGGACTATTGTAATAACAATGCCTCGTGGGCGTGGTCGCATTAAAAATAATGAGGCTCTACAGAGAAGCTAGACATCGCGTTGGTTTCATACTGATTACTTTGTCAAACAGTATTTGTTTTCAACATGCACCGCTGCATTTAAAAGTAGACACTTCAAGCTTTCTATAGATACCTATCTCATGTCTGTGTGTTTAGTTTTCGCGGAGTTTCAGTGCATATTACTGACGTGTTTGTAAAAACAGTTCACGGAGAGAGAAAAGAGAAAATGCCTTCACTGTCTATTTTCCTTATTTTGCAAAAGCACACACTTTTGTTGTTATTGTGAGTGTACCCAAAAAAAAATAGACACCCAACAGATTCGATTGATGTATTGCTCATGTCTGTACGATCAAAACTGAAAGTGTCATTTAAGTTTTTTTCTGCGGTTTCATGTGAAAACACGTCAAAACGCGTATCCGCGGGCTTCGACCCCAGGGGGTTAAAAGGGGAAAAAGAGTGTGTATTGGAATTAAGCTTCGGGCGATACTTAATTAAGAAGGAGACGCGGGGGAGACAAGAGAGTCTTCTTTGACTGCAAAATTTTAACTCCGCTTAGAAACAAGGCTGAGTTACTACATCTTTTACCAGAAAACCTACAAAAAAATAAGCTAAGCTCTATCACGTCTTCTTTATTTCTTCATTTTTTAAATTAATTTTTTTTTATAAATCCAACCTCTTGGGTGCACACCTGATTCTAACAGGTCGACTATTTACAGTTTCAGTTTTAGGCAACTCAGTCATACTTCCAGTTGCCAACTGTTCCCTTGGTTTCGTCTCAGGTACTTCAGTACCCTGTTCCACATCCACATTCATCGTTTCATCAAGGTCCCACATTCCTTGTTTCAACAGCCCATCTTGATTTATTTGGCTGTCACACCTTCCGCTACTACCCAGCATCTGATTCACATGTCGCTTTACACATTTCCCATTTACATCAACCAGATACGTTACTGGACCCAGCACTTTTGAAATGTTACCAGTCCACCATTTCTTCCCTCCCCTGTAATTCTTTACCAGAACCTTCTCACCTACAGTAAAAATTCTGACTTTACGGGGTTTGGTCTTCATTGAAGAATGCTCACTCTTCAGATTTGGTGAAAACTGTGGTTTGAGAAGAGACCACCGAGTACGAACTGATCTTTTAAGGAAAAGTTCTGCAGGTGTTTTGATAGTAGTAGTATGAGGCCAAGCACTGTTACAAGCTAAAGCTAGAGGAGCACTTTTCCAACTCTGATCCTCGGCGCATGTGGCAGGGCATACAGGCCATCAGCAACTACAAACCCAGCCAGTCCACACCCACAGCCACAAATGTCTCCTTCCTGAACGAGCTTAATGACTTTTATGCCCGCTTTGAAAGAGACAATAAAGAACCCTACAACAGGATCACTTCCTCAACCGACCACTCAGCCATCACACTCACCTCCTCAGAAGTCCACACCGCACTGAGTCGGATCAATGTGCGTAAGGCTACTGGACCAGACGGTATTCCTGGGCGCGTCCTCAAAGCATGTGCAGAACAGCTCGCTGGGGTATTCACAGACATTTTCAACCTGTCCCTTAACCTAGCAGCTGTGCCCACATGCTTTAAAACCACCTCTATTGTGCCAGTGCCGAAACACTCCAGCCCAACATGCCTGAATGACTACCGCCCTGTAGCACTTACACCTATCATCATGAAGTGCTTCGAGCGGTTGGTCCTGGCACATCTGAAAGACTCTCTGCCATCCACACTGGACCCACATCAGTTTGCCTACCGTGGCAACAGGAGCACAGAAGATGCAGTCTCCATAGCACTGCACTCTGTACTCACACACCTGGACAATAAAAACACTTATGCACGAATGCTGTTTGGTGACTTCAGCTCAGCATTCAACACTGTCATACCCTCTAAGTTAATGATCAAACTTAGAGACCTGGATATCGACACGTCTCTCTGCAACTGGGTTATGGACTTTCTGACTAACAGACCTCAGAATGTTAGATCAGGCCACATCTGCTCCTCCACCGTCACACTCAACACTGGTGTACCACAGGGCTGTGTGCTGAGCCCCTTCCTCTACTCCCTTTTTACCATGGACTGTAGGCCTGTGAACAGTTCTAACACCATCATCAAATTTGCAGATGACACCACAGTGATTGGTCTAATCAGCGACAATGATGAGACTACCTACAGGGAGGAGATACAGCATCTGGCCACTTGGTGCACCGACAATAATCTACTCCTTAACACAGACAAGACCAAGGAGCTCATTGTGGACTTCAGGAAGGGACAAACAGGCTCACATGATCCCATCCACATCAATGGGATGGCCGTCGAGCCTTTCTCATCCTTCAAGTTCCTGGGGACCCACATCTCAAAGGACCTTTCCTGGACCACCAACACCTCCAGCCTGGTCAAGAAGGCTCACCAGCACCTAATTTCCTTAAGGCAACTTAAGAAGAACCAGCTGTCATCAGTCGTCTTGGTGGACTTCTACCGCTGCACAATAGAGAGCATCCTGACGAACAGTGTAACAGTCTGGTATGGAAGCTGCTCTGTTGCGGAGCGTAAGGCACTGCAGCGGGTGGTGAAAACTGCCCAACGCATCATAGGGACCACACTGCCAGCCATAGAGGACATCCAGAGGAAACACTGTCTGCGCCGAGCACGCAGTATTCTTAAAGATTCCTCTCACCCTGCTCCCAGACTGTTTTCTCTCCTGCCTTCTGGCAGGCGCTTCAGGCTCCCCCGGACAAAAACCAGCAGACTAAGGAACAGCTTTTTTCCCAGAGCTGTCTCCCTTTTGAACTCTGCCCCCCACTGACTCTTTGCCCCCCTGATACACCCCCACTCTCCTCATAACTCAGACTCCTCATAATCACTGCACTATTTAACATTTGCACATTTAAAAATTGCACATATTCATTGCACTGATTCATTTATTCTAACTGTACATACCCATGTACATTTGTAATTATGTACACACACACTGTACATTTACATTTGTAATTATGTTTATATATCTGCACACTTCTGATTATTAATAGCAACCTGTACATCTATCCATCTATTGTAAATCTCTGTTCATAGCTAACACAACCTGTATATAATGTTCATAGTACATCCATTTGTAAATATCACCATAGTTTTTCTATAACTGCACTTTATAACTTATACCTGTATCCTGCACTTGCTGCTATTGCACTCCTGGTTAGACCTAAACTGCATTTCGTTTCCTTGTACTTGTACATGTGTAATGACAATAAAGTTGAATCTAATCTAATCTAATCTTTCCTGAGCCCCCCTCTCTAACACCATATTCAAGCTTTTATAGTTTCACGTTTTCAGATAAATTTTTTGATGCTGTTTTTAAATGTGCTGTACATTTCAGTTTAGATTTAATTCATTTCATTAATGGTTTGTTAGATTTTGTTTAGTTTTTATTTTGTGAACACATCTCTATTTGGTTTTTAAATACTTATTTCAGTTTCAGTTTTAATAATTATAGTTGAGCAGAGGTCACAGACCATATCCAGTGTTGACCAGCACAGTGCATTGTCCTAGGTGGTGGTCGGGGTGGAGGTGCTGGCGAGGGGCAAATGGAGAGGTGTTTGGGGAGGGGGAGGGGGGGATCTGTGTGGCTGTTGTGGAAGCAGGCAAGATTGACTCTCAGGCCACTGGGAAATGTCACAGTGCTCCCTGACAGTTCATTTTATGGGCACACTTCATTACTCAAGGTTATTTATTAAGAAATGTATCTGCACTGTATATGACATGGGCCTGTTGATTAATCATAACAAACCACAATAAATTAAAAATAATAATAATAATAATTATTATTAAGCAGGATTTTTTCTTTACTTAATAAATAACCTACTGTAAATTACAACCATTAACAAATATGATTTATATATGAGAATAGAAGACATGTATTTTAAGTAGTTTTTTAGAATATAATATGTAATATTCTCAATAATATTTGTAAAGGAAACACAGGCCCTAAATGTACCTCTTACATAGGTTTCAATTATTATGGAAAACGAGTGCATGTTTTTACCAAATCTAATATTGGATTTTTTTTAATGCATGTGCGTGTATAACAGTATAATTTGCACAAAAATGATGTTTATTATCTTTAAAAAAGTTGTTACTTCACCCAGCAATTTATGCTAGAAACATGCTAATTTATAAAAGCAACTGCCTAGCAACCAATCAGAAGACCTTATAAACTGCCAAGCAACACCTTAGCAACCACCTAGCAACGCCTTAGCAACTGCCTAGCAACCACTTAGAAGACCTTATAAACTGCCTAGCAACACCTTAGCAACCGCCTAGCAACACCTTAGCAATGCCTTAGCTACTGCCTAGCAACCACTCAGAAGACATTATAAACTGCCTAGCAACACCTTAGCAACCACCTTGCAATGCCTTAGCAACCAATCAGAACACCCTAGCAACCACCCAGCAATGCCGTAGCAACTACTCAGAACACCCAAGCAACCGCCTAGCCACACCTTAGCAAACACCTTACAATGCCTTAGCAACCACTCAGAACCCCTAGCAACCACCTAGCTACGCCTTAGCAACCACCTAGGAACACCTTAGCAACTGCCTAGCAAGACCTTAGCAACCACCTAGCAACACCTTAGCAACCGCCTAGCAATGCCTTAGCAACCACCTAGCAATGCCTTTGCAACCGCCTAGCAACCACTCGAACAATCTTAGCAACACCCTAGCAACCGCCCAGCAACCCTGTAGCAACCACCTAGTAACACCTTAGCAACTACGCAGAACACCCTAGCAACTGCCTAACAACGCCTTAGCAACCACCTAGAACACCCTAGCAACCGCCTAGCAAGACCTTAACAACTGCCTAGCAAACACCCAGCAACGTCTTAGCAACCACCTAGCAACGCCGTAGCAACCACCTGGCAACACCTCAGCAACCACTCAGAACACTCTAGCAACCACCTAGCAACACCTTGGCAACCATCTAGCAATGCCTTAGCAACAGCCCAGCAACACCTTAGCAACCACTCAAAACGCCATAGCAACCGCCTAACACCCTAGCAACCGCCTAGCAACACCTTAGCAACCACCAGGCAACACCCTAGCAACCTCCCAGCAATGCTGTAGCAACCACCTAGCAACACCTTTGCAACCACTCAGAACACCCTAGCAACTGCCTAACAACGCCTTAGCAGCCACCTAAAACACCCTAGCAACCGCTTAGCAAGACCTTAGCAACCGCCTAGCAACGCCATAGCAACCACCTAGCAACACCTTAGCAACCACTCAGAACAACCTAGCAATGCCTTAGCAACCACCTAGCAACACCTTAGCAACACCCTAGCAACCACCTAATAGCTTAGCAACTGCCTAGCAACACCTTAGCAACGTCTTACCAACCACTCAGAACACCCTAGCAGCACTTTAGCAAACGCCTAACAACACCTTAGCAACCACTCAAAACTCCCTAACAGCTGCCTAACAACGCCTTAGCAACCACCTAGCAAAACCTTAGCAATCACCTTTATAGCAGCACCTTATTTATCCGTTCATTTAAAGTAAATGACTTAGTGATTGTAAGTGAAAATATTTGAAAAACAAATAATAACAAAAGTTGTTCAGTGTATAGTTACTTTCCTTGAAGAAACACACAACAATCTCCCGATTCTGCATCTGTGTTTATATATATGTGTGTATGGTATATTTTCTGTGCTTTACAATATTTTATCTTCAGAATTTAGGTTACGGTTTGAAAAACATACAGAATAATTTGTCAGAATAATAAAATCACACAGCAATTTTTAATCTGGTTTAAATGTATTTATTTACAACACAGAATGTTAAGATTTTATTTATTTATTTTACTTTGTTTCATGCAGAATATGAAGAAAAAACAGCACTAACATCATCTAGACGCACTAAGAATATATTCAGTAATCATTTCAGAATCAGAATCATTTCTGCATCATTGTCTATTGTTTTGTCTATAATACAAACATCTTGAACATCCAGCAGAGAATGAATGAGACCTGCAGATCATCTCAGCAATAAATCAACTGTTTTAGTTTACAGATCTAGTATCAACAGATCAGGACAATATGAGGCCTGCAGCATCTTTAAACACTTCTGCAGCACATTACATCCTGATGATCAGTAATAAAACTACTGAAACGTAAATGGATGTTTACTGGATGTTCATATTTTCTCCAGTCAGGAGAGTTCAGTAGTTTACAGAAGATCTCTGAATGAGGTGTGTACAGTAATGTGAACATTCACCAAAATATATTTTTAAAGTACGGATCATTTATAGTTAATACTGTGATACATGTTTTACAAAATGAATGTTATAACACAACACCACTGCTCCTATTAAGTATGTTTAATATTCCTTTAGCCTAGTAATCGATGTTTCATTGTTTGCTGCAAATTTACACACTGTAAAAAATGCAGGGTTCCACACAATTCGTTCATGCTGTCTCAACACAAATCGATTAAGTTAACTTGAGTTGTCCTGATGAAATGTCAAGCATTGTGTCGTTTCAGCTCTTTTTAAATAAGAAGTTTGAACAAGTACAAAAAAACATATTTTTGGAGTGCAGCTAATGGATTTGGTTTGTTTACATTAGCTTGTTAGGATAACATTGCTTCTCAACTGACAATGGAGTTATTGAATTAGCATCTTTTCATTAAAATCATTGCTAACATGCAACACACTGTACATTGATTAATGTTTAGATTAGTTGTCTGTTCCTGCTGTAGAGAAATGAAAGTGTTACTTAAACATATCGCTTATTATTTTAGATATTGATTTATTGTTGGCCAGCTATGATGAGTTAAATGATTTATTTCTTGTTCCAGATTTATACGTCTTCAAATCCTCAGGGATCGCTCCTCCTGTGGAAACTTTGCTGATGATCTCTGCTGTCTTCCTGACCTCCATTAAAGACTGAATGCGATCTATAAATCCAGGCTTGCCTTCTTGTTTCTCAGAGTCAATCATCAGATCGATGTAGTCAGGGGCGGACAGGGGATTGGGCTTGAGGGCGATTTCCTGAAGATGCTCGGAAGACTTCAGAAAGTCCTCAATTAATCCAGTGAATATATCCTGGATAGCCTCAAGCTCATATTCAAGCTTTTCTAAGATCTTTTCTTTGGTCATGACCTCTCCGTGTGCTTCTTCATATCGCTTTTTTAAATCATGATAGGTTTCCTTTCTCTTTTCTGTGACATAATCCCATTTATATTTTTGAGCAAAGTGAACATTCCAGACACACTTTCCAGGACAGACCGTACACTTTCCATCTTTTATGACCCTGCACTTTTGTTTATCACTGTCATTCCCATAAAGGCATTTATCATCACATGTGTAGTGACACTTTAGACAGTTTAACAAAAAGTAGCCAGTGGTGTTTTTAATCTGTATTGGGACAGTTACTTCTACTTCATATTCAAAATCCCTGTTTGCCTCCATCTCAGCCTTGTCTTGCTCCAGAGCAGCTCTTGTCTTTCTTATCTCATCCAGTTTTGTCAGACCAGCATTGATTTGAGGCTGCAGGCCTTCCACAAGCACCTCAAGCTGCTTTCTCTCATTGAGGACCTCTCGTGTCAGAGTTAAGCTCTTGGTTTCCATCTTGTTGAGGGACGCGAAGAACTTGTTCATGCTATAAATTCCCAGCTTCCAGAACATTTGGTCAAAGTTTTCACAGTCTGAGTCCTCGTCGTCTGCAGATTTATTATTGTGTGCAAACACAGCAGAGTTGTTGAACTTGAAGTGAAGCGGCTCTCCAGACTCATCTGTAGAAAAGGGAAACTCAGATATTTTGATGGCCTCGAGAACTGGAGGTTTTTTAACATCTGCAAAGGTGACCATCACCATAATGTTTTCAGCAATATCTTTCCCAAATATGGAGAGAATGGAGTCAAAGACATATTTCTGTGTGTGTGTCAGACGAGCAACTGAAGCCTGAACTACAAAACACACGCCATCAATGCAGTCGATTCCTCCACGGGCAGAGAAGAACTCCTGAATCTGAGCTGTGATTTTCTGGTCTTGTTTAATTCCTCTGGTGTCTCCAAAGCCTGGTGTGTCCACAATGGTCAGAGAATATGGAACCCGGAAACCATCCATGTGATTAATCTGATATGCTGTGATCTCTGGTTTCTGCTGTCCTTCATCTATCAGCACAAACCGGACATCATCTTCCCATTTCACTCCTAGAATGTAGTTGATCGTGCTGTTAATGAGAGTGGTTTTTCCTGCACCAGTGGCTCCGATCATCATAATAGTCTTGCTCTCTTTAGTGATGTTTTTCCCAAATGTGTATCTTCTGCAGAATCCATCACTATTCTGCCATGTTTCATCAAGCTGGAGTTTAAAGATGGGCAGGTGTTCATTGTTGCGTTCTGCTATTTTACTGCTCCACTTGTTCTTTATTTCATAGGCAACACTTAAGGACTTTCCACTGCTTTGGCCTTTCTGCAGGGTTTTGCTGTTGGTGTTTTCTCTTGACTGTCTTGGATTTTTGTCTTCACCATAATTGCACAGCCTAGACATCCTTTTCTGATCTTTATTCTCTGCTGGTTTAAGGAAAAAAATATTGTACATTCTATTATGAATATGTTATGCAAACGATGAGTTTCAAGTTTAAATTGTACTACCTATCAACATTTATCTATTAACGTCTACCATTTTAGTTTGAGAGGTTGAACATAATATATAATAATAATTATGCACAGTACTACATTGAAATAATATTATAAGGTAGATGAACAAAAACTGAGATTTGTAAAAGTTTATGAGAAAAACTGACCTCTACACACCAACTTTCAACCATAATTAGTCAATGCAAATCACCTCTGAACTGCCATACATATTTAAATGATCCACAAGTTTATGTTTTTTACTAGGGCCACGATTCGTCTGTAAAATTGCCAATTTTGACAATGATAATTAGTCGACATCAATATTTTTAATTGACTTATCATTTTATATATTATTTTAATTTTACAGTTTAATGATACATAAAATAAACATATTTAGCGTATGATAATTCAATATTTGCATGTGTTGTACACTTGTGTTCAATAGCCAATGAAAGCAGCGTCTTTTGCATTTATAGTATAACGCAGTGCACCAGCAGGAAACGTAAATCCAGTTTCACTTTCGCTGGAAAACAAGAACAAATCTCTTGCTCCTGCTGAATATAAGATCAAGCTTCTCTTACTCAATCACTCACTTATTGTTCTTATATATTTATTTATAAGGAGTCACCTTAGCAGAATGAACTGCCAGCATCACTTATTATTAAATATTTAAAGCAGAAAATATTTAATTCACTGCGGATTTGTTACTTTAGTTTTGCTTGCAAGAGTTCCTGGTTAGGTGACATGGTGGCTCAGTGGTTAGCACTGTTGCCTCACAGCAAGAAGGTCTCTGGTTCGAGCCCCAGCTGGGTCAGTTGGCATTTCTGTATGGAGTTTGCGTGTTGGCATGGGTAACCTACATTCAGCTGGAGGGACTGGTTCAGTTAAATCTTTTCTCAGAAAAGCAGAATACTCTGGCACAGGCACACAGAAAACCTACATGCCTTAGACAGGAGATGTGGTCTATCCCGCCAGCTGTCAGTATTTTGGGGACAACGATTGACCACAGTCATTCTGTCAATCTGGGAAATAACTTCATAATGCTGCGTTCACACCAGACGCGGAAGAAGCGTCAAGCGCGAGTAATTTACATGTTAAGTCAATGCAAACGCGCGAATAGGCATCCTGCGGCGAGATACACGCGAATGGCGCAGCACGAATGACGCAAATTGCGCGAATGGTGTGGCGCGAATGACGCGAATTGCGCGAATGACGCGAATTGCACGAATGGCACAGCGCGGATGGCGCGATACGCGCGAATGGCGCCCCGCGAATTGAGCGTTTTGCGCGTTTGACGCGCAAATCGCTCGAGTTCAAAAATCTGAATTTCTGCGGACATTCGCGCCGCATTAACCGATCAGGAGCTTGCTCTTGTGGGGGCATGATTGTGACGTAGCATCTGTTGTTGGTGTCCGGGGGTCTCCAGCCGACACCGACAACAGTTCATCAAACTGTATGTAGTGGACTCAGACACTGCTCCAAATGTATTGACGCTGTTTTACAGCCTTCACAAAGCACATAAACACAGTTATTTTATCAATAAAATCCATGTTAGCCATTTAGCAATGAAGCTACATTCACCAGGCAGAAAGAAGCCCTGCCCATGACGCGAATCCGCGTCTGTTCTGAAGTGAATTTGACACGCGAATGAAGTGGATTTGACGCGCGAATGAAGCGAGCAAACTCACGTCTATTTACGCGCGAATAGCGCGATTTAGCCACGCGTTCCGCGTCTGGTGTGAACACAGCATTACACTTGGCCGCTCCGCCATCGAGGACTGTGAGAGTAGGGCCCAATCCCAATTCTATTTTTGTTTTCTATTTTTATTATAGATAAAAAAAAATAGCCACTAGGCTATTCTGACAGGGTATTCGAGTGTCAGAATGTTGTGAAACTGCTGTTCAGGAGTTATTATTATGGATTATAGATAGCCAAATTTGGCAGTTTTTATTTCAGCTGTTTTTTTTAAAGCCTGACAGTAAAACATGAACTCCGTTATGAATGTATTAAAACATGTTTTTGTTTGTTGTAAAAATTCTCCTGACTTCCGTGTGCAGCCATGCTGCTGTTGTAGATGGTGTATTCTGGGAAATGTTCCTACCCCTTGATTTCAAGTGTGGTCCTGAAAAATCTCTGATTAAGGGCTATCTAGCCCTTCCCCTTAGCCCTACACCTTTAAGTTACGAGAATTGGGACACCCATACCCCTTCACATGAACGTGTAAGGGGAAGGGCTAAGGGGTAGAATTGGGATTGAGCCTAGAAGAGCTTGAGGGCTGATCAGAGAATAGTGGGGACATGGAGCTGGAAGGCTTTACCCTTTTTTGCCGAAGTATGAGAAAAAAAACGAATCACGTTCTAGTCACTGCCACAGACAAAGAGAAACCAAGAAGGGAAACCTGGAAGGGCATCCGCTGCGTAAAACATATGCTGGAATAGTTGGCAGTTCGTTCCACTGTGGTGACCTCTGAAATAGAGACTAAGCCAAAGGAAAATTAATGAATGTTCTGCACAATGTCTATAAATTATGGAGATTTATTTTATCCCAGTATTTTCATTGCGCTTGCCTGCTGCTCCTGACAGCGATTGTTTAAAAGTTTTTCATCTCGTTTTATGCTTGAACAACTAAACGAATGCTTAGTCACATTCAACTTTCACAGGTAGTTTAAGTGGCCGAAAAACACTCCTGTGCATATACCGTGACCTATTAAAAAATATATATATTTTTTGCACTGAATACATTTATTGAACTAATCTATTGACGTTTATCACACAAACATCTCTAAAACAGTGTTTAAATAATATAAGGTAATTTATTATATACTAACATTTTGATAACATACTCACTTTGACCTCTTCTTGTGGTTGATGGATTCAAACGTCCTGTCCTGGGTCTCGGGTTGTCATTAGTAAAGGTTTGCCCTTTGTTCCTCGTACTGTCCTGAGTTGCAGAATCAGTCACAGCAGGTCTTTCTCTTTTGTCACACGCCTTGTTTTGCAACTGCTGTCGAAAAGACATCAAATTGTTATTAAAATCGATGTGAAAGAACTGGTTTAAATGTTTTTCTTTAAAATATGTTACTTTTGCTGGTTGGTTGGCTGGTGATTTTAAGTTTCTAGTTTGTCCTCCACGTTGAGCTCGTCCTGTGGTTAAAGGTTGAGGACTTGCTGTCCTGGGTCCCAGGTTGTCATTGCTAAACCTTTGCACTTTTCTCCTCGTGTTGGCCTGAGTTCCACGATCAGCCATAAGAGCACTTTGTCCTGTCACACACCTTGACTTGCAACTGCTGTAGAAAACACAATAAATTGATATAATAAAATTGATCTTAAAGAACTGGTTTATATGTGAAAATCAAGCTGTAATCACAGGCTGTTTACATCTGCTATTAATATCACACCTGGGGCTGTTCAGAAAGCAGGTTAAGTGAAAACCCTGAGTAGTTTAAGCCCAAGAAATGTAGGAAACTCTGGGTTTTCAGTTTCAGAAACCCCAGAAAGCAGGATAAGTCAAGCTCAATTTTCAAAAAAGGGAGGTAACTCATACTTAAGAATCAGCTACTGTGGTAACACTCAATATAACCTGGTCAGAAGTGTCAGCCTGGTCAGAAGTTGTCAGCCAAAAACAACAACAAAAAAAACTTCTTTTAAATTAGAAAGTGCTTTTAAAAGTTAATTAAAATGGCACTGTTCTTAAAAAGTCAAAAGAAAACTACCGAACTTGTAAAGTATTGATGTAGCTTATTCATCAAAACCTGGAAATGTTGCTTGGACCTGATAAATATAGGCTATATATATGTATATATATATATATATATATATATATATATATATATATATATATATATATATTAAGGGTGTAACGATACTACAAACCGAACCGAAATATCGTGATACACCAACCACGATACTTATCGCGAAACTCTCACGCGGACCACGACACTTTCACGCCTGCTGCTGCCCATTGCTGAGGTTGACGTCACTTGTCTCTAACTAATTGAACCAAACATCTTTATTTTTTCACATTTGATTAAATTGTATTAGTAATGATGAGCTTTTGTTCTGAATATTATATTCTAAAGTTAGTATTTTCCATGTGCTATCATGTCATGTGACTTGAGTGAGCGATCACACTCGATTACTACTGTATATGCAGTATGGCTGCTTCGCATATATTGAGATCCCCCAAATACATTTAAGTCTCCTGTTTGGGAACATTTTGGTTTTCCAGTGGAGTACAGGAATGGAATTTGTGTCGTAGAAAAAGCGCACACAATCTTTCGTAGCTAACTGTTTCACGAAACTTAATAAGGAATAACCTTTAAAAAGTGTGGTAATTTCACAATGTAAGGGGGAACGCAAAAGACACTGACAACAGAACTGCCAACAAAAGGGATTTAACTCCTTTCCTCGCTAGAAACTGCTAAAAAAAAAAAAAGGTTTTCAGCGCCGTATTCTTCCCTGTACTGAACTGTAGAATAAAATAAATACAAAGATGACGTTCACCTTTTACCTGATGTCTTTAACAATACATTTCCTACGTGTTTGCAAAATGGAAGTCGTAGGACATCTTCCCTATCCACCTTACTCTGAGAAAAGAGTGAACTTGAGGAGGTAAAGCTCAATATGACGGGAAAGGGCCGAGCCAAAAAGCAACAAACAAATCAATCGAAATAAAAGTGTACAAAAATCGCAAAATATCTCAAAGTGGGCAAAACTAATGCAAAATAATTTTGCTCAAACGAAAGTTAAGCAAAATCAACGAAAATCATAATCATGTTAGCAAAATACACGAAAAACAAGATCAAAGAATAAAGCTCTCTCCTCCGCTTTTCCTGACGTCATTTTTATATTCCCGCGCCAAGCCGCAGTGATGATAGATTGGTCTCACGACCAATCAGCTGTCGTGAAGGCGTACCTACAGAAATGACAGGCATGGAGAGAGCGAGGGAGAGAATGGGAGGCAAAAATACAACCAATATATACGGCTAAAACCGTAACATTAGTTTCAGACAAAACTGCAATGTATTTTACTGGTGAATATGTCATGTAAAAAACACTTTACAAACACATTATATGTATATTTTTTTCATTAATTTAAACGGAAAAATATCAGTCTAAATGAAAACTCAGATAACTAAAAATGAACATCATTATGTTTGTGTCTGCACTGAGATCAAGCCTCTCACCTGAGAATGTGGACATTATGGTGTTTTTAAAGAAGAACTTAATACTTAATTGAATATTCCAAATGTCCTTAGAGAGGACAAGCCTGTTTATCTTCCACTATAGTCTACACTGCAGTTATTTATTTAATTTGAGTTTACTTTCTTAAGATGGCTGCACTAAAGAGAATTGTTTTTTCTGACTAGTCTATATTGGAGGTGTTTATCTAATGTTTGTTGTTTACTCAGGTATCCTGACTGTACTAAAATGTGATGGCAAAGTTAATAAAGAAAAAGTTTAGTTGTTCTTGTTATTAAGTGAATCTATTGTTCCTTAGCATAGCTGTTAAGAGGACATCAACCCATAACCCCACAGCAAACAGAAACCGAACCGTGGCTCCAAAACCGTGAACCGAACCGAATCGTGCCTTTGGTGTATCGTTACACCCCTAATATATATATATATATATATATATATATATATATATATATATATATATATATATATATATATATATATATATATATATTTTTTTTTTTTTTTTTTTATTGATCTAAGGCTAAATGGGCATTAAAACTTAAAATAAAGTGTAACAGAGTCACAATTGCACTCTGTTAAAATAATAATATTTTCGAATTATATTGTGATTTTTATTTATTTAAAGATTTTATTTCATATTTGTGAATTTTATTATCTTGAAAACACATTTTGCAGTCATTTTTTATTTATTTTCTTTGGCAATGATAAACCTGCAGATCGCCCCTTTTTGTACCTCTTGTGTTGCCGTAGTTCGTCCCCGTCGCTGAGTATTGATGAGGGTAAGTTGTGCCAACGCAATCTCACGGCAATACGTAACTTTTTGATTTAGTGGCTAATTCGTATGAATTCATATGATCTAATTCGTACAAATTAGTACGATTTGCTCATCACCCAATGACGGTTGGGGTTAGGGGTGGGGTTAGGTGCCACGCCTCCTTTTGAAAATCGTACATTTCCGTACAACTGAACTCTGAATTAGCCACTAAACTGACAAAACGTAAAAAACTTACGCTTACTCGTGAGATCAGGCTGGTTGTGCAGAGAGTTGCTCCTGAGAGTATTTCATATTTCTATCGTTGTAAAGCAATGTATGTTTGTCATTTCATGAAAACTATATTACACTATTATGTTTTCTTTGTTTGGTTTTATCGTTGAATTAAGTTTGTGGCAGTTTTCTGGAGTTTAACATAAGCGCTAAACACACATTGACAAATCGTCATTTTGTTTTCATGTTACTATATTTCTCAGTGTGAAAACTATATTTGGGTTTAATCGTCTTCTGCAGGTACGCTTTACTGTCCTTTTTGTTTAACTAAACGCACATTTTTAGTTGTCCACAAGGTGGCTCTGTTGTGCGTTATTTTTACATAGAAATTTTTGTATGTAGTTAAGTTTGGGTTCAAATGATAAAGAAACATGTTCATTTTGTTGTAACTGTAAAGAAAAGAAAGTGTTTTCCTGTAAATTTTAATCTATCCTTTCTGAAATTCACACATTTTAAAAGATTATGTGTGTAATTGTGGATCAATAGTGAGATTTATCAAATGTCATTACATAATACTATTGAGAAAATCTGACCAGACAATGCTGCTGAGTATTGATGAGGGGGTCAGATGTGCACTACAGTCAGAAGACAATGTATTTGTGTTTAATTGTCTTCTGCAGGAGTGAATAAAACAGTGGAAAACAGCTCTTGGTGTCGTCTTGGTGTTTGACAGTGAAAAGCAGATCCGTTACAAAAGCATAAATGTGCAGTATATAGGAGTGACACCTAGTGGTTGAACTGCATATTGGCGTCTAAATTCAACATTTTGAGGAGGGTTATTTTTACCTGGTCCCTCCTCCTTTGACATTATGCACATGCAGGTTGCCAGTTTGACAACACAAATAGGAGCCCGAGGATTGAGCCCTACACTGTAAGCTTGTCAGCTAATCTTTACATTTGTAATATTTGCTAACTAAAAACCACCTCATGTAGATTTCTAGATCTCTAAATCTGCATTTCACTTCTTTTCTTAAAGATCTGCAAGCACATTATGGTAGTTTAGGCTTCAGAAGAACTGCGGCTGGTTTATGATGACATGGATGACACTGTATCACTCACGAAGGCAGAGAAACCAAAGTGAGTAAATAAATAAATGATCATTTTTGGGTGAACTACCCCATTAGAGTGTCCCTCAGACTAAACACACACACCACACACACACACAAGAATAAACAAAGTCTTCAGTAGACAGACCCTGTTCTCGCCAGGCAATCTTTAAATTGAGGCTACTTTCTAATCTCCGCTGAGCTAAGCAAACCTTAAAGAGTTATTATGGTGGCTTGAGAAAGCCATCATTCTGATATTCTACATAAACTTATTATTATTCTTCCGTCTTCTGAGACTATTTTTAAAGTGTATCTCCTCATAAGCCTTTCAAGCTACATACTTCAAACTTTCGTCAAACCTTCAAACTGCTCTGACTCGGGTTGCTATATCTTTTCTAACTGATCCGACTTTCGGCTTTTCGACCCAGAAAATTCCCAAAAGTCCCATTGACTTAACATTGGGTCAAATTTTGTGAGCTCATAACTCTGCATCAGACTGTCCTACAGACTTCTAACTTGGCTCATTTAACTCAGTCTAGCCAGCAGCCAATCACTGATGACTTTTTAACTTACTAACCACTCCCTAGCAACCACTTACAGCACCCTAGCAACTGTCCCATAGACTTCCATTGTAAAAGATTGTCATTGACTTAACATTGGATCAACTTTTGTGAGCTCATAACTCTGCATCAGACTGTCCTACAGACTAGAGTCTGGCCTCATTCAACTCAGTCTAGCCAGCAGCCAATCACTGATGACCTTTAAACTTACTAGCCACTCCCTAGCAACCAATTTCAGCACCCTAGCAACTGTCCCATAGACTGTGACTAGCTGTTCTAACACATGCTAATAGTTTTAACATGCTACTGACATGCCAATCTTGCTATAAACATGCTAATGACATGCTAGTCATGCTAGCACATGGTAATTCATGCTAACAACATGCTAATTCGTGCTAGAACCATGCGAATATCATGCTAATTCATGCTAGAATCATGCTAATATTATGCTAATTAATGCTAGAATCATGCTAACATGCCAATTCATGTTAGAATCATGCTAACAACATGCTAATTCATGATAGAATCATGCTAACGTCATACTAATTCATGCTAGAATCATGCTAACATCTTGCTAATTCCAGCTAATATCATGCTAATTCATGCTAGAATCATGCTAACAACATGCCAATTCATGTTAGAATCATGCTATTTCATGCTAGAATCATGCTAGTTATAAGTTAATTCTTGCTAGAATCATGCTAATATCATGCTAATTCAAGCTAGAATCATGCTAGTAACATGCTAATTCATTCTAGAATCATGCTAATATCATGCTAATTCAAGCTAGAATCATGCTAGTTATATGCTAATTCATGCTAAAAACATGCTAACAACATGCTAATTCAAGCTAGAATCATGCTAATTCATGCTAGAATCATGCTAATATGCTAATTCAAGCTAGAATCATGCTAATACATGCTAAAAACATGCTAACAACATGCTAATTCATGCTAGACTGTCTTGTTTCACTCTTTACAGTGGTTGCATTGTTGACTGCAGGCATCTTAAACATTCTTTTAGCTAACTTGATACTTTTTCAAACTAAAAGAAAAACTACTTCTAACAGGTTTTCTCAAGCCACCATAAAGTTTATCCTCAAACTTTAATATCTAGTTTTGATTGACGTGATTTCTCTTTACCCAAATGTAATTAATAAAACTTTTCAGTAAAAAAAAAACATGTTTTTGTCAGGTAATGAATCTTTGCTAAATATTTGCAATTGCTAAAGAAAAGTTGTAGTGACGCGGTGGCGCAGTAGGTAGTGCTGTTGCCTCACAGCAAGAAGGTCGCTGGTTCGAGCCTCGGCTGGGTCAGTTGGTGCTTCCGTGTGGAGTTTGCATGTTCTCCCCGTGTTCGCATGGGTTTCCTCTGGGTGCTCTGGTTTCCCCCCACAGTCCAAGGACAGGTGAATTGGGTAGGCTAAATTGTCCGTAGTGTATGGAGGTTTCCCAGTGATGGATTGCAGGTGGAAGGGCATCCACTGCGTAAAACGTGCTGGATAAGTTGGCGGTTCATTCCGCTGTGGCGTCCCTGGATTAATAAAGGGGCTACGCCAAAAAGAAAATGGTTGAATGAATGAAAGAAAAGTTGCACAAGAACAGGCTAATCAACGACACCAATAAGTTTATAGTATACAAAATAACCACTGAGACACATTTAAGTATCGTTCAAGTTGCGTTAGTAAAGTTAAGAAGTAGCATTCCCAGCTGAACAGATGCACTTTACTCTCACGCAGGGACTGATGTTTAGTGTTTAATCTTCAAAATAAATCATCGTAAGAGCTGAATAAAAGAAACAAACAATACTCATTACACATATCCATAAATTATAAACTTGTCTAACTGTATAGTGTCTAAATAATCTGAATAGTTTTAACACTAACAATGACAATATTTAATGCAGATAAAGCATTTATGAATTACAACAATGTCCTATTAGACTGCGATATGAACAGCTTTAACAATGAGTTGATTTTAGCACAATTGGTGAACACATTTCTGGAGAGCCAAATCCAAAACACATGAAATGACCAAAATAAAGACCCTAATGGCTGTTAATGTCCTATTTGTGGTGCAAGCTATAAGAAAATAGCTAAAATAGTATTAACAATAAATGACATGCCTTTTGTACAAAACTAACAGATAATATGGATATCACTGATATTCAAAATCCTTATCTATGTGCTAAAGACTTCTTCAATGTTTACACTCAGCCCTGTTTCAAGACAACAACACCCTCTACTGGATGGAGGTAGACGTGTCAGTTATTGAACAAATTAAAGGTCATCTACACAAGAGCTTCACTATCCAGCATCAGATTAGAACAGAGGAGATTGTATATGTATTTAAGACTTACCTCTATGCTGATGTCCTCTAGAAGCGGCTCTTCATCTGCACTGCCTCTGCAGAATGGCTCCACATTTATAGTTTGGTCCTCCTCCCCATGAAGTAAAAAAAAGCTGAACCATTAAAAGCCTAAAAAACTTTCACTTTCATTTTCTGATTCCAGGAAATCAGAGCTGTTATAGTAAGTGGCTTCACATCATTTAGTTGTATTTGCTAAGGTTATAGTGCCGTAAACTATTATTTGTTGTATTTATTATAAGTGTATTGTATATAAAGTTGACCATACTGATGTCAAAGTTGAAGACCCATTAGTCTGAAATTACACTGAACTATAATAACCTTTATAATTCAGTTAAAATTATTTTTGCTTTGGAAACTTTTCAAAGAAGAAGGGAGAAGTGGCTTGACATCCACAGATATTAAAGAACATCATTGTGACATCTCTCAAAAAATGCTAACAAACTTTAACTAGATAATAATGTTTGATGATAAACTTTATGGTGGCTTGAAAAAGCCTGTTAGAAGTAGTTTATTTAGTTTGAACAAGTATCAAGTTGGGTAAAAGAATGTTTAAGATCCCTGCAGTCAACAATGTAACCACTTTAAAGACTGAAACAAGCCAGTACAAAGCTTTAAAGTTGATCCCTGTGTCTGAAGTTGGTAATAGCATGATATTACTATGAGTTATCATGATTCTAGCATGAATTAGCATGTTGTTAGCATGATTCTAGCATGAATTAGAATGTTGTTAGCGTGATTCTAGCATGAATTAGCATGTTACTAGCATGATTCTAGCATGAATTAGCATGCTGTTCGCATGATTCTAGCATGAATTAGCATGTTTTTAGCATGATTCTAACATGAATTAGCATGTTGTTAACATGTTACTAGCATGAAATAGCATGTTGTTAGCATGATTCTAGCATGAATTAGCATGTTACTAGCATGATTCTAGTATGAAATAGCATGTTACTAGCATGTTGTTAGCATGATTCTAGCATGAATTAGCATGATATTAACATGATTCAAGCATGAAAAAGCATGTTGTTAGCATGATTCTAGCATTAATTAGCATGTTGTTAGCATGATTCTAGCATTAATTAGCATGTTGTTAGCATGATTCTAGCATGAATTAGCATGTTGTTAGCATGATTCTAGCATGAAATAGCATGTTGTTAGCATGATAATAGCATGAATTAGCATGTTGTTAACATGTTACTAACATGAAATAACATGTTGTTAGCATGATTCTAGCATGAATTAGCATGTTACTAGCATGATTCTAGTATGAAATAGCATGTTACTAGCATGTTGTTAGCATGTATTAGCATGATATTAGCATGATTCAAGCATGAATTAGCATGTTGTTAGCATGATTCTAGCATTAATTAGCATGTTGTTAGCATGATTCTAGCATGAATTAGCATGTTGTTAGCATGATTCTAGCATGAATTAGCATGTTACTAGCATGAATTAGCATGTTGTTAGCATGATTCTAGCATGAATTATCATGCTACTAGCATGAATTAGCATGTTGTTAGCATGATTCTAGCATGAAATAGCATGTTGTTAGCATGTTACTAGCATAAAATAGCATGTTGTTAGCATGATTCTAGCATTAATTAGCATTTTACTAGCATGATTCTAGCATGAAATAGCATGTTACTAACATGATTCTACCATGTGGTTAGCATGTTGTTAACATGAATTATCATAATATTAGCATGATTCAATAATGAATTAGCCTGTTGTTAGAATGATTCTAGCATGAAATAGCATGTTGTTAGCATGTTACTAGCATAAAATAGCATGTTGTTAGCATGATTCTAGCATTAATTAGCATTTTACTAGCATGATTCTAGCATGAAATAGCATGTTACTAGCATGATTCTACCATGTGGTTAGCATGTTGTTAACATGAATCAGCATAATATTAGCATGATTCAATCATGAATTAGCCTGTTTTAGAATGATTCTAGCATGAATTAGCATGTTGTTAGCATGATTCTAGCATGAATTAGCATGTTACTAGCATGATTCTAGCATGAATTAGCATGTTGTTAGCATGATTCTAGCATGAATTAGCATGTTACTAGCATGATTCTAGCATGAATTAGCATGTTGTTAGCATGATTCTAGCATGACTAGCATGTCACTAGCATGTTGCTAGCATGTTTCTAGCAAGATTAGCATATCAATAGGATGTTAAAATTACAGCTAGTCACAGTCTATGGGAGAGTTGCTAGGGTGCTGAAATTGGTTGCTAGGAAGTGGCTAGTAAGTTTAAAGGTCATCAGTGATTGGCTGCTGGCTAGACAGAGTTGAATGAGGCCAGACTCTAGTCTGTAGGACAGTCTGATGCAGAGTTATGAGCTCACAAAGGTTGACTTAACATTGAGTCTTTTAATGTGTGTCTTCTAATAGTTTTTTTCTGTCCATATACTTTACACAGGTAGCTAATAATTGCCATAGAAGATGCTTTCTCCTTCTGATTGCTCTGTTTTGTCAAACACGGTACTTCAACTTTACTGCATGGAAGCGGCAAATTGAAAACTATTTGTTGACTATCAGTGGCGACACGCTTCCAACTGAGCAAAAAAGAGCATTGCTGATCCATTGTCTGGGCACGACACATGTACAATAGGTTGCCATTTGAAGACGACAAAGAAGACACCTTAGCAACCACCCAGCAAGACCTTAGCAACCACCTAGCAAGACCTCAGCAACCGCCTAGCAGCACCTTAGCAACCACCTAGCAACTGCCTAGTAACACCTTAGCAACCACCAAGCAACACCTTTTCAACTACCTAGCAACTGCCTAGTAACACCTTAGCAACCGCCTAGCAACACCTTAGCAACCGCCTAACAATGCCTTAGCAACCACCTAGAACACCCTAGCAACGCCTAGCAAAACCTTGACCTAGCAATGCCGTAGCAACCACCTAGCAACAACTCAGAACACCCTAGCAACCGTCTAGCAACACCTTAGCAATCACTCAGAATACCCTAGCAACCGTTTAGCAACACCTTAGCAACCACCTAGCAATGCCTTAGCAAAAGCCTAGCAACACTTTAGCAACCGCCCAGCAACACCTTAGCATCTGCCTAGCAATGCCTTAACAACCATTCAAAACAACCTAGCAGCATCTTAACAACCACCTAGTATTGCCTTATCAACCACCTAGCAACACCTTAGCAACTACCTAGCAACACCTTAGCAGTCACCAAGCAACACCTTAGCAACTGCTTAGTAGCACCTTAGCAACTACCTAACAACACCTTAGCAACCACCTAGCAACATCTCAGCAACCGCCTAACAACACCTTAGCATCTGCCAAGCAATGCCTTACCAACCACCTAGCAACCACATAGCAACAGCTTAGCAACCACTGAGAACACCCTAGCAACTGCATAACAGCGCCTTAGCAACCACCTAGAACACCTAAGCAACCGCCTAGCAACACCTTAGCAACCGCCTAACAATGCCTTAGCATCAACCTAGAACACACTAGCAACCACCTAGTAAGACCTTAGCAACCACCTAGCAATACCTTGGCAACCGCCAAGCAACACCTTAGCAACCACCTAGCAACACCTTAGCAACCGCCTAGCACCACCTTAGCAACCACCCAGTAACACCTTAGCAAAACCCTAGTGACCGCCTAGCAAGACCTTAGAAACAACCAAGCAAAACCTTAGCAACACCCTAGTGACCGCCTAGCAAGACCTTAGCAACAACCAAGCAACACCTTAGCAACCACCTAGCAACACATTAGTAATTGCCTAAACGCCCTAGCAACCACTTAACAATGCCTTAGTAACTACCTAGAACACCCTAGCAACCGCCAAGCAACACCTTAGCAACCACTCAAAACGCCCTAGCAACCACCTAACAATGCCTTAGCAACCACCTAGAACACCCTGGCAACCGCCTAGCAAGACCTTAGCAACCGCTTAGCAACACCTTAGCAACCACTCAAAACAGCCTATCAACCGCCTAGCAACACCTTAGCAACCCCTTAGAAAACACCTAGCAACTCCTTAGCAAGCACCTAGCAACCACTCAGAACATCCTAGCAGCACTTTAGCAACCACCTAGCATTGCCTTAACAACACCTTAGCAACAACCTAGTAACACCTTAGCAACCGCCTAGCAACACCTTAGCAACTGCCTGGCAACACCTTAGCAACTGCCCAGTAACACCTTAGGAACACCCTAACGACCACCTAGCAAGACCTTAGCAACAACCAAGAAACACCTTAGTACCTGCTTATCAAAGTCTTAGCAACCACCTAACAAGACCTTAGCCACCGCCTAGCAACACATTAGCAACTACATAGCAACACCTTAACAACCACTCAGAAAACCCTAGCAACCACCGAACAACGCCTTAGCAACCACCTAGAACACCCTAGCAACCACATAGCAAGACTTAGCAACCACCTAGAACACCCTAGCAACCGCCTAGCAAGACCCTAGCAACAACCAAGCAACACCTTAGCAACCACCTAGCAACACCTTAGTAATTGCCTATCAAAGCCTTAGCAGCCGCCCAGTAACACCTTAGCAACATCCTAGGGACTGCCTAGCAAGACCTTAGCAACAACCAAGCAACACCTTAGTAACTGCTTATCAAAGTCTTAACAACCATTTAACAACACCTTAGCCACCACCTAGCAACTCCTTAGCAACTACATAGCAACACCTTAGCAACCACTGAGAACACCCTAGCAACCGCCTAACAACACCTTAGCAACCACCATGAACACCCTATCAACTACCTAGTAAGACCTTAGCAACCACCTAGCAACACCTTAACAACCACCTAGCAACACCTTGGCAACTGCCTAGCAATGGCTTAGCAACCACCAAGCAACACCTTAGCAACCGCCTAGCAATGCCTTAGCAAATGCCTAGCAACCACTGGAACAACCTAGCAACACTTTAGCAACCACCTACCAAGACCTTAGCAACCACCTAGCAAACACATTGGCAAGACCTTAGCAACCACTCAGAACGCCCTATCAATCGCCTAACAATGCCTTAGCAACCACCTAGAACACCCTAGCAACCGCCTAGCAACACCCTAGCAACCACCAAGCAACGGCGAAGCAACACCTTAGCAACCGCTTAGCAACACCTTAGAATCTACACAGAACACCTTAGCAACCACCTAGCAACACCGTAGCAACCACATAGTACACCATAGTAAGACCTTGACAACCACCTAGCAACACCTTAACAACCACATAGCAACACCTTGGCAACTGCCTAGCAATGCCTTAACAACCACCAAGCAACATCTTAGCAACCGCCTAGCAATGCCTTAGCAAACGCCTAGCAACCACTGGAACACCCGAGCAGCACCTTAGCAACTACCTACCAAGACCTTAGCAACCACCTAGCAAACACATTGGCAACCGCCTAGCAACACCTTAGCAACCATTCAGAACACCCTAGCAACAGCCTAGCAACACCTTAGCATCTCCCTAGCAACGCCTTGGCAACTGCCTAGCAACACCATAGCAACTGCCTAGCAACAACTTAGCAACCACATAGCAACACTTTAGCAACCACTCAGAACATCCAAACAACCGCCTAACAGCGCCTTAGCAACCAACTAGAACACCCTAGCAACCGCCAAGCAACACCTTGGCAAACGCCTAGCAAATCCTTAGCAACAAACTAGCAACGCCTTAGCAACTGCCTAGCAACACTATAGCAACTGCCTAGCAACAACTTAGCAACCAGAAAGCAACACTTTAGCAACCACTCATAACATCCAAGCAACCGCCTAACAACGCCATAGCAACCAACTAGAACACCCTAGCAACCGCCTAGCAACACCTTGACAAATGCCTAGCAAAATCTTAGCAACCACCTAGCAATGCCATAGCAACCACCTAGCAACACCTTAGCATCCACTCAGAACACCTAAGCAACCGTCTAACAACACCTTAGCATCTGCCTAGCAACGCCTTAGCAACCACTCAGAACACCTTAGCAACTGCCTAACAACACCTTAGCAACCACCTAGAACACCCTAGCAACCACATAGCAAGACTTAGCAACCACCTAGAACACCCTAGCAACCGCCTAGCAAGACCCTAGCAACAACCAAGCAACACCTTAGCAACCACCTAGCAACACCTTAGTAATTGCCTATCAAAGCCTTAGCAGCCGCCCAGTAACACCTTAGCAACATCCTAGGGACTGCCTAGCAAGACCTTAGCAACAACCAAGCAACACCTTAGTAACTGCTTATCAAAGTCTTAACAACCATTTAACAACACCTTAGCCACCACCTAGCAACTCCTTAGCAACTACATAGCAACACCTTAGCAACCACTGAGAACACCCTAGCAACCGCCTAACAACACCTTAGCAACCACCATGAACACCCTATCAACTACCTAGTAAGACCTTAGCAACCACCTAGCAACACCTTAACAACCACCTAGCAACACCTTGGCAACTGCCTAGCAATGGCTTAGCAACCACCAAGCAACACCTTAGCAACCGCCTAGCAATGCCTTAGCAAACGCCTAGCAACCACTGGAACAACCTAGCAACACCTTAGCAACCACCTACCAAGACCTTAGCAACCACCTAGCAAACACATTGGCAAGACCTTAGCAACCACTCAGAACGCCCTATCAATCGCCTAACAATGCCTTAGCAACCACCTAGAACACCCTAGCAACCGCCTAGCAACACCCTAGCAACCACCAAGCAACGGCGAAGCAACACCTTAGCAACCGCTTAGCAACACCTTAGAATCTACACAGAACACCTTAGCAACCACCTAGCAACACCGTAGCAACCACATAGTACATCCTAGTAAGACCTTGACAACCACCTAGCAACACCTTAACAACCACATAGCAACACCTTGGCAACTGCCTAGCAATGCCTTAACAACCACCAAGCAACATCTTAGCAACCGCCTAGCAATGCCTTAGCAAACGCCTAGCAACCACTGGAACACCCGAGCAGCACCTTAGCAACTACCTACCAAGACCTTAGCAACCACCTAGCAAACACATTGGCAACCGCCTAGCAACACCTTAGCAACCATTCAGAACACCCTAGCAACGGCCTAGCAACACCTTAGCATCTCCCTAGGAACGCCTTGGCAACTGCCTAGCAACACCATAGCAACTGCCTAGCAACAACTTAGCAACCACATAGCAACACTTTAGCAACCACTCAGAACATCCAAACAACCGCCTAACAGCGCCTTAGCAACCAACTAGAACACCCTAGCAACCGCCAAGCAACACCTTGGCAAACGCCTAGCAAATCCTTAGCAACAAACTAGCAACGCCTTAGCAACTGCCTAGCAACACTATAGCAACTGCCTAGCAACAACTTAGCAACCAGAAAGCAACACTTTAGCAACCACTCATAACATCCAAGCAACCGCCTAACAACGCCATAGCAACCAACTAGAACACCCTAGCAACCGCCTAGCAACACCTTGACAAATGCCTAGCAAAATCTTAGCAACCACCTAGCAATGCCATAGCAACCACCTAGCAACACCTTAGCATCCACTCAGAACACCTAAGCAACCGTCTAACAACACCTTAGCATCTGCCTAGCAACGCCTTAGCAACCACTCAGAACACCTTAGCAACTGCCTAACAACACCTTAGCAACCACCTAGAACACCCTAGCAACCGCTTAGCAAGACCTTAGCAACCACCTAGCAAGACCTTAGCAACCACTCAGAACGCCCTATCAACCGCCTAACAATGCCTTAGCAACCACCTAGAACACCCTAGCAACTGCCTAGCAACACCTTAGCAACCACCTAGCAACGGCGAAGCATCACCTTAGCAACCGCCTAGCAACACCTTAGAAACTACACAAACACCTTAGCAACCACCTAGCAACACCTTAGCAACCACCTAGCATTGCCTTAGCAATCACATAGCAACACCTTAGCAACCGCCTAGCAATGCCTTAGCAACCACCAAGCAACACCTTAGCAACCGCTTAGTAACACCTTAGCAGCCACTTAGTAACACCCTAGCAACCGCCTAACAACACCTTACCAACCACCTAGCAACACCTTAGCAACTGCCTAGTAACACCTTAGCAACACCCTAGCGATTGCCTAGCTAGACCTTAGCAACAACACCTTACAACCACCTGGCAACACCTTAGTAACTACCTATCAACGCCTTAGCAACCACCTAGCAAAACCTTAGCAACCGCCAAGCGATGCCTTAGAAACCAAATAGCAGCACTTTAGCAACCACCTAACAACGCCTTTGCAACCACCTAGAACACCCTAGCAGCCACCTAACACCCTAGCAACCACTCAAGCAGCGCATTAGCAACCGCCTTGCAACACCTTAGAAACTACACAGAACACCTTAGCATCCGCCTAGCAACACCTTAGCAACCACCTAGAAACACCTTAGCAACCACTCAGAACACCTTAGCAACTGCCTAGCAACACCTTAGCAACCACCTAACACCCTAGCAATGCCTTAGCAACCACTCAAGCAGCGCATTAGCAACAGCCTAACAGCACCTTAGCAACCATTTAGAACACCCTAGCAACCACCTAACAAGGCCTTAACAACCACCTAGAACAACCTAGCAGCCACCTAGCAAGACCTTAGCAACCACCTAGCAACACCTTAGCAACCCCCTAGAACACCCTAGCAGCCACCTAACACCCTAGCAACCACCTAGCAACGCCTTAGCAACCAATCAAGCAGCGCATTAGCAACCGCCTTGCAACACCTTAGAAACTACACAGAACACCTTTTAGCATCCACCTAGCAACACCTTAGCAACCACCTAGAAACACCTTAGGAACCACTCAGAACACCTTAGCAACCGCCTAGTAACACCTTAGCAACCACCTAACAACAGCCTTGCAATGCCTTAGCAACCACTCAAGCAGCGCATTAGCAACTGCCTAACATCACCTTAGCAACCACTCAAAACACCCTAGCAACCACCTAACAAGGCCTTAACAACCACCTAGAACAACCTAGCAGCCACCTAGCAAGACCTTAGCAACCACCTAGCAACACCTTAGCAACCCCCTAGAACACCCTAGCAACCGCCTAGCAAGACCTAAGCAACTGCCTAGCAACACATTGGCAACAACATAGCAATGCCTTAGCAACCACCTAGCAACACCCTATCAATGCCTTAGCAACCGCCTAGCAACCACTTGAACACCTTAGCAACATCTTAGCAACCACCTACCAAGACCTTAGCAACTACCTAGCAACACCTTAGCAACCGCCTGGCAACACCTTAACAACTACCTAACAATACCTTGGCAACCTCCTAGAACACCCTAGCAACCGCCTAGCAAGACATTAGCAACCACCAAGCATTACCTTAACAACCGCCAAGCAACACCTTGGCAACCACCAAGCAACCACTTAGCAATGCCCTAGAAACCACCTAGCAACGCCTTAGCAACCACATGGCAACACCTTAGCAGAATACCCTAGCAACCGCCTAACAACGCCTTAGCAACCGCCTAGCTACACCTTAGCAACCACCTTAGCAACAGCCTAGCAACACCTTATTAACCACCAAGCAACACCTTAGCGACCGTCTAGTAACACCTTAGCAACCATCTAGTAACACCCTAGCAACCGTCTAACAACACCTTAGCAACCACCTAGCAACACCTTAGCAACCGCGTAGTAACACCTTAGCAACACCCTAACGACTGCCTAGCAAGACCTTAGCAACAACCAAGCAACACCTTAGCAACCACCTAGCAACACCTTAGTAACTGCCAAGCAACGCCTTAAAAAACACTTAGCAACCACTCAGAACACCCTAGCAACCACCTAACAACGCCTTAGCAACCACCTAGAACACCCTAGCAGCCACCTAGCAAGACCTTAGCAACCACTTAGCAACACCTTGGCAACCACCTAGAAACATCCTAGCAATGCCTTGGCAACCGCCTAGCAACCACTCGAACACCCTAGCAACACCTTAGCAAACACCTAACAACGCCTTAGCAAACACTTAGAACACCCTAGCAGCCACCTAGCAAGACTTTAGCAACCACCTAGCAACAACTAGAACACCCTAGCAACCGTCTAGCAAGACCTTAGCAACCACCTAGCAACACCTTGGCAACCACCTAGCAATACCGTAGCAACCACCTAGCAACGCCCTAGCAATGCCTTAGCAACCACTCGAACACCCTAGCAACACCTTAGCAACATCTTAGCAACCACCTACCAATACCTTAACAACTACCTAGAAACACCTTAGCAACCGCCTGGCAACACCTTAGCAACCACCTAACAACGCCTTGGCAACCACCTAGAACACCCTAGCAACCACAAAGCATTACCTTAACAACCGCCTAGCAAAACCATGGCAACCGCCTAGCAACCACCTAGCAATGCCTTAAAACAACAACCTAGCAACACCTTAGCAACCACTTAGAACACCCTTGCAACCATTGTCCCATTCAACAAAATCATCCTCTTCCCCCTTGATGGAGTGGATTTTCTGAAGGATGTCTGCTCCAGGATGGAGGAACACGTATAATTTCTCATGTCTTAATGATTATTAATAAAGTTGAATGTTTAATGGCCTAGATTATATGATGATCTTGTGTCATCCCTCTTCAGAGTAAAATTCTAATTCGGTTCATGAACTCTTTGTACCCATCTGACGTAAGAAGGACGGAGATGTGTAAGCCATCTATAAATAATAGGACTTGTGATTAAACTGATTAAACATTACAGCATTCATACAATCATTTGTTGTTTTTTTCCTTTTCAATCTATATGACACAAAAACCTTGCAAAGATAGTTTGCACACTACAAATCAAACTGATTTTAAAGGGCAAAATCATCTTTTGGGAGCTGTTCGTACACAACTGTGTGTAGGTGTAGTGTCATATTGGAGTGATAGAAACACAACAGGTCTCTTTATTCATTTCCTGACCTTAAAATAGGATTCAAATCCTTCCATTTTGAGGCCCACAGCAACGTGGTGTAGGAGTGCGGTTTTTCCTTCCCACCATATTGATTGACAGGAGCTTATTAACATATCTAAGTAGTAACCTGTATACAGGTATGCACCAAATAATTAGAATATCGAGGGAAAGCCCATTTATTTCAATAATTTGTTTCAAAAAGTAAAGCTTGTGTGTGATATCAGTTCACTACAAGGAAAGCGAAATATTTCAAGCCTTCGTTTGTTTCAGTTTGAATTAAACATGACAAAACCCCGCATTTTTAATGTGACCAACAAAAAAGGATCTTAAACATGCGGTGGCCTTTGAAAAGTGTATTAATGTACTGTATTATGTCCTCAGTACTTTGTTGGGCCTCCTTTAGCACTAATTACAGCATCAAGGCAGTGTGGCATGGAGGCAATCAGCCTTTGACACAGTTGAGGTGCGATGGAAATCTGAAATTTATTTATTTAACAGGGACAACGCTCATTAATAAACAGTAGAAGTATTAAACAAATAATAAGAATTTCTTAAAATGTTAGACAAAAGAATTACACATGATTACAAACTTGTTTTGCTTTTAGCCATTTCTTTAACTTGTATTTAAATGTTGAATAATTTGTAACACCCCTAAAGCGATAGGAAGTGTGTTCCAGAAATGACTGGCTCTAACCGAGAAGACTGATCGTGCAAAAGTTGTACGTCTAAACTGCACAGCACAGTCTCCTCTGGTAACAGACCGTGTTGCTCGACCATTATTATTATTCTGGTGTGTCACAAACACACTTTGATGGTCCTCACTGATGGCTTCACACGGTTGATGAGGGGTGAGTATTTGTGGCTATGGAACAAAGAAAGATGATCTGATTGACCCAGGTGGGGGAGGGGGGTCACAGCGTAGGCTTCAGCCATGTTTGTGTATACATGGTCCAACGTTTTGTTTCCCCGTGTGTGACAGAAAATGTTTTGATGGAATTTGGGGAGCACTGTCTTTAAGTTTGAGTGATTAAAATCCCCCGCAACAATAAATATATATATGTGTGTGTGTGTGTGTGTGTGTGTGTGTGTGTGTGTTCGTGCAGTATTTGTTTGCAAAGTAGCAGATATTTGCGTTTTCATGGAGAGGACTTTTATTTTGACACTAAATCCGGAGAATCTACCACGGTGAACTGCTCCCTCAGATCGCCAGAGGAGCTGCAAAGGAGCAGACGTGACTCCGTAGTTTTGATTCAATTATCCTGTTTTACAGTAATCTGTCTGCTGGGTCTCCGGAGGCGGGGCCTGCAACATATGCCTGAAATTGGCCAGATTATATTGAACAATTTTAGTGACCTTATTGGCATGCTTTCGGAATGTCAATTGTGGATCTAAAATTAGACCTAAATATTTAAAATCAGAGACAACCCTGAGCTTTTCTCCTTTAACAAATACATCAGGATGATGGGTAACTGTCAATGATTGTCAGAAAAACATACAAACCGTTTTACTTATATTCAAATTAAGATAGGAGTCACACAACCAATCAGAGACATGAACTAATGCCTCCGTTAAATAATTTGCTGCCAGTTGTTTGTTTTCTACGGAGACCCGGAGGGGACGTGATGGTGGAAAAAAAAACTGAGTGGGAGAAAAAAAAATGGGTGGGAGAAAAAAAAATGGGTGGGAGAAAAAAAAAAACAGTGATAGGAAAATATATATTTTTAAAAGTTTTTGAGTTCCCTCTCAAAGATTGCGTTCCCTCGCAAAACTGTTTTTCCACAAACACTTCCTGTTCACTTCATACATGTCAACCCTCCTGTTTTTGCCTGGATTATCCCGTATTTTACAATTCTATCCTGCTATCATCACATTATTCATTATTTTCCCATCTTTCTCGTGTATTTTTAATCCTGAAAACATGCTGAAATGAATATAAAAATATCTTCATTCACTTTCTTTCCGTACAGAAGCTGATCTGGAATCAGTTTATCATACGGAGCGCTTCTGTCAGCGCTTATACCAGTCATTGGCTGATTCAGAGGTTGCATATGAAGGGTGATGATCGACGCACAGCTTTAATGGAAAGAAAGTGAATGAAGACATTTTTATATTCATTTCAGCATGTTTTCAGGATTAAAAATACATGAGAAATATGGGAAAAAAATGAATAATGTGATGATAGCAGGATAGAATTGTAAAATACGGGATAATCCAGGCAAAAACAGGAGGGTTGACATGTATGAAGTGAACAGGAAGTGTTTGTGGAAAAACAGTTTTGCGAGGGAACGCAATCTTTCGGAGGGAAACTTTTAAAAATATATATTTTCCTATCACTGTTTTTTTTTTTTTCTCCCACTCAGTTTTTTTTTCCACCATCACGTCCCCTCCGGGTCTCCGTAGTTTTCCGCATGCACATATATGTGGCCGGGCATAAGTAATTAAAGCAACACCTAAACGACTACGCCACCTGGTTATTCCGGGAATAATAATAATAATGACAACAACAACAATAATTATTATTACCACTAACAGATCCAGGTTCGTAGCCAAAGCAGGGTGAGCATGGAGACGTAAACTCAGAAAAGACACTTTATTGAAATACAAAAGTTAAAAACACACAAAATCCATTTTAGCATGAGCCATTATCTGAGTGTAAAATTTATAAAGAAAAACGTGCAACAATCCGGAACAACAGAGCAGGGTCCCAGCAGAAGTTTGCAAATATCCACCACACCAAGGAATACACGCACACTGTTACGTCCCGACCAGTCTAGGGTTGGCGGGAACAATAACAAAAGTAGAAATAAATAAATAAAACTTTTATAAATACTGAATTTAGGGTTTTCACCTTCTCCTGTCCCAGCTCACAATAATCACAACCAGTTGATCAAGGAATAACAAAGTTTATTATTTTAACAATAAAAATCTTAGAAGCATCTCTTCGGAAGGGAATCCAGGCCAAAATAACAAACAAAAAGACAGCTAACTTGCGGAGAATAATTCTAACTTGCCTAATAAAATAAAATTACCCCAAATCAAATTACAACAAACTTCCCTTCCTCTCTCGCTGCCACAAACCAGGAGAAAACGTTTTTAAAGTAAATGGCGATTCCCAACCTACAGCTTCAATTTAACCAAAAAGAATATATAGATTTAATAAGTGAAAACAAAACACAAAGGCTCAGATCAAATACGTCGACCTGACGAAATCAGTCAATCACACCACACTAACTCAACAATCAATCTAGGGCAGGAGATAGGAGACGCTCGGAACAACAGCAACAGCGGCGGCAACCACGACGGAGATTTGCGACCTGCACCGAGCAGAAAGATCCGTCTTTTGTTCCTCTCCTCCATTTATATACACTCCCACTCGCAACACAGCTGGACCGCAATCAAGCGCAGCTCTAGAGAGAGAGAGAGAGAGAGAGAGAGAGAGAGACCTGCGCATGCTCCACAGCGCACAACACAACATCAGCACCAGATGCATGAACAAAAATATAAATCTTTATATATATATAATATTTATATATATAAAATAAATGAACAAGTAATTACTACGTTCTGAAACGTAACACACACACAGCAAATCTATTCAGCACAACACTCGGTGTACTGTGTACTGTATACACACACCAATGCAATACACTCAGCTGGATCTACCGCCCTACAAAGCAAATAGGTTTCAAAGAAAATACAAAAATACAAATTACAAAACATAAACCATAGGTAAAAAAAAAAATAGAAAACTAATTTAGAATGGACCTAAACAGAAAGAAATTAGCAAAAATCACTCACTCAAATGCATTACAAAACCGGACAAAAATCATAATACAAATATAACAATCCAAAACAAAGAAATCATAATATACAACAGTTGTCAGACTCGGCCGCCACTAATTTTAAAAACCCTTGTGCACAGTCACCTGTTGGTACAAAGCCACAAATTACAAATAAGCAACAAAATCAAAACAAACAAACACCCCGCCATACATTCCGCACAGATGTTAGGACATGGCATCACTCTTCAAACATCGGAAGTCATTGGTAAACACTAAATCGGAAGCCTCCAACGCACATCAAAGCGCAGGGAGTCATAGCAGGTAGAAATCACGCCGAACGAACAGCATCTGATGCAGAGCAACTGAGGACCAAACCAGTCAATCCTGGCAACCCGTACACTACAGTTACTACCCGAACATACTAAGGTGTACACAAACTCACAACTTCCACACTTACCGTTATTTCCAACCGGAAGGGTTTACCCATCAGAAAAAAAGGACGGCAACACCGATGACACATACGGAGTTACGAAATGCGCTCCATTTTCCTACTTCCCTAACTAGAATCTGATAGGTTCGCTGACTTAGCTTGACCCAGCCAATAGAAACTACAGCGATCGTCAACCAGGTCCTCATAGGCTCAACAAACTAGTGTTACACCAGCCAATAGCCATAAAGGGCTATTCCACCCTGCTACATATAGAACTGTGTCATCAGCATACATCTGAATATTAATAGTTGGACAGACTTGTGGGAGGTCATTTAAATACAGACTAAACAGGATAAGGCCCAAGATGGATCCTTGAGGAACTCCACAATTACTGATTCTGTATACTGACTATTACCAAGGCGCACACAGTGTTTCCTATTTCCTAATGGTAGCCCAAGATGCTTTGATATCAGCCTTCAGCTTGTCTGCATTTCAGGGTCTCTGTTCCCTCATCTTCTTCTTGACAACAGCCCAATGGGGTTTAGGTCAGGTGGGTTTCCTGGCCAATTAAGAACAGGGATACCATGGTCCTTAAGCGAGGTACTGGTAGCTTTGGCACTGTGTGCAGGTCCCAAGTCCTGCTGGAAATAAAATCATCATCTCCAAAAAGCTTGTTGGAAGCATGACGTGCTCTAAAACGTCCTGGTATAGAGCTGCATTCACTGTGGACTTGATAAAAGACGATGGACCCACACCAGCAGATGACATGACTCTCCAAACCATCACTGACTATGAAAACTTCACACTGGACTTTAAGCAGCTCGACTTTTGTGTCTCTCCGCTCTTCGTCCAGACTCTGGGATCTTGATTTCCAAATTAAATACAAAAATTGCTTTCATCTGAAAAGAGGACTCGGGACCACTGGGCGACTGAGCAGTACTTTTTCTCTTTAGCCCAGCACAGACACTTCTAACGTCGTTTTTGGTTCAGGAGTGGCTTGACGCATGGAATTCTGCAGCCTCCCTTGCTTGACAATCCTTTCAAGGCTACAGTAATACTTGTGCATACTTGTGTGAATAATACGATTTAGACAATACTCTGATTAAGTGTCGACCATGTAAACAACGATTTTTGATTAATTGAATCAGATTAAGGTCATAATTAAACTAAACAGAAGTCGGATTAGGATGTGGAGTATTTCTATTTTAGTGGCATTACTGAAGTGCAGTACAGACATGTAAACAACGCAATCAAACTATTACCATAGTGTAGGACTTTCGCTGCATTTTGCGACAGGATATTCCATACACATATGGCTGATTGACACTATTCTCTGCACCTACAGAGTCAGTGAAGGACCACAGACACATGCATCGCAAAATGCTGTTTTTTTTTACATATGGTGTGCGGTATCAAACTCCAATAAAACAACACTCTTGCAGCAGTTCCTCGCATCCAATATCTCGTTTGTCACAGGGGCATGCATGACATGTTCCTGAATGAAAGTGAAAATGCCAAACTGCAGTTAAAGTCGACAAATTTAACATGAAACTGTCACAATGGTAAACACAGGAGACCCAAATGCAAGTAAAAACAAGATGATTTATTTAAAGAGTCACAACTGGTATAGATCTCACCAGATAGAATAGGGCAAGGATGCCCACATCAGAATACGACACGCCAAACAGTGGAAAAGGTTCGTCCATGAACCAACGTTGTATAGCAGTCTCTCATGGATATCTCACCAGATATCGAGGGAAGGGGAAGGTAGCGCTATGGAGCAGCTCTCAAGGAAATCTTCGAGTTTACCCACGGTAAAGTTCATTAGAGAAACAGACATGAGGTGACGTCTCTCACATATAAAGTTGTCTTCAGGGCAGGCATTAGTAACAACATTGAGGAGACGGATGCTTGCGAAAGGTCCAACAGAAACAGATTAAGACGGTAAGCCTTTTCCCTTTCCCCAGGCGAGCGAGAGAGTCCGGGTGTGTGCGGATTAATGGCCGTATGAAAAACGGGCTTAATTTTGGACACATGGAATACGGGATGAACCCTCCTGTACGCTGGAGGTAATTTAAGGCAGATTGCCACAGGACTAATGATTTTTGTGACAATGAATGGGCCAATGAATTTAGGAGCTAGTTTATTACAAACGGTGCGAAGAGGAATGTTTTTAGAAGAAAGCCACACTTTTTGACCGACAATGTAAACGGGAGGCTTAGACCGGTGGCGATCGGCTTTATCCTTGGTGCGCTCGCCCTGATAAAAAAAACCTAATAAACCAATTAACCATTAAATGTAAATGACTCAGTGATTCCAAGTAGAGTATTTTTGAAAAACAAATAACAACAAAAATTGTTCAATGTTGCTTTCATTGAAGAAACACCAAGATTACTACAATAATCTACAGATGTTTATTGATATGTGTATAAGGTGTATTTCCTGTGTTTTCTGATTTTTTATCTTCAGAATTTAGGTTATGGTTTGAAAAAACATACAGAATAATTTGTCAGAATAATAAAAATCACAAAACAATTTGGAGATTTGGTTAATGTATTTTTATTTATTTCTTTATTTTACTTTGTTTCATGCAGAATATGAGAAAAAAAACAGCATTCTCTTGTCATCTGGTTATTTGTATCATACAGAAAATGTTCAGTTCATTTAATATTAAGCAAATCATTTCTACATCATTTAGTTTGCTGCAATTTCACTGCTAATGGATTTGATTTGTTTACATTAGCTTGTTAGGATAACATTGCTTCTCAACTGATAATGGAGTTTTTTGAATTAGCATCTTTACACAAGTTTTGTAAGCATAATTATTGCTAATAAAACATGCAACACACACTAGTGTAATCACTGTACATTGATTAATCGTTATATTAGTTGTCTATCTCTGCTTTAGAGAAATGAGTATTACTTAAATGCATCCATATTTTTCATTGTCTTTCTAAACAGGACAGATGGACATTAGAGAGGATATTTTCTTGTTTTAGGTTTATATGTCTTCAAATCCTCAGGAATCGCTCCTCCTGTAGAAGTTTTACTGATGATCTCTGCTTTCTTCTTGACCTCCATTAAAGACTGAATGCGACCTGTAAATCCAGGCTTGGCTTCTTGTTTCTCAGATTCAATCATCAGATCGATGTAGTCAGGGACAGACAGAGGATTGGGCTTGAGGGCGATTTCCTGAAGACGCTCCAAAGACTTCTGAGAGTCCTCAATTAGTCCAGTGACAATTTCCTGAACAACCTCAAGTTCATATTCAAGCTTTTCAAAGATCTTTTCTTTGGTCATGACCTCTCCATGTGCTTCTTCAAATCGCCTTTTTAAATCCTGATAGGTTTCATCAGTCTTGTGTTGCTCCAGAGCAGCTCTTGTCTTCTTTATTTCATCCAGTTTTGTCAAACCAGCATTGATCTGTGGCTGAAGGCCTTCCACAAGCACCTCGAGCTGCTTTCTCTCATTGAGGACCTCTCGTGTCAGAATTAAACTCTTGGTTTCCATCTTGCTGAGGGATGCAAAGAATTTTTTCATGCTAGAAAATCCCAGCTTCCAGAACATTTGGTCAAAGTTTTCACAATCAGAGTCCTCGTCCTCTGCTGATTTATTATTGTGTGCAAACACAGCAGAGTTGTTGAACTTGAAGTGAAGCGGCTCTCCAGACTCATCTGTAGAACAGGGAACCTCAGAGACTTTGATGGCCTCGAGAACTGGAGGTTTTTTCCCATCTGCAAAGGTGACCATCATCAGGATGTTTTCAGCAATATCCTTCCCAAACATGGAGAGAATGGAGTCAAAGACATATTTCTGTGTGTGCGTCAGACGAGCAAGTGAAGCCTGAACTACAAAACACACGGCATCAATGCAGTCGATTCCTCCAGGGGCAGAGAAGAACTCCTGAATCTGAGCTGTGATTTTCTGGTCTTGTTTAATTCCTCTGGTGTCTCCAAAGCCTGGCGTGTCCACAATGGTCAGAGAATATGGAACCTGGAAACCATCCATGTGATTAATCTGATATGCTGTGATTGCAGATGTCTGACTTTCAGCCTGAGATTTCTGCTGTCCTTCATCTATCAGCACAAACCGGGCATCATCTTCCCATTTCACTCCCAGAATGTAGTTGATCATGCTGTTAATGAGAGTGGTTTTTCCTGCTCCTCTGGCTCCGACCATCATAATAGTCTTGCTTTCTTTTGTGCTGTTTTTTCCAAATGTGTATCTTCTGCAGAATCCACCACTATTATGCCAAGTTTCTTTCAGGTGGAGTTTAAAGATGGGCAGGTTTTCATTGCTGCCATCTGCTATTTTACTGCTCCAGTTGTTCTTTATTTCATAGGCAATGCTCAAAATCTCTCCACTTCTGTGCTGTTTCTCCATAGTTTCTCTGCTTGTTTTGGTTGACATTTTCAGATGGTCAGTGTGAACAGACTGACAGATCTCAGTTGGCCTTTTCCATCCCTTTTCCAATGTTGATGCTAAGAGGAAAAAAAAATAAGTTAATCAATAAAATACTATGAAATAAATAAGTAGTATCACTGTGTACAGGTTAACAGTTTATCAACAGCCTAATTTTTAACATAAAATAAGAAATCAAATGTTTTTAAACCCAAGTAAAGCAGTGTTCATTATAATGCATAACAAAATAGATATTTAAGTGAATCTCACACAGGATGCCTGTAGACATCTGACAGTCAGTCAGGTTAGTCATAAGTGAGACAGCTGATGCTTTTTGTTGAGTCATTTATTGATCCTCTGCTGGGATTGAGAGATTTAATGTGTTTTATTTCAGTTGATTTCATCTAAAGCTGTGACTGACATCAGTTTTAGTTTACGGTTTCTGTTTTTTCTGTACTTGTTTCCCGATTCTTCAATGATTATTCTGTTCAATCATTGCTTCATTAATCACTTTATCTCATTAACAGCTATGTTGATACTTCTGAGTCTACTGGAAGCAAAATATAAGATGGTCAGAGAAAGTCAGATTGTGTGTAAAAATGTAGTTATTCAACTTTCATTTGGCTTAATGCTTTCTTTTTTGTTTGAAAGCAGAGGCTTGGTTCTTTATTTGGATGTATAATATGGCCATATATTCCTAGCAGGAAATATTACAACCCAGGCTCATTCTGAACGTTTCTGGAGACCGTGAAATACGTCCCAGGAGGTACGTATTTTTGCAGTTTTTGTTTTTGCGAATCCGCGAGAGGCCGCTGTGTGCGCTTTTTCGGATCTCAAATGTCTCTCAGGAGTGACATTTGCGCCTGCGATGTTCTCGCATAAACCCACCAGAGGCCACTGTCCATCTGTCTGTCTGACTGAATGATTGACTGGCCAACCGGCCAATCGACTGACCCACCACCCTCCTCCTTCCCCAAACCCAACCAATTTTACTGATTGACCCGCCCACCCACATACTTCCCTAAACCCAACCAACTGTTTACAAAAGCCGTCCAGAAAAAGAAACGCCCTCGTCTGATTTTCACCATGTTTTTGGATTTTACCACTTTCTTACCCTGTTGTTGCTCAGTCGTTCATTTTATTTTTTGGATTCTGTTTTTGTCTTAGCTGATTTTTGGAAACGCTCTTCCACGGACTCAAACCCGGTCGTCGTCGTCGTGATCAACTCCTCTCTGCATCTCAAGTCCGCCGTCGTACACGACGAGCTAACGGGACAAACTGGTTGCGGCGGGAAAGGCCTCCACACAGAGATAAGCGGTCAGCCGGTAAGCGGCAAAAGAAACAGGAATAAAACGCCATACCGCCCCGTAGCGTTCGCTTAAAAAAATTAAATGCAGCCATACGTACCTTCGGCTACATAATTCGCGGTCTCCAGAAACGTCCACGGAACTACGTTTTCAGAATGAGCCCGTGTTGAAATATTATGAGGGCCGTCAAATTCAGGTGAAAACCATGAAAAACGCTGCCGGTGGCTGGAAACTTTAAAAAATGCCAGAGGGATTTGTTTCTGTCAGAGTCTGCATGAGCTTAAAACCTTCAAATTTCAGGCTTTCACAAACTCCCATATAAAAGTGTCTTATTTTTTATTTTATTTTTACATTATTTGAAACATTATCATAGTTTTATTTTAAAAATAAAAGATGTACTCTATCTGATATACGGAAGTGCGCTCGATTTTGTGATTGTTTCAGAAGTTCCGATTCAGTTGCCTATGGGAGAAATGACTAGGAATAAGAAACGGCAGAAAACGGTCAAACTACTTGCGTAGAGTGAAGTGTGTTCATGACTATACATTAAAAAAAGAGAATAATATAAGAAGAAAATGTCAGTTTGCAACATCAAGCAGCATAACGAGTCGTTTTTTAATGTCTAAAAATGAATGGAAGTGAATGAGAGCGGAAGTCTTGAGCCAAAAAGATTTCAATGACTGAGCTGGCTCGGACGTCAAGAATAGGGTCACTAATATCTGTTCACTCACCTTGAGTGCCTTTTGAAGTGAAATGTAAATATTTGTCACAAATCAAGGGACGTCCATCATTCCTCTGAACAATTTCCTTTAGTGTCGCTATCAGTTCAGCAGACGTGCTGTTTCTCCCCCATCTGTAGTGTCTGTTAAAGCACTTTTTGATGATTTCCTTTAAAACATCATTGACTTCATTCAGCTCAACTCTTTCTGGCTTTTGTGTGGTGAGCACTATGGTGTGTTCAAACACACGGTCAGAGAAAACACTGAGCACTGTGTCCACACATACAGCCTCTTCTCTCGAACACTCATGATTGAGGACCAGAACGATCACATGAGGTCCTGGAGCAGACTGATACACACAATCTCTCACTCTCTGTGTGATGTGGCGTACTGAGAGATCTGGGTTGAGCAGGAGAGGAGTGTTGATGACAGTCATCTGTTTCCCTCTGACTCTCTCAGAATACTGATCTAAATCAGATGAAGGAGCTTCAGTATCAAATGCTGCTCTCCCTAAGATGAAGTTTCCCACACTGCTGGTTTCTGAAACACTGTTACCCAGAAGAACAATCCTCAGATTGCTCACTGAAACACACAAAACACACAGATTATGTTACTATATATATAACAAAGTAATATGGGACTGTTAAAGTACATTTATTAGCCACTTTAAGCTAGAACTTGTAAATTTCCCTCAAGTATCCTGTATTCAAGGATCTAAAGCCCAAGCTCTACAGTATCTTGTGTTCCACAGCGCACAGAAAAATCCCATTGTTAGGTGAACAGCCCTCAGCGTACCTATTTTTACACACTACAGAACGTTGCATTTAAATTAGGGGTGTTTGTTTAACAATGGGGGTTTCAGGGTGTGATTTTTGTCCTACTTCACTATTCACTTCACTATTGAGGAACAATCTGTTCTGCAGGTCCAGTCTGAACCACTGAGCCCTGATTGCTCCACTGATGTCTGCTTATGGCAACTCTCTGGCTTTTGGTTTTCCAGTTTTGCTTAGGTGTCAGTATACAGTTTGCTTAGGGGTCAGGTATACAGTATACACTATATATATATTGTCAGGGTTCTGCCACTCTGGTCTTGTAAATTCTTGTTTTGGTGGCAGAGTCTGGAGACTAGCTCTGTCTTGTCCTGTTCTGTAGTGCTCGGCTCGAGTTTTCTCAGGTCGAGACCTTGTTTTCCGTCATTGTGTGTGTCTCTGTGTGCGCGCCATCGTGAGTGCGCACAGGCCGTGCGCGCTCCCGCTTGATGCGGACGCACATGGACTGCGTGCTTGTGACGCGCGCACTCTTGTACTCATGTTTTGTTCTGTCTGCATCGCGCTGTGTCATTCTCAGCGTCTCAGTCTGGTTGGTTTTTATTTCGGTTGGCGCTGAGATAAAACATGCGCGTTGCTTATGTGTGAGCGCACAGTAAGGTGTTTTCATCTATCGTGTGCTCGTGTCTTGCGTCTGTTGGTGTTGTCTAAGCATGTGGCTGGATGTTTACATGGTGACCGTGTGCTTTTTGTGGTGTGCTTCTGTGTTGTCTTGAGAACGCGCGGTTAATGAGTTCTCTCATTGGCTGCGTGTTCTAGTCTCGTTTTATGTGAGTGCTAGGCTTGTGTTGTCTCTTTGTGTCATGTGCTCTCCTGTCTATTGTCTAGTCCTACCCTCCTTGTTAACCCATTATTAGTTTATTTGGTTCACCAGTTGGTGTGTTAATTTACTACCGCTTATAATCTCCTCATGTCTGCAGCTGCTGTCCTGTGCCAGTTCGTCGTCTCTACTCCCTCGTGTTCCTGCTCCAGTCCTGTCTTGCCAGCCCAGCCAAGTTTGTTCGTGTATATTTGTTTTGTTAATGTTTTCCCCCTCTGGGTTGTTTATTTTGCTGTTTATTTTATTTTATTATTAATAAATACCCATATTATTTCTGCACCTGAGTCCTCGCTCCTTTTTCCCACCACGAATCGTGACATATATATGTAAAGAAGTATACATACAAAGACTTACAGTCAGGGGGGATCTTCTCTTTGCTGTTTCTTCTCTTGACAACAGGATCACTGAAATCACCCGCTGAAACAAAATCATTTTAAATAATTAGGACTCATGTATACCACCTTTACTGTTGTTGATCTGGGAGTGTTGGTGAATCACTGCCCTCAAAGAAAAGAAACAAGTATATTAACACAATGTCATGGTGTTAAGTATACTTTCGAATGTTGTGCTAATACATCCATGTTTACTTCAGTTAATACTGTATAGTAAACACTTATATAACATTTTGTCTGTATAAACGTGTTTAACTTTGTCTGTATAAATTTAAGTATAAGGTTATACATGCGATTATACATGTTGTTAGCAAGTAGGGTAGCACGGTATGGTTAGCACTGCGCGGTTGATCAGCTGAACAGTTGTGCGATTCATTTCGCTGTGGTGGGCCCTGATAATCCAGCCTGATCTCACGAGGAAACGTAAGTATTTTACGTTTTGTCAGTTTAGTGGCTAATTCGTTCGAATTCGTACGAGTTCAGTTGTAGGAAAATGTACGATTTTAAAAAGGAGGCGTGGCACCTAACCCCAACCGTCATTGGGTGATGAGCAAATCGTACTAATTTGTACGAATTAGATCGTACGAATTCATACGAATTAGCCACTAAATGAAAAAGTTACGAATTGCCGTGAGATTGTGTTGGATAATCAGGGACTAAGCTGAATGAATGTTTCTAAGTATGTTAAGTTTATTTTTGCATATCATATCATAAGTATATTTATGTTTTGTTTTGAGGCAATCGTCTGTCAGATAATCCTAGAGATTCAAGATAACTGGCTGATTCTGAAACTATACACAGTCAAAATGATTAGACCTCCTGTGAAATTATAATAATTAAAAAAAAACGCTATTTACCAGCGTTTTAAACATTTTAAACATAATTTTTCTGCTAATTTCTACATTCATTTTTAATTTCTTTTGTCTTTGCCATTATGACAGTATTTAATATTGTTTACTTATTTAGTTCGTCTTCAGCTGATCTTCTTCTCTGACAGCTTTAGATCCTTGTTCAATTTCCTTTTGTTCGATGACATTTCCTTTAAAAATGCTTGAGAGCATTTCTAAAGAGCATTGACATTAGAAAAACATAAAAAGTGTATGCAAAATATAGATTTGATCTATTTTAATATTATTCCTTCATTCATTTTTCTTCGGCTTAATCACTTTATTCAATCAGGGGGTCGCCACAGTGGAATGAACCGCCAACATATCCAGCAGATGTTTTACACAGCGGATGCCCTTCACAGCCGCAACCCATCACTGGGAAACACATTGAGGGAAACACTCATTCACACACACACTCATACACTATGGCCAATTGTAGTTCATCCAATTCCCCTTTAGCGCATGTGTTGGGAAACTGGAGCACCCAGAGAAAACCCATGCGAACACGGGGACAACATGCAAACTCCACACAAAAATATCAACTGGTCCAGCCTGGACTCGAACCAGCAACCTTCTTGCTGTGAGGCAACAGTGCTAACCACTGAGTCACCATGTTGCCTATTTTATTATTATTATTAATAAAGATATCAGATTATAATACATATTCAGGCCCGTAGCCAGCCTGGCGAAAGGGGTGGTTCTTTTTTCTCAAAAAGTGGACCTTTTTGCAATTATACGCCTCAGTTTCTATTTAACTATGAGATTTAAATACTGCATTTAGTGACATTTTAGGCAGTACTTTTTTTTGCTGGATTAGCTAGTCAGATGTCATCATAACAACACTTTTTGATGTACTAAAATATTTCTTAAAAATTTGCAATAAAGAAAAATTAAAACAAGGCTAATTTTTAAAATATAAATTTATTACATCATATATCATTAGGACAAAATAGGAATCTGTTAAAGTTTTACAGTAAAAAAACTGTAGCCTACTGTCATTTATTAGACAAAAAACAAACTGGCCAGCACATTCAACTGTCCTCAGTCACAATTTGGCCATTTCAATAACAAAATAATAATTAAAACATAATAATAATAATTATTATAAATTCTTCAGAATTGTTCTAGCCGTTTTGGTAAAAAAAAAAAGTACATTTGAAAATTCCTGGATATCAACAATAGCCAAAATATATTCAAATTAATGTAATATGCTCCGTTTCTGGTGCTTCACACGTTTTTCTTGCTCATTTTGTATTTCAGGAATAAGGTCCAAGATTTAGAATAAAAGTTACCTGCAAACCTTTTCTCTGTTTAAAAACAATAGTGAAAGAAGACTCTTGCATCAGATTATAAAATCAAAGTATTTGTTAGCATTGGCCAAAACTGATAAGCTAAAGTCCCACTGAAGCAACAGCCGACAGAGGATTCCGTTTGGTCTTAAGTGAAGTTTCACAAACTAATTTCGACAGGAGCACGTGATATGATTGAGCACGTCTGGCTTCTCATCTGTAATCAGTAATAATCCAATCAGAATGATCCAAGCTTACTATAAATGGATCGTTTTCTCCCTACTGCTCTAGCTTCATTTTGGAAGAATCCCCCCTTCCACCCCATCTCCTCCTTTTCCTCCCTTTTCTAGGGGGGCTGTCGAGACCTACCTGATCTCGGATCCCCTTATATGCTTATTGACCGGGCGGGAGCCTTGGGCTCAAGTATCTCCGAGCTCAGGGTTCTCTTCCGGGACAGCATGCCAAACCTGCTATAAACGCTAAGCATATCTAAGTGGGAACTCTTGAAAGCCCCACTATTTATGATGGCTTAGCAGTCAAAATAGAACAAATGAGCTCATGTATGGGACAAATTCTGGACTTTTGTCAGTGAGGGTCTTCCAAACCTTTTCTGCCTCTCTTGCTCTTTTCGACCCATAGCGTTACTCAGTATGGATGTCGCATCAAAGATTCAAATGTTTCCACTCAGTGGGTTATGTCATGTGACTTGGGTCACACTATTGTGGCTTTGAGGCTCCATGGGATTCAAATTACTGGCCATAGTTATTTAAATTGACACTTTATTACACTATATTATAAATATAAATAAATTATATTAATTAAATAATAAATATATTATAAAATATTAAATTACATAAAATAATTAAAAGGACAAATTCTGGACCTTTTGGCCGTGGGGGGTTCGAACCACCCGAACCCCCTCTGGCTTCAATTCACCTTTATTTGTATAGCCCTTATACAATGTAGATTGTATCAAAGCAGCTTCACATTCAAGATTATAGTAAATTGAAACAGTGTCAGTTCGATTTTCAGAGTTTCAGATCAGTTCTGTTCAGTTTAGCTCAGTTCAGTGTGGGTTAATAATCACTACTGAGAGTCCAAACACTGAAGAGCAAATCCATCGATGCGCAGCTCTACAGATCCCGAACCATGCAAGCCAGATACCAATATAATAAGCCATACATGGCTTGACAAACCCTACCTTCACACTGTTATTATTATTATTTGCCTCTTATTTTCAGGCTTTGCCAATTTGATGATTCAAGAAATATTGAATTATTGCACAGCAAACTCACAGTGTGTGAAACTGAGCCTTGGTGAGTATCTTTTAAAAAATAGTTTAACTTTTATCGGCTACCTGAAATGTTGAAACGACATGTTTAAACACTGTTTTATATATGTGTATATATAGCAGGATAGCTGTGTAGTGTATGTCACCATGGTGGCAATATTAACTCGCCTTTTTGTGGCCAACAACTCAGTGTTTCCTCAAGCTAAATGCAAACATACCACGGTAAACCTCAGACCGGCTTTGTGCAACAAGCCTCATATATTCCAATAATATTGTGCATCACTATATAAACATAACACTGTTGAAAATTAAGTTGTTAAAAAGGCTGGGCACATGCTCACAGCATTTATTATTTTCTAATTAATTTACTTTCTATTCAAACCAACTTTTTCCTTCTAGCCAGGGAGTTTGATTCCTTAAAACATTAGGGTTGATCACAATATTAGTTGTGTTGTGCTTTTTTTTTTCCTAATGTCCAGTTAATTTGCTGTTGTCTAATCTCTGTCTGCTGGACAGCAGCTCTCTCCTTGGAGTTTTTGGGACTGTTGTTTGGGAGCTTACCTGACATTGCTGCTTTCTTTAGGACTGCTCTCTGTTAAACCACCATTGCCTGTGTCAGAATTCAGATTTGGATCCTCCTTCACTGCAGCCTCTGACCTGATATCTGATCATTGCAGATTACGAGCTTCTGAATTCCTCTGGACTGTGTGAACGGCTGGCCAAGAGCTCTGATCTAGAGCAGTTTATGGTCTTGAATTAATTCTTGAGGCATCCGTCTGCATTTGGGACCCTTTTTGACGAGCTCCTGACAAGATTAAAGAAAAGAGATGAGCAGAAACTCAAAAAGTACAACTTACCGTTTTTATAACTCAACACTCGTTCTGCATATCGATGATTCTAAGATTAATTTTTATAAAAAAACATTCCAGTAAAGCTTGACATACACTGAGATTTTGGGTAGGATTCTGACTTGTGTGACTCTTCTTTGAATCAGGTTGATTTCATGTATTCATACAGTGATCGGCAATCAAATGGCTTCGTGACATGTCAGAAATTTCAGAATCAGAGCTACAAACCAATTAAGTTCAGTGTTTGTGCCCTCACTGCGTCTGCATGAAAAACAAAATTGCACAAATACACTTTCGACCCACAATTTTGACCCTAAAATGGGTTTTAAAAAATTAAGAACTGCTTTTATTCTAGCCGAAATAAAACAAATAAGACTTTCTCCTGAAGAAAAAATATTATCAGACATACTGTGAAAATTCCCTTGCTCTGTTAAACATCATTTGGAAAATATTTAAAAAAGACAAAAAAATTCAAAGGCGGGCTAATAATTCTGACTTCAACTGTATATATACTTTGTGTTAATGAAGTGAAGGTTTTCTAATAATGTTTTATATGTTGTGTTTTAAAAACTAGTTTGATAATCAGCTCATATACAGCATGTCAAATGCTACAGCACTGCACTTCAAACCTGCTTTAATGCAACAACTGTATTTTGAAAGTTCTGCACAAGGAAATTAAAAGAAAAGAACTAAATTCACGTTCATTTTAGCACTGTTGGCATGCATGATCATTTTGCATGATCAATTCCTTTACACAATAATTATTTTAGTTTAATATTAGTTTATTAGTTTAATATTAGACACCTACTTTAATTACCTTCGATTTTCTAAAATATTTTTTGTCAAGCGATTTAAAAAAAATATATAGAAAAAGCATATACAGATGTTAAAACTTTTAAACAGATTCAAGAGTTCACACTTAGATATTGCTTGACGCTAGTGGTGTAACGGATCACAAATCTGCAATTCGGATCGCGCTACGTTTTTTTTAGTCACCGATCGAACCATTTTTCGGATCAGCAAAAAAGTGAGGAGACAAATGTCATTTGCTTTCCATTTAAATAAAAATATTACTGCAAAAAACATTGCTTTTAACAAACAGAACTTAGAACCTGTCAAGAAAGAATCAAGAAAGAACCAGCTGAAAAAAGAAAAGTATTCAATATGAAACATGATCTTTGCTACTGTTGCTGATAATGCTAAATATAAAAATTTAACATCTTGTACAACAGATCATATTTATCTTCAATTAATGATTCAACAATTCACACATAAAACTTCATGTTTCATTATACTGTAGGTGTATTATTTAAGAAAACCTATTCAGTCACATAATTTTGATGGTTATTTGTCGCCATCTGTTGGTTACACAATGTAATTGCTTTTACCAGCGTCAAAATTCACCAGCCTCATGTTTTATTAAACGGTGATTTTTTTTTTTTTTTTTGGGGGGGGTTATGGGGTTGTTGGGGCGGTGGATGGCGAAGGACTGTCGCAGATGAAAGTGAGCGGGGCATAATCATCATATCTTACATGGAAGCCAAAATGCTTTTATGCAACAAATTTAAAATAAATTATTAATCCGCGGGTCACGTGCGTTCCAAACCGTGAGTTGTGAGCCGTACAGATTACGGATCAACAGTGATCCGTTACACCCCTACTTGACGCTATTAGCAGGTTTGGCATGCTGTCCCGGGAGCGAACCCTGAGCTCGGAGATAATTGAGCCCAGGGCTCCCGCCTGGTCGATTGAGCATGTAAGGGGAGTTTGAGATCAGGTAGTTCTCGAGAGCTCCCCGTGGTAAAGAAAGAAAGGGGGAGAAGGGGTGGATGGGGGGTTTCTTCGGAAAACGAAGATAAGGGAGTAATTTTTTCTAGGCTACTTATAGTGAGTTTGCGGTCAATCATATCACGTGCTCCTCTGGAAATTAGTTTGTGAAACTTCCAGGCTGATCTCACGAGGAAACGGAAGTATTTTACGTTTTGTCAGTTTAGTGGCTAATTCGTACAAATTCGTACGAGTTCAGTACGATTTTAAAAAGGAGGCGTGGCACCTAACCCCACCCCTAAACCCAACCGTCATTGGGTGATGAGCAAATCGTACTAATTTGTACGAATTAGATCGTACGAATTCATACGAATTAGCCACTAAATCAAAAAGTTACGAATTGCCGTGAGATTGCGTTGAAACTTCACATAAAGTGTGTATGTGGATTGGAAATAAATGATCTGTCTAAATTGTGCTAGTATTCGCAGTTTTAAAATTGAAAGATCAGAAATAACAGTCGTTAGACATCCATGTTATTTACACGCACTCATTCACATTACACGTGATCTCTTGCGTCTCGCGTTATAGGATTTTAAATCCACTTATGAGGACTCTTCATAGACGCAATACATTTATGCTGTAAAAACTGCTTATTATATGACCTTACCCCACAACACCCCAAACCAGCCCTCACAACAAACCTATGGAAAAAAATGAATGACAATTTGAATGTCAAAATTGATTTTTAAATATTTATTAATCATCTTTTCTGATCCTTTTAGGTCCCTGTTAATTTTCCTTTAAGTTGATGACATCAGTACAGTCAATATTTACATTATTTTGCCTTAAAACGTATATTTAAAGTATATAAACAATAAATAAAGTTTATAACTTACACATTTTTAAAACAATGTAAAAAAAAGGGAACGCACAATATACTGTAGATTTTTAATAAATACTAGGAAATTGGATTGCAATAGATAATAGATTAAGTAAAGGTTTATTTATATAGCACCTTTCCCAGACATTGAGTCACAAAGTGCTTTACAATAAAAGAAAACAAGTAAAAGAACTCATAACAATAAAAGAAAACATGTTAAAACATATTAAAACAAATAAAAAGTCCAAATACAGAAACGCTAATACTGTTAATTAAAAGCTTGACCAAAAAGATGAGTCTTTAAATGCTTTTTAAAAAGATCAACTGACCCCAGAGATCTCAGTGCTATGGGAAGAGAGTTCCAGAGCCGTGGAGCCACCACACAGAAGGCACGGTCACTTTTAGTCTTAAGACGAGTTCTGGGAATAACTAAAAGGTCTTTGCCAGAAGACCTCAGAGACCGGCTACATGAATGACTGTGTAAAAGTTCTCGAATATATAGAGGTGCTTGACCATGCAGAGCTCTATATGTAATGACCAGAATCTTAAAATTTACTCTGAAATTAATAGGAAGCCAGTGAAGTGCCTTAAGCACAGGAGTAATGTGTGACCTCCTACTAATGTTGGTTAAAAGCCTCGCCGCTGTATTCTGTACAATTTGCAATCGATCCATAGTAGATTTGTTCAGACAAGTGAACAGAACATTACAATAATCCAATCGTGAAGAGATGAAGGCATGAACAAGCATCTCCATCTCTTCCTTTGACACGATATCTCTGATTTTTGCGATGTTCATTATTATTACAGATTATTATGATTTTTAAATGGTCCACGTAACCAAAATACTTAATAATAATTAATAATGCTAATAACTGTGCTAACAGGGATTGTAACATGTATACTGATGCATAGAAAACTGATCTGACTTAATTCAGGAACAGACGCTTCAGGTCAAAATGCAGTGCTACATTGACAATCAACTGGAACTGATAATAAGGTTTTATTGGTGCTTCTGATTAACGAACATGACTTTACAGTTAGGAGTCACCACCTGTTGCTCAGCATGCGGTTTCATGTGGACTAGTATTTTTTTTCTAAAACTGAACATGTATGGACAAGGCTTTTTTAAACAAAGAAAATCTTAGTTTACAAAAATGACCATGTGGATGTGGAACTGGCCTAAAACAGCTGCAGCTGTTAAACATGCTATGGCAGTGTTTCCTAAAGCTGTTCCTGGAGGCACACCTATGGCTCACTTCAGAAAGCAGGTCAAGTGAAAACTCTCGGTCACACTTTACAATAACAGTACATGAAAAATGATGTATTAATATGTAAACTGAACATTATTATGAAGTCACAAGATATATGTGTGAATAATGGCTATCGTAATTACCTGTTAGTACATGTTGTTAATTAATGTAGTAATTAACATTTAAAAAGCCCCTATTATACATTAAAAAGGGTCATATTTCGGTTTTATGGGTCTCCAACAACAGTCTAATTTGCATGCAAGGTCAAAAAACACTTTCATGGTTTTATAATATGCATTTATTTTTACCTAATTATCCCAGCGACTCCCATATGAATCGCTCAGCGATTCATTTGTTCCCAAACCCCTCCTTAGCTCCTCGGCGCTGATTGGATTGATGACAGCCTGTTGCGATTGGTCGACAGCGTTCAGCACGAGACCGCGCGGTTTAACAAGCCCCGGGTCGCTAACATTGGTATAGGATCCGATCGCAGCTGACGCCCGAAACAAGCTTCAAAGTAAACTTACTAACACCACAGTAAACAGTACTCGGTTCTCAACAGTGTTATTCAGACACCTCACCTCCGAAAGCAGTGCAGTTAAACACCACAGACGCATTTAAATCCGTAAACAAAGCAGCACGCGTGACGTTTTCAACGTGGCATTAGACGCGATATGGGAATATAGAGTTAACCTGATACAGTGCAAGCGGTTACAAGTAACAACACAATTAAATACATACTTTACAAGCTAGAGAAAACAAGGAGGCAGCTATTTACTTACACTTATGAAATGTGTCATGGGCCAGGTCTGATTTCATTAATTTAACTTTCATTTTGGAGCTTTTCTCCCTTCTCAGCTGTAGATAACTTCTATTTGCAATCATAGCTGTGGCGCCTCTTGCGTGTTATATGTTCTTACCTGTACTGTGCTTTGCCTAATGATCCCCGGTGGTCTGACAAGCTATCTTTGCGGGCTCCCATCGCCTTTCCAGTGCTGTGCACCAGCCTGAAGTCCAGCGTGCCTTTGTTTGACTTGTACCTAATAATTTGTCCTTATTTTGCATGTGTTGCACCAAATTCTGTGACCATCGTATTCTGTGACCTTAGTAGGCGCTGTTCTCACTGTTTGGCTGGAACTCGCTCCTACAGCATACGCTCACATTAATGCACTGGAATGAACTGTTCAATACTAGTACTAGTATAAAACAAAATGGAGGAAGAAATAATCCATGAGCTGTGTACTGAAAGTTCATTGTAAGCATGTAGATTGCTTCTTTCCCTCACACTTCCAATAATATCCAGGTAAGCACAGCCTCTTCATGACTCATGACTTCAGGATCTGTTTGTCTTTGCTGCTGTGTTAATGGGCGGAGCCGCAGGTTTAAATTTTGTGGGTCTGCGCGTGGAACCATTATGTTTCGTATTGACGTCACGCCAAAACGGCTAAAGATTCGTTATCAAGACGATTCATTTAAACCACTATGAGTCGACTCTTTTATAGATGAATCAATAGTTTTAAACACTGTCCACTTTCAGATTTAAGCTTTAGCTGGATATTTCACTTCACTTAGAGCTGTGTTACACACTACACGGAAGGTCAATTTTAAAAACTCATAATAGGGGCTCTTTAAATTTAAGCTAAATGTTCCCTACATAAACTAACGAGCTGTTAATATATAATATATAGCGTCTGTATACTAAATTAATATATACATTTATAATTATATCATGACTTTACTTGGGGGGGCACATCACCATTAACTCATCCTTTAACTACTCATGACGGACAAGCATAAGGAGTTCATGAGTAGTTAAGAGTGAGTTAATGATGGTGTGCCCCTCCAAGTAAAGTCATGATATAATTATATATTAACATGTCATGATTTCATGATGGTTACATTAAGCATCAACTAATACATTAACTAACAAACAATCATGAACTAATACGTAATTAAGGTGGCCGTTTTTCACTCATGAACTTATTTTGTAGTTAAAGTTAGTTCATGATAAGTGCATGCATTACTTCATAATAAAGTAATGTTTCGTTTACATATTAATACATCATTGTCCATGTACTGTTATTGTAAAGTGTTGCCAAATTCTGAGTATAATAACCATGAAATGAGAGAAACTCTGGGTTTTTTGTTTCAAAAATGGAAGTATGTCTAACCTGGGAAAAGGGAGTAAGCTGAGCTTGCAAATATTTCTCTAGAGCTGTACTTAGAAGCGGAGTTCCTGGTTGTGTTCTATTCCCAGTTATCCCCCCTATGCCCTATTCCTTTCAAACAACATCCACTTCGAATGATTAATAAAAAGCTTAAAGGGATCTCTCTCACGTGTAATTTGCTTTCAAAGGTACTTTTTTTTTACAGTTCAATTTTTAGCGAACTTCAAATTGACAATTGCGCTCCCCTCGGAGTGCACTCTGAATTCATTTATGCCATTTTGAACGCAGCCGTGGTCCATGACAAAAGCTACAGGTTATCTCTTCAGCTTTTGAAAGCAAAAATATATAATATATAAAATATAATTATGGCAACAAATAAATATAAGCAAATTCTGATTTATATACTGAGATTAGCCTATGCGCTAGCTATTTTAAGTGGTTTTATGATTTAGATTAGAATATGAAATATTTTACATCATGTTTGTTAAAGAAATACAGGCCCTATATGTTCCATTTACATTAACATGGAAAACAAATGCATGTTTTTACCAAAACTAATATTGGATTTAAAAAAAAAATGTATATACGTGTGCGTAAAAAAACAGTTTAATTGGTACAAAACAAAAAAATAATCATTTAATGTGGATTTTCTTTAAAGAAGTTGTTACTCTGCCCCGTTTTATGTTATAACTAATGTGCTTCAAACAATGGATCCACGACATTGGATCCACGACACCTGTATTTATTATTGTTTTAAAGTTATTATTATTTGATGTAGTACCTGCAGAAGTATAAATACAAATCATTTTACCAATCCTTTTTATTATTTACAGGTGCCACAATCACCAGCGATCTAACCCTTATGGATCACTGGTAAACTCACAGATCTCAGAGAACTACAAATCTGCTGGTATACTGTATGGACTACAATATCCAGTCATGCAACACACACACCTGCTTCAAGTCTCCATTGATTAGACTCACACAGCTGAAGCTGCTCATTGGACTGATTACTGGATTATTAATACAGCACAAACACACAGAATTTGCTGAGTCTTGTTATACTGCTTGTGAATGTTACGACGCGTTTTCCTTGCCTTGCCTTCTGTGTTTTTGAACCTTGCTTTGTTTTGTTTGTTAACTTTGCTTGCTACCTGCCTTTTGACCATCTGCCTGTTTTATTGACCACGACTCTGGATTTCCTGTATACATCTGTTTGCCCCTGTGTTGACCATTGCTTGGCTGACCATTCAGTTTACAGAGCCCCTATTATACACTAAAAATATACACATATTTTGGTTTTGGGGGTCTCCAACAACAGGCTGATATGCATGCAAGGTCAAAAAAGACTTTCATTGTCTTATAATATGCATTTATTTTTACCTAATTATTCGTTCAGTGATTCATTTGTTCCCAAAGCCCTCCTCAGCGCGAAGCTAATCTGCGCTTATATTTCAGACCCATCTCCCATCACCCTCCCGTTTTGTTATTTATCCTGGAAAACTCCCGTAATTTCCGACAAATTGAAGTCCGACGAATCCCCCGTTGTAAGTGTGTAGATTACTGAAGCACTTGTCAGAAAAAAATGAGGACTAAAATGCTGAGGTACTTTTACAAAAATAGACCTCAACCACTGACTCTTCACAGTTTCATCTTTGGGTAGAGAAAACAACACTAACTTTCCCTCACACTTCCAATAATATCCAGCTGAGCACAGCGTCTACACGACTTGATTCAATCGGGATCTGCGAGTGTTCTTCTTTTTCTTTGCTACTGTTTGTGGGCGGGGCCACAGGTTTCAATTTTCCCGGGTTTGCATGCACAACAATTGTGCGGGGCTTAAGTTTCGTATCGACATCACGCTGAAACGGCTAAAGACTCGTTATCAAGACGATTCATTTAAAGCACTATGAGTCGACTCTTTTATAAATGAATCAATAGTTGTCAACACTGTGCACTGGATATTTCACTTAGAGCTGTGTTACACACTGCATGGAAGGTCATTCTCAAAAACCCATAATAGGGGCTCCTTATTAAACCTGCGTTTGGATCCGCACCCTCCTAAGCCAGCATCACTTCATATTACAACAAGCACTACATATGATCTGATTACTGCTAATGTCAAAGTGCATCGTCACCCAAGTTTTCACCGATTCAACTCAAGCTTTTAGTAGTTCAAAAAATGTGTCTTTGGACTGTGGGGGAAACCCACGCCAACACAGGGAGAACATGCAAACTCCACACAGAAATGCCGACTTGCCCAGCCGGGACTCGAGCTGGTGACCTTCTTTGCTGAGCCACTGTACCTCCCCTAATTCAGTTACTACATTCTCCAAAACAAGTATACTGAAATACTTCTATGCATTAGAGGTCACTATCTAGGTGTACCTTCACCTTCTGAACAATTCAAGCCATAACACAAAGAAATATGTTAATAATTAACACATCCTTTTTCAGACTACAAGTCAGAACGTGTATTTAATAAAGTGAAACATTTGGAATCCTATTTAGTAAACTAAATGCCTTCATTCTATGATTTTTTATACATACTGGAGGGAAATGTTTTTAGACTTCACCAGAAATTAATTTTCATGAGTCAAGATTACAAGATCATGACACAAATGTGTGTTTTTACTTTACATTTTAGATGATCGGATTGCATCGCAAGTGGAATAGCGACATTTTTTTATTCACAGCATATCAAAAAACATCTCTCTTTTTTAAATACAAATGCACTGTGCTTGATTTTCTTTGTGATCTTATTTAAGATACCTATTATGTTTTAAAAGTCTTCTCAGAAACAGCCAAACACCCTATATTTATTTTCAGTTTATCTTACAGTTTTCCCTTTATTATAAAATGATTCTCTTAACTGAATAACACATCTTACCTTTCTCTTTCTCCAGCGTAATCAATGTAAACCACAGTGATCAGGAAAAGAAATTCTTCTTCTACTTTGCTGTTCTTATGTCGACCTTTTCCCCCTCACTTTGTCTCGCTCGGTATTCAGAATATTCTGCTCCTGTATAACTATCAAGAGGAGTTATTGACAAGAATCAGCAGACATTTCATCTGTATTACAATCTTATTTTTCTCTTACTACTTCCTGGATGTCTTACACTTTTTACGCTTATCAGTTTTTGCTTTTTTACAGCCTGAACTTTAACCGCGACGTATCAATTATTCCTCACTAATCGCTCCTCCTATTAAACTGTCTCTGCATCTCTGTTCACTTCTCTAATTTGACATTTCAGTGTGTTTTATATTATCTTCTTCATGCAGCTCATTTATTTTAATTGCCACCTCTTAAAAACAAAACATTGTACTTAAGTTTGTGACTTTTCGTCATTAGGCTTGCGTCCTTAAATTGTGTTATTTCAACAATAACAAGTGATCCAAGATAGAGTTCGATTCAATATTTGACAACTTTTTTTTTTCTTCCACAGCAGGTATAATGAAGTAAAAATCAAACTTAAATGACTCATTATCCTTTTCGCTTAAGGTGTCATATACACTTACCGGCCACTTTATTAGGTACACCTTACTAGTTCCAGGATGGACCCCCTTTTGCCTTCAGAACTGCCTTAATCCTTCGTGGCGTAGACTCAACAAGGTACTGGAAATATTCCTCAGGGATTTTGCTCCATATTGACATGATAGCATCACGCAGTTGCTGCAGATTTGTCGGCTGCACATCCATGATACGAATCTCCCGTTCAACCACATCCCAAAGGTGCTCTGTTTGATTGAGATCTGGTGACTGTGGAGGCCGTTTGAGTACAGTGAACTTATTGTCATGTTGAAGAAACCAGTCTGAGATGATTCACGCTTTATAACATGGCGCGTTATCCTGCTGAAAATATACATCAGAAGATGGGTACACTGTGGTCATAAAGGAGTGGACATGGTCAGCAACAATACTCAGGTAGGCTGTGGCGTTGACATGATGCTCAATTGGTTCTAATGGGCCCAAAGTGTGCCAAGAAAATATCCCCCACATTGTCATGTTGTTGACACCAAATTCTGACCCTACCATTCGAATGTTGCAGCAGATATCGAGACTCATCACACCAGGCAATGTTTTTCCTATCTTCTATTGTCCAATTTTGGTGAGCCTGTGTGAGTTGTAGCCTTAAGGTTGGACGTGTTGTGTGTTCAGAGATGCTCTTCTGCAGTGGTTATTTGAGCTACAGTTGCCTTTCTATCAGCTAGAACCAGTCTGGCCATTCTCCTATGACCTCTGGCATCAACAAGGCATTTGCGCCCACAGAACTGCCGCTCACTGGATATTTACTCTTTTTCAGACCATTCTCTGTAAACCCTAGAGATGGTTGTGCATGAAAATCCCAGTAGATCAGCAGTTTCTGAAATACTCAGACCAGGCCGTTTGGCACCAACAACCATGCCATGTTCAAAGTCACTTAAATCCCCTTTCTTCCTCATTCTGATGCTCGCTTTGAACTGTAGCAGATCGTCTTGACCATGTCTACATGCCTAAATGCATTGAGTTGCTGCCATGGCTAATTAGAAATTTGCATTAACAAGCAGTTGAACAGGTGTACCTAATAATGTGGCTGGTGACTGTATCTACATAAAAGGTATGTGGCTTAGGTAAGTAAAAAAAAAAGCTTTTCCAGTTTTATAGACCGTTTAGAATTGTCATCAGCGAGAGCAGCGTTTCTCAATTGGTAGTGCATGCTGGTTAAAGCCGTTAATGCTTCTGTCAGATGTTCAAAACCTTCTCCTAATACAGTGTCTGACACTATTTCAACATTCAGCAGTGTTCCCAACCTGCCAGCTGGTTTACTGTGCTCAGCAGCTCTTCAGGTACACGCGCACACACACATCATGTGCAATACATCACTGCATTATAAAAAGTAAACCATATATTATAGATACACACATTAATAAGTATGTAAGCCATGCAATTTTCAAAAATGACCAATACAAGTATGTTACTGATATTATGCGGTCTGATTTGCATCTTGATTCTATTGATGGGGAAAAGCTTATGGTTCATTTATTTAGTGTATTGTGTAATATTTATGGTATGCGTGTCAAACATTTTGGTGAATTACATTTGTTTGGATTGGTTATATATTTGAAAAAAGAGAAAATGTTCACTTTATTGAATTTTCACGCCTTAGATGAGACGTTAAACCAAGGTCCTGACTTTCTGTGGTCATTAAAAATCCCCATGGCACTTCTCGTATAGAGTAGCGGTGTAACCCTGGTGTTCTGGTCAAATTACCTCCATCAGCCCTTACCATCCACCGAATTGGCTGTATCACTGTCTCTCCATGACAGCTGAACTTGTAGGTGTTGTGGCTTATCAAACACAGCCTGAGGTGTGCATATTAATTATCTCAGAGCTACGTAGGAGTCTGTGTTCTCTTGATGAGGCTGCTTGTCAGGCCCAGATGAATGACCTAAAGTACATGTGTCAATGTTCAAAAGGAGACCCAAATGCAAGGAATACATCACACAAACAATATTTATTTAATAAGGGGAAATAAAGCAGTCGGACAGTCAGCCTTCTTCTGGAAGATGTGGGACTGGACCAAACAGAAAACAATCCTGCAGGGGAAAAACGAGAACAGAAAAGATGCTGACAGTCCCCAGGTGGGCAAGCGGATCCCAGGGCTTTCCACAGAACGGGATCGCTCAAATACAGACTGTGGGCAGAGCAGACGTGAGCTGATGCACTTTAACTTCAACAGTCACAAAGACAGGGCAAGACAAGACGACACAGGATAGACTGACACAGATGGCGAAGGTATTGACAAGTATGCCTTCTCGGGTGAATGGGAGTTAAGGTAACGCAATAAAGTGGGCCACTTTATAAAAGTGATCCACAACAGTGAGAATGGCTGTATTGTCGTCGGATTAGGGTGCCCCATGATGAAATTCAAAGCAATATGGAACCTTTGTCAAAACTGAGTGGTTTTAGCATATTGGTGGGTGCGATGTTACTAGACTTATTCTGGTCACAGACATGACAATAGTTAACAAAACACTGAATGTCACGAATCATAACAGGCCACCAAAAGCACTGCCAAATAACCAATAATGTTCGCTTAACCCCTTGGTTGTGCAGAGAATTAGAAGTGTGTCCCCATCAGAGAACAACTGAGCGTAACGGTTTAGTAATGAAGAGCTTGTCAGTGGGACAGCGGAGCTGAGAGATAGCGCTGTCTGAACAGAGTGCTCAATACCCCAGGATACGGCTTCTAAAACCCTCCCTGCAGGCAGAATAGTTTAACATTCTGGAGCCGGGACAATTATAAATATTAGAATTAAAACAAGTAAGCTATAGAGCCCAGCGAGCCTGTCTAGCATCAACTCTTTTGGCTAAAAAATGTCCTCAAGGTTGCGGTGGTTGGTCCATACAATAAATGGGATGGGCCCCTGGAATGAAACGGATGGCGAGTAGCTTGCGGCTTTGGGAAAGAACAGCTCACACGCATAACTCTAACACGTTAACCTCGACTATGAATAGTTTCTTAGGGTCAGGGGTAATAGGAATGGGAGCTGACGTGAATAACCCTTATAGGTGATCAAACGCATGCTGTTGGATTTGCACCCGACAAAATGTGACTTTAACAAGGTTAAAAGGGAAGGGAAGCCGCGATCTTGCTGAAATTATGGATAAATCTGTGGTAAAAATGTGAAAAACCCAAAAACCGTTGAAGCACAGTGCAATACTTGGGAATGGGCCATTCGGTAATGCCATGTACTTTAGCGGGGTCCATACTGATACACTCAGCCAAATTAATCGATATGAGGAAGGTCACAGAATGAGTGTAAAATGTGCACTTCTCTGCTTTGACGTAAATGCAGCTGGAGGATGAGACACATGATGAACATTGTAAGGATGGCTATATCTCCATAATATTATACCCTGAGAACTGTTATGGAACTCCACATGAGACAAGACCATGAGAATGGTCAGGCACTAAAACAATAAACTGTCCAATCTAAGAAGAAGATCAGCTAAAAAACCAGTTGTTCAGGTTGTCTGAATCATGCATTCTGAACCCCCCTCTTTGCCCTGGACTTTAAATTCTCCACCAGAGCAGCTTCGTCACAGAATGTCTAAGTTTTTAATATGATGTATCTTGTGGGTTTATATTCATGTTTGGTGTCATTTTAAATGTCTCTGTGTGATTGGTAAAGTGCTCTTAATTTCACTGTAATATTTGACAATCTCCCTTAATTTGGGTTTTGATAAGATCTTTGCCAGATGCTCCACTCCAGGGAAAATGGTCTTCACATCAACTCATGACCAGGCGAGGGTCTTGGTGAAGCTTTTATTGTCTTTAATTTACGGTGATTTGAGTATTTAGGCAAAAGGAGCAGAAGTGTCTGTGGGATTCTGTAGCCAGGATACCCCGTTGCAGTGTTGAGTCTCTCTGCATCTGGCATATATGCTGTAACAGACTTCTACATGGTCAGGTATTAATGTCTAACTCTTAAATGAATCTTTGAGTAATTGATGTTGTACAATCTGAATTGGCTTATTTTGTTTAATTATGTGAATTGGAATGAAAAATCTTTGCCTGACAAATAAATGTAAAATTCTTGTTTAACTTTAATATCTCCTCAAATCATTTAAATCTAGTAGATTGTTTAAGCTGATGTTTCCGCAACCTTGGACCAGGATTCGTTCATATATTCAGGCTCAATGGATGGAGCATAGGCACAGCATCAGAGACCTGTTGATTTCTGACAATCACTGACTTAGTATGATATAATCTAGTAGATAAATCGGTTACACTTTATAATAACAGTACATGAATAATGATGTATTAATATGTAAACTAAACATTACTTTATTATGAATTAATGATGAGTTAATGTATGCACTAATCATAAACTAACTTTAACTACAACATGAGTCACATGAGTTCATGTGTTAATAACAGCTACCTTAATTACTTGTTAGTACATGATTGTTTGTTAATTAATGTATTAATTACCACATTAGTTAATGCTTAATTTAACCATCATGAACTCATGATATGTTCATATATAATTATGTTGTGACTTTACTTGAAGGGGCACATCATCATTAACCCATTCTTAACTACTCATGAACTCCTTATGCACGTCCAACTAGTGGGTTTACACTGAATAACAATAGAAAAGTGTTCTGTCAACATCAGCATGAACAGGAGTTCATGAGTAGTTAAGAATGAGTTAATGATGATGTGCCCCTCCAAGTAAAGTCATGACATAATCATACATTAACAGCTCATGAGTTCATGTTGGTTACATTTAGCTTAAACTTAAATGTTAACTAATACATTAATTAACAACATGTACTAACAAGTAATTAAGGTAACCGTTATTCACACATTAACTCATGTAACTCATGTTGTAGTTCAAGTTAGTTCATGATTAGTGCATACCTTAACTCATCATTAATTCATAATAAAGTAATGTTTAGTTTGCACATTAATACATCATTATTCATGTACTGTTATTGTAAAGTGTTACCGATAAATCAAACTTTATGTATGAGCAAGCATGGGGCAGCCTAATATTACTTATAGGAAATTAGCTTACAGTTATATCCTCTATCTAAGAAACCAGAACTGGCGAGGATGTGTCCGTGAGCAGATGGAACTGGCCAGCATACTGACTCTAAGCGGCTTCGGGTAAACGATGAACCATTAACTGAAAATAAGGATTTATTAGGTTAATCAATCTAAATTAGTACAAATCACAACCTATAAGGTGATCAGCTTGAATTGGATGAATCTAAATTTAAATTATTATAAATTGGAGTCAGATTAAATGCAGAGTTGGAAACAAATTAACAAATAAAAACATTTCTTTTCACATGTGCTTAAAAGGTTTACACACAATTAAATCTTTACCCATACTGTTAGTTCCGTCATTGGACTAATAGATGGACCCTTACAACATAAATGGGTAAATCCAGTGTAGAGACTCGCTGGTCAAAACCAGTTCGAATCCGGCTTTGGAATGTTGAGCGCATCTGGCTTTACTCGCTCCAGGGCTTGTACCGGCAGGGTGACAGGGCGCCAATTGATCCGATTGTCATCCCCCTAACTTGGACAGATGCTGCAGCTAATTTTGGTTAATCGGTTACCCAACTAGACAAAGACGCCCTTCAAATTCTCTTCATCACGAGACTTTTGGATGACCCTCATGTGGACGGCCATGCGTCGACCACGAGATGGACAGAATTCAGAGACAAAAGAAATGAAGGAGACTGAAAGACAATTCTCTTATAGATGTTATAACCAAGGCAAAATTTGATATTTTGAATGACATTTATAAGTATTGATGTGTTGTGTTTATTCCAACCAACCAGGTTCATAATGTGTGGTTTTACCCCTAAAATAGGCTAAAATGATCTGTATGTGTTTGATATGCTTCGTGCTTAGTGTTAAACTGAACCCCTCTTTACTTACAATACTTTGCTGTAAATGAGAATTTTGTGATACGAACCATATTCGTCTTGTAACGTGTGATGTCAGATAGTTACAATCTTACCAGAGTTAAGTCTCTTGCAGTGGGCTAATTATTAAACCTGCCTACGCTGGGACGGGGCGTGGCCCCGCCCTTCATCTTGCCGTTCATTGGACGACAGTGTCATGAGGGATGGCTCAGAGCCAGCCTGTAAAACCTCCTTGCAGCGTCAACCATGCGCGCAGCCTTTTTGCATTAGCTGGCAGACGCCCGCTGATGCTTCTCCGCCCCTAATCGCCACCACGCGGTTAGGCCAACATCACAAACTTTTCTCCAAAACCTGTTAAGTTTCGCAACCGCTGAAACTTCCACGAACTGACTCTTTACGGAGTCGTTACCCAGGACAACAGCTCACTCCGCCGAGTGAGCCCCAGCGACGTCACAGAGAAGCCACGCTTATGCGCCACGTGTTTCCTCCCTCCAGCCCGGCGAGGGAAATCCAAATCCAAGGAGGACTCCAACAAACCCGCAAGTAACACGACAATTGTGGTCCCTTTCTGAGCGGGTGCATATGATTTTAAGCAGTTAAAGATAAGTCAATTCTCTGCTTTTGTGGTTTCTCAGGTGAATCTAAGATCTAGTACAAAACAGATCGGCTGGACTGTTTGTTCAATTCATTTTGCATCCTCTGAACTGCCTGTGTGTGTGTGTGAACGTGTGTGTGCATTTGTTTGTTCATTTGTTTATTTGTCGTTTTGATTACTACGTAGTTAGCCCCGTGTATCGAATAGTGTAGTTCAATAAATCTTTGTTCTCCTTTAAAGAACCGTGTTCTCGTTTATGTGCTTTGTAAGTCTTTGCCTCAAGCTAAAGATCGTGTTACCTTGCTAAAAGTTAACCCTATTCCGTGTTATGTTATTATCGCTTGGCCACGAAAATAATATAGACGAGAATTAATAAATGTGATGTCTCCATTTGCGGGAGAAGTTTGAATCTTTGATCTGATTCAATCCGACTCAATTGAGTCGAATCAATGATTCAAATCTTCAGGATCCGAGTCATTGATCTGAGCTAATAATTCCTAAATCGATCTTTTAACGTAGATTGATTTCTTACAGCAGCAAGAAAATCAAGATATCATCTAAGTAGATGAAAGCAATGAGGTTAAGCATATCTTCAGTGAAACACAGCGGGGGCATTAACCAATCTGAAGGGAAGGAGCCGGCATTCAAAGTGGCCAGATTTTCTAAAGTGGCACCAATACCTATGGCTACCTTGGCCAGGACTCTTTTGTAAAAAACATTTTTAATCTGAATGAGTTTTATGGTATATAAGTAATAAAAGTGTTCCAAAGCACAGTGTGAGTAGAGTGGACAGTACAGCTGTCAAACATATACATCTTCAGTTATTCAATAGATGTTCATCTACAGTTATACAATATAGTGTAGTTTTTCAAAAAGTTCATATCTGTTCTACTTTTTTAGTCCTGAGTCTTTGTAATGGAGGGCTTGTAGGAAAGGGTCTGGTGCATATGGAGAAGACTCTCAGATTGGGGGGGTTAAAAATCTGAGAAACTGCAAGGCCACAAAATGTGAACCGCGTTATAGCGATGGACCACTGTACACCCACATTTACTGGATATAGGCTCAATGTTGGGGTAAAATATTAACTACATTTGTAATAAACAGGAAATATTAAAATAAACATAAAAATATAACATTTGGTTAAAGTTTATAGGGGTCGCCACAACAGAACGAACCACCCGTTGAAATTTTGTAATTCGTAAATCTTTTTTTCAAATCTTGTTTAAATTTAAATGAATTATATTTCTATTTCTAAAGAAGTTAGGTGATCAAACTCTTTTTTAATGTATATAACTGTTAAATAATTCTGTTTTGTTTAAATGCAAAAAAATGTATTGCCTATATTCACTAAGAAATGGATAAAAATATACATTTTCAAAAGTGATCTACACATTTATCCTGAGCACTATTCAGTATTTATATTTTTCAGTACAGAATACATCTCAATACTTTCATTAGGTATATTTTACAGTATATAAGTTACTTCAAGTCTTTCAGTATGTATATTTCCCCTTTTGTTTATTTAAGAAAACACTGTACCGAATTTGCGGCAATGAAACTCAATGGTTTGCACTGTCGCCTCACAGCAAGGTCATTGGTTTGAGCCCCGGCTGGGCCAGTTTATGTGTTGAGTTTGCATGTTCTCCCCTTATCCTCGTGGGTTTCCTCCGGGTGCTCCGGTTTCCCCCACAGACCAAAGACCCAGGTAAATTGACCCTGGTACAGGTGAATTGAATAAGCTAAACTGGCCATAGTGAATGTGAGTGTGTACGGGTGTTTTCGGTAATGCTTTCTTTTACAACCCTCAAAGTACCGTGTAAGTACAGTGAAATAACGGTGTACTTTTCTGTACGTATAGTATAAGTATAATGAGCATATGTGTAGGTATAAGGGAACAAACTGTAACTCTTGGGTAATAAGGGGGTAAAAAACAGATATGCAACACGCAAAGTACCGCGTAAGTATATTGAATTTACGGTGTACTTTTCTATAAATTCCAAAGGAACAAACTGTAATGCTTGGGTAATAAGGTGGTAATAATAAGATATTCAACACGCAAAGAACTGTGCAAGTATCTTGAATTTACGATGTATTTTTATATGAATTGCAAAGGAACAAACCATGTTTGGGAAATAAGGGGATAACAATAAGATTTTCAACACGCAAAGTACTGTGTAAGTACTGTATACTGAATTTACAATGTATGTATTATATACATATAAAGAATTATGCAAGGGTGGTGACAACCTAATGCAACCTGCAAACACCTGCGTAAGTACTTTAATAATAGTACCCTTATGCTGACCAGCTAAGACCAGGCTGGAAATGGCAAAAACCCCTCTAAAACCAGCCTGGCTGACCAGCTAAAACCAGCCAACCAGCCTAGGCTGGTTTAAGCAGTTTTTTTTTCAGTAGGGTTAACCTTTATTTAACATCTATAGAATTCCCATTTTAGCCAGAATCGTGAAGCCCTACTAGTAGCCTAAGACTTTTGCACAGTAGCCTACTGTATATTTTAACGTTTTCCCTCTGCGCTTTAATTATTATCACTATAAATTAGCCCAATCTCCCATAGGATTTGATGATGTTTTGTTTGATAGTAATGTATAATATCCATATGGTATCTGTAAATGTTTAGTGTGTGAAATTGTTGGACAACCAACACACACACATATTAAACAGCAAACGGAACATGTCTATAGCTTACTAAAAGCCTTGTCTATTCATATTTTTTACATAAAATGCAGAGCTGCAAGACCCATGGGATTCCATCAGCCACTCACCACCAGAATCCTCAGTGGAAGATAAGAAGTAGAAGAGCAGAAAAAAAGAGAAAGCCAAGCAAGAGATGCCAGAAAAAAGGGAAGAAAATAATGTGTTATTTTGTTGTTTGAGTATAGGCGGGGCAGCACGGTGGAGCAATAGGTAGCACAATCGCCTCACAGCAAGAAGGTCGCTGGTTTGAACCTCGGCTGGGTCAGTTGGCATTTCTGTGTGGAGTTTGCATGTTCTCCCCATGTTAGAGTGGGTTTCCTCCAGGTGCTCTGGTTTCCCCCACAAGTCCAAAGACATGTGGTGACATTGGGTAAGCTAAAATTGTCCGTAGTGTATGTGTGTGAATGAGTGTGTATGGATGTTTCCCAGTGATGGGTTGCAGCTGGAAGGGCATCCGCTGCGTAAAACATATGCTGGATAAGTTGGTGGTTCATTCCACTGTGGCGACCCCAGATTAATAAAGTGACTAAGCCAAAAAGAAAATGAATGAGTGAGTATAGGCAATGATAGACGAGACAATGTTTGATTAAGATGAAGTGTTTTAAAATGCCTATTTAGTAAAATAAAGGTTACAACGTAAAGAAATATACAAATAAACAAATACAATATGTTTGAAAATATTTCACTACCTTGAAGAGTTACCCTGTAAACTACAGGGAACAAGGGGGAACAAATACTGTTTTTACCCTTTAACAACAGGAAACAAGGGGGGAACATATATTGTATTTACCCTTTAACTACAGGAAACGGGGGGGGGGGGCACATGCTGTATTTACCCTTTAACTACAGGGAACAAGAGGGGAACAAATGCTGTATTTACCCTTTAACTAGAGGGAACAAGGGGGGGGACACATGCTGTATTTACCATTTAACTACAGGGAACAAGGGGGGAACAAATACTGTATTTACCCTTTAACTACAGGGAACAGGGGGGGGGGTGGAGCAAATACTGTATTTACCCTTTAACTACAGGGAACAAGGGGAAACAAATACTGTATTTACCCTTTAACTACAGGGAACAAGGGGAAACAAATACTGTATTTACCCTTTAACTACAGGGAACAAGGGGAAACAAATACTGTATTTACCCTTTAACTACAGGGAACAAGGGGAAACAAATACTGTATTTACCCTTTAACTACAGGGAACAAGGGGAAACAAATACTGTATTTACCCTTTAACTACAGGGAACAAGGGGGAAACAAATACTGTATTTACCCTTTAACTAGAGGAAACGGGGGGGGGGGATACTGTATTTACCCTTTAAATACAGGGAACAAGGGGAAACAAATACTGTATTTACCCTTTAACTACGAGGAACAAGGGGAAACAAATACTGTATTTACCCTTTAACTAGAGGAAACGGGGGGGGGGGGGGGGGGGGGGGGGTACTGTATTTACCCTTTAAATACAGGGAACAAGGGGAAACAAATACTGTATTTACCCTTTAACTACAGGGAACAAGGGGGAAACAAATACTGTATTTACCCTTTAACTAGAGGAAACGGGGGGGGGGGGTACTGTATTTACCCTTTAAATACAGGGAACAAGGGGAAACAAATACTGTATTTACCCTTTACAGGGAACAAGGGGGGGAACAAATACTGTATTTACCCTTTAACTACAGGGAACAAGGGGAAACAAATACTGTATTTACCCTTTAACTACAGGGAACAAGGGGGGAACAAATACTGTATTTACCTTTTAACTACAGTGCACAAGGAGGGAAGAAGCTGAACTTCAACGCACTAGTGTATATGTAACAGGTGTCCCATCAGCAACACACCCATCTATATTCACTCAGATCTTGAAGTCAATGAAAGAGGCCATCCACCATTGTACTCAAATTGGATTTATTTTCTCCGTCTGAGATCAAACCAAAATATGCAATGCATGAAAGTGCAGGATTAACATTCAGCTCTCTCTCTAAAAGGGAAAAATACAAAAACTCTCTCGTTGGGATATTGTATACAACACTAAAATGCATTAGCAATGTGATGTTTCAGTTAGCAAAACACAAATCATCTCAATCGTTCCAAAATAAACATTAGGAAATCAAAACATGAACTTGCGTATTATTCACACAACATACCCATCTATTTCGATCACTGATATGATATAAAATTGTTTATATTATCCCTTTTTTTTTATCTGTATACGAGAGTGAGACGAGCTGCGCTTACCTCAGTCACACCAATCTCTGTGATTCTACGGTAAGCGCAAAGGGACAATATACCCAAAATTTCCAGCAAATTATTAACCACAAGGGGGCACTTAAACACCATTTTATTTATAAAGCCTAATTTCATGTTATTCAATCTGATGAATTATATTATCTTTTCAACTTCGTTACATATACTTGAACACTAAGAACAGAGAAAACTACAGCAGCAGTTTTAATTGATTGGCGACCAAATTACACACTACATTTTTCTATAAAACATCAGATATACATCCACTGAAATGCAACAGTTGGTACCCCCTCTGCAAACAGCAGTAAAGATGCTAGCATGTTTTACTCCGCTGAAAAAAATGGTTGGCTTTTAGTAGCTCTGCACCATAGAATTTTTAGTTGCCAGTTCTGATTGTTGACCCACTAAAGACTATCCGATTAGAGATGAGGCGAAGATGAACATTTGTGTGAACAACCCATTTATTGTCACCACTCAACAGACTGGATTTATGACACTTGTGTTGTGTTTTTTTTTAAATAAAAACACTATGAAATGAATATGAATATACATAATGATAATCAAACAAATGACAATAGAAAAATATAGTCAATAACACAGCACAAACATTAAGCTTGATAATGAAAGAATGTGCAAATGATTGTGGGCAAACTGTGACAAGCTGCTGGTGCAATATACCCTAGCATGCAGGGATGTAACTTGACACCTCGTTAACAGAGCGCAGATTGTACAGCGCCTCACTATATGGCTATAATGACGCATGCGCATAGCAGATTGTTTACAACAAAGGATTTGGTTACACTTCAACACTTCAAATAGGAAGATGACATGGGCTAATAAACATAAATGGAACTCTAATACACACAATATGTGGATATATAGATATATAGAAGTGTTAAGATATGAATTACGGGGTTACTGGCACACTTATTATGGATTAACGCACACACATATACATTGCGGCATCGCGATGTCACAGCCATAATAACTCCTCACAGAACAGAACAACTCTCGTCAGTTACAGGATTGTAAACTTACTTCGCATTCACACACAACACTTGTGGCAACAGCTGACAAACAGTGATGAAAACAGTCCGTGAACTATTCCCCGCCAACTTTAGCGTCCGTCTACATGTCTCGCTACACTAGAAACTGAAGATCTGTTTGGGTGGGGGAGATTGCGTAGTCAAAGATCTTGGACGCTGATTGGCTCAGGTAATGTGTTCTGGTGTGTGCGGCGCCTCGTTATAAAGGACAAGAGACAGAGGTTAGAGTTGCACTTACTATAAGCTACAGCCTTTTTTACATCCGCATTGAACCCTGACGGTAGGCCTATATCATGCAAAGTTATTTGTTGATAGTGATGTTGAGACATTGCTGGTGGTGGTGAGACCGACGAGTAAACATTCATAAGTTGTGTATGGAAATATGTTTTTATATTTAATTGCAGATTTAAACTACATACAGTATACAATAAGGTTTCAGAATGTCACAGGTTGTAAACCTTTTACTCATTAAACACCCCATATAAAACCCAAGCACTGAATAAATCTTTTTGAATATGATGCCACAAGCTTGGCACACCTGTCTTTGGGAAGTTTTACCCATTCCTCTTTGCAGTACCTCTCAAGCTCTATCAGGTTGGATGGGAAGCGACGGTGTACAGCCATTTTTAGATCTCTCCAGAGATGCTCGATAAGATTTAGGTCTTACACTTTCCGGATGTACTGTACGTAGTGAACTACTGGGCAAACTGGTAACAGCGAGAAAGCCGTCCATACGGAAAGTAAGCAGTCGGCTGGTAAGCGTGAAAAGGAAAAACGTCATACCACCCCGTAGCTTTCGTTTTAAAGACGAAATGCAGCCATACTTACCTCTGGCTACATAGTTTGCATAGTTCTCCAGAAATGTATATAGGGGTATGTTTTCAAAATGAGCCTATGTTGATGAATCATTTTTGAATGTATGATTGGCTTATATTTTTCACATAATGAACGACCGATAGAAGACTTGAAACAGGAACTAATCTTCCCCTCCACCTGTGCAGTGTGTGAATGTACAAATCGCTCCCGGAGAGGACTCACCATTCCTGAATCACATTACGGGCCCTATTTTAACGATCTAGGTGCAAAGTCCAAAGCGCAGGGCGCAAAAGCATTAAGGGCGTGTCAGAATCCACTTTTGCTAAGGGTTCAGCTTATTCTCTTAATGATTTATAGGTGTGTTTTGAGCATAAACCAATCAGAGTCTCATCTCCCATTCCCTTTAAGAGCCAGTTGCATCGTGCCATAGCGCATTTGCTATTTACATGGTGGACTTTGTAAGTGGAATAACTGAACACTTCACCAGCGAGAAAACAGTTAAACAGACCATCTGCAGCGCGAGAATGAGCGAATAAGCCTCCTCATTCTTTACTTTCACTCTCCTCCGTGGATAAGGAAACGTGTTGTATGCACAGACATCGATTAGCCTACATAATTAATTTTGTTTGTTGAGCATAAAGATTAATTTTAAAACTATTTCTAAATTCAGTTCTAATTTCCAGCAAACGAATAAATGACCAATAATAACGAAGTGTGGTCAAACAACTGAGTTATATCCAAATACACATGCTATGCCCCATATGGTCTAAAACCTGACAGGTGGGCAAATCTAAGCTTGTTTTTAATAAAACAAATATAAATATGCATTTAATAAATAATACTGCTAATAATAATAACATTATACAAAAGCAAATTGTCATGAATAAACTGAAAAAGCCCCCCGAGATGAAGAAGGCATGAAAGCAGTGGTTTTTATATTGATGTAGAAAGTAATCATTTTTGTAATATTTTAATCCTTTAATTCTTTTTTATTTGTAAAGATATTTGTGTATTGCTCTACATCATGTGTGTATTAAGCAATGTTTAAGTGAGGTGCACATCTAACGCGCTCTGCGCTGGACTTCAGACCTCCTCTCAGCTGGTCTATTGCCCAGTCTATTTTAGATACTAAAAATAGCAACGCGCCAGCAATGCGCCTCAACACACATCCTTTTTTGGGCGCACATATAAGCGCAAATGCATTTGCCATTTAAACAGCGTGGTGCAAAATGTCAAAAGGACCCTTGCTTCAAGCTGAGACTAGCAAACAACATTTGCTTTGTGCCTTGCGCCGCATTGCGCCGGGTGTATGATAGGGCCCTAAAGATTCGTTCAGAATAAACAAAACATTCAAGAATGACCCCTCACTATTACACACCAGCAAACGAAATGATGATTTCAGAAATGTACGTTTTATTGTGATCAAATGTATTTTATTTTGAATGGTGTTATATATTTATCTGCCGATTTATCAATAGCTCAAACGTTGGCAGGTATGATCCCAGCATCTGTCAGTGTGTGTGTTTGTTTTTAATCCATTGTTGGATCAAATATAGACTAACCCAATGTTGATGCTGATTTGCATTCAATTTAAATGAAACTTTGAAACCGACAGGCTTTTGTCTTTTTCCATATTTTAAGTAATGTTTTAAGCACAGACATATAATATCAATATAATATAGTTTTTAAAAATCTACCCTGCATGAGTTGCCACCCAAATCTTTAATTCAAAAATGGATGCGTCTCCAACTGGTGCAAATGCATGATGTCTCTCTGATTTTTTAATGACAATTACAAAAGAAGACGGTACTATTTTATCTTTTAACCTGCCAGCATGTTGGCTCAGTGGTTAGCACTGTCTCCTCACATCAAGAAGGTTGGTGGTTTGAGTCCCAGTTGACATTTCTTTGTGAAGTTTGCATGTTCTCCCCGTGTTGGTGTGGGTTTCAGTGGCAGAGCCAGAGGGGTGTCCCTGACATCCGATTGGCCACCCTGGGTACCACCCCAAAATTTTAGTTGCTGCTGGCAGTTCCTGATGCTGATTGACATCTCATTTGTATAAAGAAGTTTTTGAATTTTGCCGGCAAACGCACAAGCTATTTTCAAATCAATGATGAGCCGGACACAAGAGCATGGTTTCAAGAAAGACAAACAGTATTGGGCAGTAGTTTTTTAAATCTTTACTTTCGCCAATCGGTGAAGTTTTTTCCTCGCCGCTGTCGCCACTGGCTTGCATGGTTCGGGATCTGTAGAGCTGCGCATCGATGGATTTGCTCTTCAGTGTTTGGACTCTCAGTAGTGATTATTAACCCACACTGAACTGAGCTAAACTGAACTGAACTGACTCTGTTTCAATTCACTATAATCTTCCATGTGAAGCTGCTTTGACACAATCTACATTGTATAAGCGCTATACAAATAAAGATGAATTGAATTGAATTGAATAGTGTTGCTACAAGTAGTGATGCTACTAGCTTAACTGCTCTCAGTAGCATGGCGGTAGTGTCGCTACGTTCTAAATCAATAGCTTTTCAGTAGCGAAGCTATTATTTTAAGCAAGTAGCACAGTGGCATCCACACAAGCTAGATTTACTGATTGCGGACCAATTAGTGATGGCACCGACATTCAAGGAGCTGTGAGGCCAGTGTCTACCCGATGAAAGTAAATCCATGTGATGCGAGAAGGACGATTTCTTCTTCTATGGTAAAGTCTAGATCGGATATGCGGCCAGCTGGAAGTGTGATATGCACATTAATATAGCAGCATTTTTTTCACACTGTATAATAATAATTAATATTTTTACAGTACTGTGACGGTTGGGTTTAGGGTTGGGGTGGGGGTAGGGGTTAAAACTACAATTTATTGGGTCATTTAATAGATAACATAAATAATACTCGGTACAACTACTGTTTTTACGTTACTGTGACGGCTGGGTTTAGGGTTGGGGGTAGACGTTAATAAAATACAATAAATGGGAAAGTTAATAAATAATATAAATAATTCTTATTCACCGGTGTCATGACCATATCCGATCTAGCAACAACCTTCTTCTACCGGTTTTTCGGGGGTCGAAAACAAACTTTTTGGTGTGTTACTGCCATCTCTCGCTCCGGTGGGTGACGTCGCCAACCAATTAGGCTAACACGAGAAATTTGCTTAATGGAAAGATGACCGAGGGAGAGGAGTTATTTCTCAAGCAGGATTCCTCGTGACAATACCTCGAGAAGTACATGTTAAGATACAATGCCGTTAATTCTGATACATTCCATGTATGTAAGTTATTATATTTAATTTACGATGCTCAAACATTTTGTTATTATGGAGAAGTTATGTTAGGCTAGCTGTTTGTGAGTTAAATTGATTTTTAATGGAATAGCCAGCTCATATACTTTCTTTAGAAAATTGTTTTTTAAATGGGTTGCTGATTTTAATGTGCAGGTATAATAATGGATAAATGTGTTTCTAACTGGATCAGATGTAACCAGACTTATATTTTTGGACAGGATCAATTAAACATGAAAAAAAAGGGCGAGATATCAGACTTCTTTATAAACGAGCACAAACGATGCGCTTTTTCTTTTCAAATCCAGATCTCTTTGATGTCTGCTATGTGTAATTGCAGTATTTTTTTGTTTGGTTTTTTTCTTTATGATAATGTTCTTTATGATAATGTTTTTGTAAATGAATTTAGCATTGTTTTTGCATATAAAACTTTTTAATTCCTTAATTTATTATTTGAGTACAATAATACGTGTGTGTGGACCCCTTGAAATAGCAGTGGCCACCCCCTCTAAAAAATTGTAGCTCCGCCACTGGTGGGTTTCCTCCGAGTGTTCTGGTTTCCCCCACAGTCCAAACACATTCACATAGGTGAATTGAAGAAACTAAACTAGCTATAGTGTATGAGTGTGTATGAATGTGATAGTGTATGGTTGTTTAAATTGCGAGACCCTTTGCTCATTTTTTTTCATGTTCAATCCACTTAAATTTGTAAAGTGTAATAAGTTAACTTAATTCCTTTATGTTGTACCAAGAACCAAGAAAAATCTGAAACAGGAGACGAACTGATGATAATAAATGAACAGGCTTTATTAGAATATTAAACACATTATTCATGTCATGTTTTAGCATGTTCTCATACTCAATCTGACCCACACGACTATAACAATCATTATGTAAAAATTGTTCACAACATCCCATACAACCATGGATGTTTCCCAGTGTTGGGTTGCGGCTGGAAGGGCATCTGCTGCATAAAACATACGCTGGATACGTTGGCGGTTCATTCCGCTGTGGCGACCCCTGATTAATAAAGGAACTAAGCCGAAAAGAAAATGAAGGATCCCATACAACCTTGAATGTGAGAGATTAACTCTCATCTCACATCAGTGGAGAACATTACATAAAATACCACAATCATAAGACTAAACAATGCCATTAGAAGATGCACAAGTTATAATAATAATAAAAACTAATGAATAAATGATCAAATGTTAACAATATAATGATTAGCAATACATTAATGATGAAAAATGAATAAACTAATGTAAATGATTCAGTGATTATTAATAAGAGATTAAAATATAATAAACAGTTGCTTTTCTTGAAGAAACAGAGAGGTTACAGCAATAATTTTCAGATTCTGCATCTGTTTATATATTTATATTTGTATATGGTATATTTCATGAGCTTTCATTTAGTATTTTTTTTCTTAGGTGAAGGTTTGAAAAACATCCAGAATTAATTAATTAGCAGAATCATAAAAGCACAAAGGAATCATCTAGTTTAAATCTATTTATTTACAACATGGAATGTTAAGATTTTGTAAACACTGCATTTAAAATATAATTTAAATCTTGTCACTCTCTTGTCATCTGGTCATTTGTATCATAAAAAAAACTCAGTTCATTAAATGTTAAGCATTTTTTTTCTTTTCTGTTGTTTATCCAGCAAACAATGAATAATACATGCAGAGCTTCTAAGCAATAAACCAACTGGTGGAGATGGACATTTAGTGGCCTGCAGTATCTATAAATTAAAGCCTTCTGCACCATATTACATCCTGATGATCATTTCTAAAACATTCCACTAGTAAGTCATTTCTCCAACCAGGAGTTTTCAGTAGTAATTGACAATATCTGAATAAGGTGTGCACAGTACCACATGTGTACATTCACCTTAATTATCTAATTTAAGTTATGTTTTACAGTTGTCTTGAGGATTTATATTTCTAGTTAATACTGGGATAAATACTTTACAGTTTAACGCCACTGTTTTAATATTACACCAATGCAAACAAGAAGTATAAAAGATACACTGTTGATGAAAAAGCTTCTCTAATCTCAGCTTTAAAAGGTAAATTACATTGTTAACAAAACATATTTGACAAAACCTTTTTTCTGTTGTTGATGTGTTGAGAATATTCTGTAGGCTGGTAATCAACTTTTCTACATTTGTTGTAATATACAGTCGATACAGCGAACATGTTTTGTAATTAAAATCATTGCTAACAAAGCAAATGACCCATTCTACATTGATTAAACTGATGAAAAGGACATTAAGAAAGAATTAATGATTAGTCCTTTAGTTCACATCATGGAAAACGCTGCTTATTGTTATCTCAGAAAAGAATTGAAAAAGTTACTTTAAACATTGCCTACTTTTTCAATAAATAATCAAATACCTTCCTGATCAGGACTGATGGACTATAATAATTTTCTTTTTTTGTATCAGGTGCATATTTCATCAGATCCTCAGCAATCGCTCCTCCTGTAGAAACCTTACTGATGAGCTCTGCCTTCTTTCTGACCTCCATTAAAGACTGAATGCGATCTAGAAATCCAGGCTTGGCTTCTTGCTTCTCAGACTCAATTATCAGATTGATGTAGTCAGGGGTGGACAGAGGATTGGGCTTGAGGGCGATTTCCTGAAGACGCTCCAAACACTTCTGAGAGGCCTCAATTAGTCTAGCGACAATATTCTGGACAAACTCGAGCTCATATTCAAGCTTTTCAAAGATCTTTTCTTTGGTCATCACCTCTCCGTGTGCTGCTTCAAATCGCTTTTTTAAATCCTGATAGGTTTCCTTTCTCTTTTCTGTGACATAATCCCATTTATATTTCTGATTGGAATGAACATTCCAGACACACTTTCCAGGACAGACCGTACACTTTCCATTGCTCATGGCAAGGCACTTGATTTTTTCACTGTCATGTGGATAAATGCATTTATCATGACATGTGAAGTGACAAGTCTGGCAGTTGGTCAAGAAGTAGCCAGTGGTGTTTTCAATCTGTTTTGGAACAGTTTCTTCTACTTCATATTCAAAATCTTTGTTTGCCTCCATCTCAGCCTTGTGTTGCTCCAGAGCAGCTCTTGTCTTTCTTATTTCATCCAGTTTTGTCAGACCAGCATTGATTTGGGGCTGAAGGCCTTCCACATGCACCTCGAGCTGCTTTCTCTCTTTCAGGACCTCTCGTGTCAGAGTTAAGCTCTTGGTTTCCATCTTGCCGAGGGATGTGAAGAATTTTTTCATGCTAGAAATTCCCAGCTTCCAGAACATTTGGTCAAAGTTTTCACCATCAGAGTCCTCGTCTTCTGCAGATTTATTAATGTTTGCAAACACAGCAGAGCTGTTGAACTTGAAGTGAAGTGGCTCTCCAGACTCATCTCTAGAACAGGGAACCTCAGAGACTTTGATGGCCTCGAGAACTGGAGGTTTTTTCCCATCTGAAAAGGTGACCATCACCAGGATGTTTTCAGCAATATCCTTCCCAAATATAGAGAGAATGGAGTCAAAGACATATTTCTGTGTGTGTGTCAGACGAGCAAGTGAAGCCTGAACTACAAAACACACGGCATCAATGCAGTCGATTCCTTCACGGGCAGAGAAGAACTCCTGAATCTGAGCTGTGATTTTCTGGTCTTGTTTAATTCCTCTGGTGTCTCCAAAGCCTGGTGTGTCCACAATGGTCAGAGAATATGGAACCTGGAAACCATCCATGTGACTAATTTTATATGCAGTGATCTCTGATGTCTGACTTTCAGCCTGGGATTTCTGCTGTCCTTCATCTATCAGCACAAACCGGGCATCATCTTCCCATTTCACTCCCAGAATGTAGTTGATCATGCTGTTAATGAGAGTGGTTTTTCCTGAACCAGTGGCTCCAATCATCAAAATAGTCTTGTTACCTTTAGTGATGTTTTCCCCAAATCTGTATCTTTTGCAGAATCCATCTTTGTTCCTCCATGTTTCAACCAGGAGGAGTTTAAAGATGGGCAGGTTTTCATTGTTGCCATCTGCTATTTTAATGTTCCATTTATTCTTTGTTTCATAGACAAAGCTTAGGTTCTTTCCACTGTGGAAGTCTCTTGTTGATGTTTGCAGATGGTGAGTGTCATCAGACTGATAGATCTCGATTTGCTTTTTAAAACTTTTTTCCAATTGTGATGCTAAGAGTAAAAGAAAACAATAATTGATCAATAAAAGAAACATGAAATCAATTAGTATTATCACTGTGTACAGGTCCACAGGTTATTGTGAATGTTGTAATATTTTAACATAAGTGCGACATAGTGAACCTGGAGTGGGCCCACTACGAGGCGTGGGAGGCCTGACACCACAAATAAAATACAAAAATCAATGGAAAAAAAATCCAAAACAATGGCCTGACCCGGAAGTCTAAAAAGGTGGTATTTATTTACAAGAATGTGAAGGATAAAGTCCAGTGCAAATATATATATATATATATATATATATATATATATATATATATATATATATATATATATATATATATGTATATGTGTGTGTGTGTCCATAAAAAATCCCAAACATGTACAAAAATATATATACAAAAAAATGCTACGTATCAAATCAACAAATAAAATCTAAAGACGCATATATACAACACAAAACAATTTGAAAAAATCAAAGACGTAACCACTGTATATTGTACCCACTTACTTAAAGAATTGCTCACAGCTCTGTCACAGCAGAAGCTGAGCTGTAAACTGACGCTGAGGCTCAGCTGTTCTTCTTCTTCTTCTTCTTGTGAGACTCTACACACATTAAATTCCTATCTAACCTACCTACCCACCCACACGCAATCACCCACTCAGAAACTTCATTGAGTGTTCAGCTCCACTACGCTGAGCTAAAGTCTGGCGTCCCTCTTTATACGCCAGACTCCGTCCATCGATTGTCACAAGCCATTCAGGTATGTATATGTCACAGGTTTTATTTTTTAGCATGGCATAGTGATGCACTAAGGGCAGGATACACCTACGGGCGTCAGCGCGCAGTTTTATTACACACACCTGTGCGGCTCATTATTGAGAGTGTGTGCATATTCAGCGTTTTAAAAGGCGTCCGTGTGAGCATTGCCAGCAACCTCTCGTGTGCAGGTGAAGCCTCCGTGGTCAGAGACAGTTTCTTTTGGTCCCTTGTTTGTCTTCGGGTGAGTTGTTAGCTTCGTTTGTTCTGTTAGTTTTAAGTGATCGTCTAAAGGATGCTTTTATTATTAGGAAAGTGTGTGCTTGACGTGACTGGTGCCGTTTGCAAAGTCTGCTCTAGCCAGGGTGAGTTTGCTTTTTAGTCTCTCGTTCATTTTAAATCTAAAGAATGCATTTAATGCTATTAATGCATGTAACTGTTTTATTTAATTAATAAATATATTTGTTAAATTTGTTTCTCATTGCCATTTTCTCATTGTCCATTTTGACATACAGGGCTGTAAATTAACCCATAATCTATTATTATCCGTTATTTAAATTAGTTATTATTTTAAAGTGATAAGACATTTTAAAAAATCATTCACATATTCCCGATTGATTATCAGTTTACAGGACACGTAGGCTAGAGCTAGAATTAGGCCTATTTGTTCATGATGAAAGTAATGAATGAAGAGGCTGTGTCAGTGTGTTACTTTTCCTCTTTATCCGGCCAAAAGCAGATGTTTGTTGATGTGATGTTTGGCCTGTCAAAGTGAAAACACTGTGCTTGAACAGCCAAATTTTCACAAAATAATATTGGACGGTCCTTAAAACAATAATCTTTTCAGCGGTTTAGCTAGCTAATATGTGCAAACAGCAGCGGTCAAAACAGCAGAACACAGAACCAAACAGAAACTATATATTCTTAAGGATTGACTATCTTGATTGAACGTATATGGAAGAAATCAAAACTAGAGTTTTTTTTTTCTGGCCTGGAAAGAAAGTACATTTAACTTTAGAAAAGCTTTAAAGTCTGCCAGATCTGCTTATTTTTCAACTATAATAGTAAAGTAAGTAATAAGTAAATAAACACAACCCTAGGGTCCTGTTTAACACAGTAGCCAATCTACCTAAAGATAAAGCATCAACATGCATTTTGCAACATAGCAGTAATCTTTATGAACTTTTTTACATGCAAGATGATAATATCATGATAATATCAGAGATACAATTAGGACCATCAATCTGCCTCCTACAGCATCGTCCCAATTAAGAGCACTGTAGATTGTTAATGGATGAAGTACAAATTTTTCGAACAGTAGGTGAGGAAGAACTGTCTAAACTGATAAACTCGTCAAAATCAACAATGCCTATGCTAGATCCTATACTGTCCAAATTATTAAAACAATTGTTTTCAGAAGTTTCTAAGAACCTGTTCTTAACGTTTTGAATTCATCCCTACTTTTAGGATGCGTTCTGTAACTAGGAGGCTGAGGCAATGGTAGAATCCATATGCAGAAGTTTATTAGAGGGATTAGGCAGAGACATCAATGTATAAACAGGCGAATAGTCAGCAACAGGAAAGCAGTCCAATCCAATCGACAAACACGGGGGCAAATCCAGAAGACGTACTGATGATGCAGGCAGGAGTTCAGTACAACAATAATCAGTCCAAATCAGATCAATAGGGCAAAGACAGAGAACGTCAGTGATCAAGGCTGGCAGGGTCATACACAGGATAGCAGTCATGGAGTCACTTGGAACAAACGCTTGGTAAGGCAGGTAAACTGGCAATACTTCGCAAAGAAGCATGGCCTGAGCTCTCGCTGAAATACAGCACAAACAGGAAGTAACCACAGAGGGAGTGGAGCTGAGTCAGTAGTCGGGTCAGGGCTACCTCTGCTGGCGTGGCGTTACACGTTCCTAAAACTTTAAAACTAGCTGTCATTAAGCCTCCTATTAAAGAACCACAGCTTGATCCCAATGAACTAGTAAATTATAGACCCATTTCAAAACTGCCTTTTCTATCACAAATACTAGAAAAAGTCGAATCTGCTCAACTATGTTCCTTACTACAAAGAAACAATGTTTATGAAAAAGTTCAATCTGGATTTAGAGCATTTCATAGCATAGAAACAGCACTCCTAAGAGTCACAAATGACCTCCTCCTGTCTTCCAATCGTGGTTGCATTTCTCTTTTAGTGTTATTGGACCTCAGTGCTGCATTTGATACAATCGATTATAATATTCTCCTTGATAGGCTTGAAAATTATGTTGGTATTACAGGAACTGCATTGCCTTGGTTCAGGTCTTATCTATCTGAACCTTATCAATTTGTATCAGTTAACGAAGAGGCATCATACTGATCAAAAGTACACTGTGGGGTACCACAAGGCTCAGTTCTTGATCCCTTACTGTTCACACTATATATGCTACCGCTAGGTGATGACATTAAAAAACATGGAGTTAGCTTCCACTGGTATGCTGATAATACACAACTTTATATCTCCTCTCAACCTGATAACTTTAATTTTACGAAATTAACAAATTGTGTAGCTGATATTAAAAATTGGATGACTAATAACTTCTTATTACTAAATTCAGATAAAACTGAGGTCTTGCTTATTGGACCAAAAACCTCACACACAAAAACCTAAAACACCCTTTATCCCTTGATGGATTCTTAGTTCAGTTCTCATCTTCAGTCAAAAATTTGGGGGTGATTTTTGATAGTAACCTGTCGTTTGAAGGCCAGATTTCTGTTCACCATCTGTTGAAGGATTCGGATTTCTACCATCCCATCCGGTCCCATCCATCTCAGCGTGGATGTTTATCCTTCCCTCATCATCTTATTTCTCATTATTTCATTAAAGATAATTAACGACTATTTAACTTTGCATTGATTTCAACTAATGAATAAGTTAAATACACTGCTTTATGTAAGAATGTTCAGTGCATTGCCTGTCTCTTTGAAACTATTTTCAGGAGCCACCAAACTAGGTCAGAGGTCACGGTGACCTTGAGTGGAAATGAACGGCTAAGGACTTGAAACAACTTCTATTGTTTCTAGTGTTATTTCTATGAAATAATACTACAGTATCTAAAATGTCTTAAGTGATTTTGCTATTTTTACGGTTAATTCTTTTAAAGTGATTTTACTTTTTATTCAAGATACACTTTGTGTAGTTTATGAATTTACTTTGTGAATTTAACTGTCTGAATGTAGATTATACCGATTTTTAACCAGTTTTGATAAAGACGGCTAAGAAGTACACTCAGCCTTGGATAAGAAACAGATTGTACTTTAAGTGTGTGTGCTCTATTTGATTGTAGATACTTTTAACAGGTCTGGAGTCAGTTCTAAACAGTCTATTGGATGTCTGACGTTTATGCTTAAGATATTGTTTAGAATTGTACGCACGCACCCACATGGAAATTTTCCTAGTCTATCTGTGTTTTAACCAATCAGGTTAGAACACCTATATGTATGATGCAGAAAATGACATTGTGTAAAGAGTATAATTGTTATTGATTTGTGACTGTAAGCAGAGCGGCCTAGGAACTCATTGCGAGTGTTGAAGCTGGCTTCTGCTGAGGAAACTGCAAACTATCTTCAGTAAACTTTATTTATTTATTTGAATCTCTGACTCCGGCTCTTCATCTGACAAACTGGTCATTCTTTGGGTTAAAACTGTAAATACCCCTACACTGTAAAACTACATTTTTTCATCCTAAAATGTTGTCAAACTTTGACATATGCTATCAATGTCTGATGCGGAAAAGCTTATTCATGCTTTCATGACCTCTCGGTTAGACTATTGTAATGCGTTACTAGGCGGTTGCCCTGTTGGCCTGATTAACAAACTTCAGCTAGATCAAAATGCAGCTGCTAGAGTACTTTCTAGAACAAAAAAATTATGATCATATTACTCCAGTTCTTTCATCATTGCATTGGCTCTCTATTAAATACCCTATAAATAAAAATTTTTTATTGACTACCTACAAAGCCCTAAACGGCTTAGCTCCCCAGTATTTGAGGGAGCTCCTGGTGTATTATAGCCCCTCACGTCCACTACGCTCAATTAATTTTGGACAATTGATTATTCCTAGAATATCAACATCAACTGTAGGCGGTAGATCTTTCTCATCTGGCACCTAAACTCTGGAACAGCCTTCCTAGCACAATTCGGGAAGCAGGCACACTCTGTCAGTTTAAAAATAGATTAAAGACAGATCTCTTTGCATTAGCATACACATAAAACACAAATGCTTTTGAAATTCAAATCCTCTAAAGGATTGTTAGTCTGCATTATTTAGGGCAACCGAAGCCGGGAACACTTCCCTAAAGATATTATCATTTGAAAGGCATCTGCGCTTATGTTAGTCTTTTTTTTATTATTCCCGAGGTTTCGATAATCCTGTACCAGACCGTATTTTGAGCAGCTGCTGTGGTGGTTATGGAGGAGTGGAGAGCATGAGACTGATCCTTGTAAGACCCCAGTGACAGACGAGTCTTCGCATTGATCCTGAAGGGACAGACTACACCATCCGGTGACCTCTTCCACCTGCAGCTTCTCCACGATGGACATCTAGCGTTCTCCAGCCTCCGGCGCCTAGACTGCAGCTCTGCACAAGACGTTTGGCCATAGGAAAAATGGTCGTGCTCAACTGAGCCTGGGTTTTCTCGAGGTTTTTTAAATTCTTCACTTTCCCCAATTGGTGAAGTTTTTCCCTCGCCGTTGTCGCCTCTGGCTTGCATGGTTAAGGACCTGTGGAGCTGCGCATCGGTGGAATTGCTCTTTAGTGTTTGAACTCCCAGCAGTGAATATTAAACCACACTGAACTGAACTGAACTGCAACTCTGAAAACTGAACTGACACTGTTTCAATTTACTATATTCTTCTATGTGAAGCTGCTTTGACACAATCTACATTGTAAAACCGCTTTAGAAATGAAGTTGAATGAATTGAATTGATGACCACTCCAGAATGTATTGACATGTATCCGTTTTATGGATTTATTATTACCATATTTAGATCTCTGAAATCATTTTGATGATGGAATAAGGTTATTACATTAATCAGCAATTATTGTCTCAATAAGTAAAACGGGAATGATATGCATGCAATTACTGTTTTCTGTATGCAAAGTTCAGACCTTCAGGCCAGGTCAAGATGCAACTGAGACCTTTGAGGTGGACCGGGCAGTAAATAAGTGACCAGGACAGATGTTACTTCAATCGTACTGCTGTTAAAGTTAATTCTGTTTAGTTATTCTGCTGTAAGAAACCTCTTTCTGTAATAGTCAGCTGTATGTAAAGTGTTTATTATTATGATAGGGAGCCTGCTAGAGAGTCATCCCTGAAATAGATAAGCATTCTTTTTTGTGTGTTAGTGTGTTCTTCATCAGAGGAGACAGGAACACTGCAGCTGAATCTCACCTCTGATAATTCTGACCATTTAGTTGTTATGTCTGACATTTGCCTAAAAAAATCATTGGTGATTTTGTTCGGAATTGTATGTACAAAGGTGGAGATTGTCTAAGTTTATCTGTGTTTTAATATGCAGGCTATTGAATTTGCATTTAAATGAGGGCCATGTTCAAATTACTTTTGATTTTCTTTCATTCTTTAAAACAGTATTATCATAGTTTTACATGGTTCCACTTACATGTACTTACACTGAAATAAATTATTTGTTACAATGTACTTATTGTGTAAATGTATGCTTTTACACAATGTTTAAGTAAATGCTTGCATGTAATTAATTTCTGTAATTAGGGGCCAAGCACAGAAGGTGCCAAGGCCCCTATTGTTCTTGTAGTTTTTCTTTATTATTATAATATTATTATTATTCTTCCGTTTCTTCCCGAATGGGAGTCAATGGCAGCTATATGAACCGTAAGTAGGAAAATGATAAAAATTGGCACAATTGTAGTGGTGGTCATAAGAAGGTAACTGACCAAATTTGGAGTCTCTAGACCTAACTCTATAGCGCCACCAGCAGACCAAAATTTCAACAATTAAACTGTTTAACTTTTTAGCCATTTGAGCTAGAAAAATAAAACTTAGCACAAAAGATTTCACTGATCATGCCGATTCAAACCAATACTGTACATTAAAACTCCGCCCATTACAGTAGTGGCCATTTTGAAAAGTACAGTAATACATTTAAAAGCTACTCGTCCTTCAAAACTGAACCATTTTTTTCCCAAATTTGGCTCAGATAATCTATGGACTGAGCCGCACAGAAATGACTGAACAGAATTTAAATACTCAATTTTGTTCAAAAGTTATGATGTCGCAAACATAACAAAGTACATCAAAAATTGCTTCAGAGGCTGTATGTCAGCCAAAAATTACTCAATCAAAATGAAACTTAAAATTCTCAATGAACACTATGATCTTAAGGTGCATGCCAAAGTTGGCCACAGCGCCACCTACAGGTCAGGAGATACCTAAAATGCATATTTATGCTTATAACTTTTGAGCAGTTTATCAGAAAATCATGTTCTTGAATCCTTTGGATTCCTTGGGTCATGCTGAATCTGATGGTATCACATTTTCCAGGGTGGGCTGGACCACTTGTCCGCCATTTTGAAATTTGTCATAAATTGCCATATCATTTGAAAAGTATGACATATCTGCACAAAAGTCATCATATGACATCGACAGCATGTGCCAGAGGTACACCAGAAGTTTAAAGACAGCGCCACCTAGTGGTCCGGAGTTGTAGCGTTTTTTGCTAAAATAGTCATAAACTTTAAAAATTGTCCAAACTTGGATTTCTTGAATTCATTTTGTTCCTTGGTTAAAGGGAAATTCAATGATATATAATTTGTCATTTTTTTCTATTTTGTCTGTCAGCCATAACGTAGTAAATGAAAAGCAGTTTGTTTCCTACTCTTCCCACAAATCTTATACAATTTTGTTAAAAATTGGCTCAAATGATGATTGGACCAAGCCACACAGAAATGACCGCACAGATTTTTGATATTTGCTTTCTTGCCTAAGAAATCCTTCTCAGAAGTTGACCATGACTCTGTTGACTTTTGCTAGATAATTTAGCATAATATTATTTTTAAAGCTAACCAGTTACCATGCTGTTTAAGTTGACAACTCAGTTATAAACTGAAGTATAATAAAGTTAACATTAGCTTGTATTTGCATGAAAATCTACTTAAACTGCTAGAGAACTGTTTTTCTGAACTGATTTTCACACTCACACCTCTTTCAAGTAGCTCAGAAACATGCATGACCCACTAGCTCAAGGTGTTAAGCCAATCTGCTGCCAATACATAGGTTGTAGGTTTGAAACCATCATAGGGCAATATTGAATTTTTAGGGGCTAAGCAACAAAGATGACATGAAACAGAAGTTGATGCAGGAATTGTGCCTTTCCTAGAATTTTAGGGTCCAAGCACCACAGGTGCTAATGGTCTCTATTGTATCTGTAGGATTTTTCTTCTTGACTGGGAGTCAATGGGAGCTAATGAACCGTAAGTAGGAAAATTATTAAATTTGGCACAATTGTAGTGGTGGTCAAAAGAAGGTAACTGACCAAATTTGGAGTCTCTAGACCTAACTCTATACACTGCATATGAAGATCATCAGGCTCCACACTGCATATGAAGATCATCAGGCTCCACACTGCATATGAAGCTCATCAGGCTCCACACTGCATATGAAGATCATCAGGCTCCACACTGCATATGAAGATCATCAGGCTCCACACTGCATATGAAACTCATCAGGCTCCACACTGCATATGAAGATCATCAGGCTCCACACTTCATATGAAACTCATCAGGCTCCACACTGCATATGAAGATCATCAGGCTCCACACTGCATATGAAGATCATCAGGCTCCACACTGCATATGAAGATCATCAGGCTCCACACTGCATTTCGAACTCATCAAGCTCTGCACTGCATTTCAAGCTCATCAGGCTCCACACTGCATTTCAAGCTCATCAGGCTCCACACTGCATATGAAGATCATCAGGCTCCACACTGCATATGAAACTCATCAGGCTCCACACTGCATATGAAGATCATCAGGCTCCACACTGCATATGAAGATCATCAGGCTCCACACTGCATATGAAGATCATCAGGCTCCACACTGCATATGAAACTCATCAGGCTCCACACTGCATATGAAGATCATCAGGCTCCACACTGCATATGAAGATCATCAGGCTCCACACTGCATTTCGAACTCATCAGGCTCTGCACTGCATTTCAAGCTCATCAGGCTCCACACTGCATTTCAAGCTCATCAGGCTCCACACTGCATATGAAGCTCATCAGGCTCCACACTGCTTTTGAAGCTCATCAGGCTCCTCACTGCATTTGAAGCTCATCAGGCTCCTCACTGCGTTTGAAGCTCATCAGGCTCCACACTGCGTTTCAAGCTCATCAGGCTCCTCACTGCGTTTCAAGCTCATCAGGCTCCGCACTGCGTTTGAAGTTCATCAGGCTCTGCACTTCATTTCAAGCTTAATAGGCTCTACATTTTGTTTGAAGCTCATTTTAATTATTACTTTCATATATTAATTATACAAGTTAATAACAACTATTTTTAACAAGTTTTAAATTGTGTGAATTATGCAATGTTTAAAAATGTTTCCTAAAAAAAATCCAAAATAAGCAAGATCTGCATAAAGTGCTTGGCCCCGTAGTCGCTGCTTGCAGCTAAATTTACATTTGTTATTATACTGTTGACCGTGCCTTAGACCTTAGTTCACCCTCAAAACCAACCCATACCACCAAAACTGTCCCTAACCCCATCTCAAGGGCACCAGAAGTGTTCTGCAATACATTATGATTACAGTAAATACATTGCAATTATTTTTTGATTCAAGTACATAGTAGTTAAGGCCACTTAGTTAAGGCCACATTATACAGAAAAAATTGTACCATTTTAGTTTTGTTCACTCACCTTGTTCAGTGACTTCTGCAACATAATTCATATATTTGTCACAAATCAAGGGACGCCCATCATTCCTCTGAACAATTCCCTGAAGTGTCGCTATCAGATCAGCAGATGTGCTGTTTTTCCCCCATCTGTAGTGTCTGTTAAAGCACTTTTTGATGAGTTCCTTTAAAACATCATTGACTTTGTTCATCTCAACTCTTTCTGGCTCTTGTGTCGTGAGCACTATGGTGTGTTCAAACACACGGTCAGAGAAAAGGTTAAGCACTGTGTCCGCACATACTGCCTCTTCTCTTGAACACTCATGATTGAGGACCAGAACAATCACATGAGGTCCTGGATCAGACAGAGACACACACTCTCTCACTCCCTGTGTGATATGGCGTAGTGAGAGACCTGGGTTGAGCAGAAGAGGAGTGTTGATGACAGTCATCTGTTTTCCTCTGACTCTCTCACAGTACTGCTGTTCATCAGATGAAGGAGCTTCAGTATCAAACGCTGCTCTCCCTAAGATGAAGTTTCCCACATTGCTGATTTTTAAAACACTGTTACCCAGAAGAACAATCTTCAGATCACTCACTGAAACATACAAAACACACATCATTTTACAATAAATCATCAGTTCACACTTAGCTGACGATTGATAAAAAAGATATGTTTGGCATGTTGTCCCAGGGGAGAGCCCTGAGCTCAGAAGATCCTCGAGGGCGAGATAGGAGTCTGAGATCAGGTAGGTCTTGAGAGCTCCCCTAAATTAGTTCCCCTTCGGGAGGGGAACTTCAATGCTATGTGGAAAAACTTCCACTATGGGAATTTCATTCAGAAAGCCAATCATCTGAAAGAGTATGTAAACGGGCCAATGAAATGCCAATGAGTTGGCAGCTTCAGCTTGCGCACCTGATGCTCGTTGCAATTAATTTGGCTATAAGAGCACAGTGCGAGCAAAGCCAAAGCATAATTTTCACTTCAGAGACTTCAACAGCCTTCTGAGAGAGTCAATGAGGGTTCCTCCAGCTGAGTTTCAGACAGAGAGTGAACGAGAGCAATCTCCCGGTCCAGAGTGTGTAAAACGCAGCGGCAGACAGTCTAGCTGGGTTTCTCCCTTGACTGATGCCGTTGGGTCCGGTCCTCCAGAGCGGTATGTATTGTTGTGAATTTCCTAAAAGAGCAACACAGTCGTGCAGCGCATCTTTTTTAAGACGTCACTCCGACTGTGCATTTCTGGATGCGGTGGTTTTCTGTCCTCGGATGATGGGCTCGAGCACTCCGTTTCATGTCTGGGGGTCCAGCATGCTAATGTGGTGCTCGCGGGCAGTGCATGCCATCACTGCGGTGGCATGTCTGTTGCGCAGTCAAGATCGCGGATAGCTCTTGCAAAAGAGCCAACCACCCCAGTTGTCCCCCGCTCCGTGGTGGGCACTCGGGCAGATCTGAGGGTTACAGTGGGAGTAAATCTGCCGCCCTCGGGCTTGCGGACCTCTCGCTCCTCCACGCGCTCCATCCAAGCTTTGAGTGAGAGAAGCGCTCCATCCTCGGATGGCCGCCCTCTCACTTGATGGCACCGAGGCTCAGATGTCCACCGCTGCATCGGAGGTTGGGCTGTCATGGTCTGATAAAGATCCCCCCCCCCCTCGGGAGCGATCTGGAAACAGACATGATAACTTTCCTGTGTCGTTCGTGGGTCTGGAGATGGTTTATCCCCCAGCCCCACGGCCGGACCGACTAGATGGGTGTATGTGGAGGATTAAAAGGCAGGACCTTCTAGCCCCCCATCCCTTTCTTCCCAGTAGTGCACAGTGGGCTCACGCAGTCTTTAGGGCACCTTTCTCTGGCCAATCTGCGTGCGCCTCCGCCACACCACCTTTGATGTTCCCCAGATTGAGAGTGCTATCACAGGCCTGCGTGGTGCCTCCTTCCGCTGGAGTCAGCCTCATCTCCTGTCCAAGGCGTGTCGGTCTTCTGCCTTCCTCTAAGCCAGAGCCCACACAGGCTGCTTCCACCCTGCACGCTAGGGTCCATGCTCGCGCGCTGGCCCAGCTGCAAGAGGGTGGTTCCGACCCAGGCTGGTTACAAGCCCTTCACCGCACCCGACTGAGCTCCATGGACCTCAAGTTCGCTGTGTGTGCCCTATGAAGGACAATGGCCACATTAGTGGTCTAGGAGCGCCACCTCGGGCTAAACCTGGCAAAAATATGCGCGGAGTCAACAAAGTTCACTTTCTTGACTCCCCCTTATACCAGTCTGGGACGCGATAAAAAGCCTTCCAGCTCACAGTATCAGTGCATGGTCAGTTTTTCGCAGTCTGCGTCAAGGCAAGCCTGGCAGTACAAGTCCTCCCCTTCGGGCTCTCTCTGTCTCCGCGGGTCATCACCAAGCTCGCGGAGAGTGCCCTAGCGCCCCTTCGGCTCGTTGCATACTCAATGATCTTGACGACTGGCTGATTTAGCCCATTCGCGGGAGCAATTGATTATGCACAGGGACAAGGTGCTCCAGCACCTAAACCTATTGGGGTTTCAGGTCAACCGAGAAAAGAGCAAACTCGCCCCCGTGCAGAGGATCTCTTTTCTCGGAGCTGGACTCGGTCACCATGACAGCGCGCCTCTTCGGAGAGCTCGCTCAGCTAATGCTGAACTGTCTGAGAGAGTTCGACAGCAAAATAGTGATCCCACTGAAATCTTTCAGAGGCTCCTGGGGCGTATGGCATCCGCAGCCGCTGTCACGCCGCTTGGATTACTCCATATGAGACCACTTCAGCACTGGCTTCACGATCGAGTCCCCAGACGCGCATGGCATGTGGGCACACACCGAGTGACTGTCACTGCGCTGTGTCGCCGCGCCCTCAGCCCCTGGAACGACCCCTCGTTCCTACAGGCCTGAGTGTCTCTAGGACAGGCGTCCAGACATATTGTCGTTTTGACATATGCCTCCATCACTGGCTGGGGGGCCGTGCAAAAGAACCCAGTTGCATTGGCATATCAATCGCCTAGAGCTGTTGGCAGTGTTCCTCGCTCTCCGCTGTTTTTTACTGGTGCTGGAGCGACAGCACGTGCTGGGCAGGATGGACAGCATGGCGACGGTGGCGTATATCAACCGTATGGGGGGTATCAGCTCTAGCCGCATGTCTCAGCTCGCTTGCCATCTGCTCCCTCAGAGTCATAAGCTGTGCAATCGCTGCATTCCATTTTTCCCCACCGAGATTTACCGTGTGATGGGCTGCGCCTTTCTCTCTCTAACTCAGAGATTTGTGCGTTCTCGCTTGAGTTCCCCACTTGGCGAACCCTGCGAAGTCCACTGGCTACACAGCTGGCCCCGGAGCATGCGTAATACGCATTTCTCCAGTGAGCCTACTCGCACAGATACTATGTAAAGTCAGGGAGGTCGAGAAACAGCTCTCGTATTGCGCCTCTCTGGCCTAATCGGACCTGCTTTCAACTCTCTCCTCGAGATGGCCCCTCCCTGGCACATCCCCTGGAAGCAGGGGATATAGGCACCGTTTGGCACCCACACCTAGATCTATGCCTCACGCATGGTTCATAGATGGAGCGCGGAGGACTTAGGTGACCTACCGATTAGGTGGTTAACACCGTCACTCAGGTGCCCACGCCCTGAAGTGGAGTCTATTCGCTGTGTGGTTACATTTTTCCCCAAGAAGGAAACCCCGAACATGCCAGATCAGAGTGATGCTACCCTCCTTCAGTTGGCTGGATCTAAGGCTGTCCCCTCCACTCTGAGGGGTTGGCGTTACGATCATCCCCGCCCTAAGGATGCGGCGATGGTGGCGCGCTGGGAAGCATCGTCTCATCATCCCAGAGGCGCAAGACGTGGATATTAATTCGTCCTGCTCCCCTCGAGCAGACCTCTCCTAAGAGAGATCTCCAAGTGAGTACTTGGAAATCTCTCTTAGGAGAGGTCTGCTCGATCACTTGACTCAGTATCTTTAAGATGTCTGTCCAGGTAGACAGCTCTGCTGGTCGCGTTCGCATCGGCCAAATGGGTGGGTATCTGGAGGCATTTTCGGTCAGCGAAATGTGCCAGCGTTTTGGGCCGGCCCACTCTCACATTTACCTGAGACCCCGACCCACCTACGTGCCCTAGGTTCCTACAGCGTTCTTTCAGCTACGTAGTGAACCTGCAAGCGCTGCCCACAGAGGAGGCAGACCCAGCCCCTTTATTTGCTGTGTCCTTCGCGCTTTGTGTATTATAGGGACCATACTCAGCTCTTTATCTGTTACGGTGATCGGCAGAAGGGAAGTGCCGTATCCAAACAGAGGTTGGAACATACCCACTGAACAGTGGAAGCCATCTCCCTCGCTCATCTAAGCCAAGGCGAGCCGTGTCCCCCAGGAGTGAGAGCTCCTCGAAGCGCGCATCCTTTTGGGCATTAGCAAGCGGTGCCTCTCTAACAGACATTGTAGAGCTGCGGGCTGGGCGAGACCTATTGTGAGATTTATTAATCTTTGGGGGTGCTGATTTCCTCACACGGTGAATGAGAAATTGGGTTAGGTGTTGTAAAACGCTTGCTGCGCCATTCTCTCTAACACGGAGATACATGCGTTTATTCCCTCTGTCAGTACAGTTCCCCGCTTGGCGAACCCTGCAGATATTCCACCGAGGCCCCCAGCATCTGACTCAGGCGCTGGCCCGTTACGTTGTTTGTATGCCCGCTGGTCAGCCCACGTTCTGGGTATAGGTGCCCGCTATGTGCGATCCCCACTAGGTGATCCCATATGCTTATACTGCCATGGTGCAGTCCCCCCTCACAGGCAGACCCGTGTCTTCCCTCGCCGCTAACCATCTTATATTCCATCTATAACCATCTTATATGCATACTCCTCCTTCTCAGGGCTAGTCCATATGCTCTCTTGCCACCAGTCTCCCCACTTGGGTAGCAGGTGGCCTCCGCAGCGTCCTCCCTATCGGGACTGCACGCTTCCCAACATACTGTGGTATTAAATTACTAGAAATGATTCTAGATGCATTTGCGACTCCCGAAAAATATATCTAAATCCGTAAAACTTCTGCTGAAGTGGGATAAGTATGGATCAGGGAACATGTTGGAAGACCGCGCCTCTGGTGATGCAGGTGCGCTCATGCTCTCTCTTGCCTGGCAAACCTCTCATCGGGGGCGAAGGTAAGGTTCAATCATTATGGGGTTTTCCATACATTTCCCCATAGTGGAAGTTTCCACATAGCATTGAAGTTCCCCTCCCGAAGGGGAACGCTCTGTTTACTAAAGTAACCCTCGTTCCCCGAGGGAGGGGAACGCAAATGCTATGTTCCTTCGCCATAATGATTGCCCCATAGCTGTTGAGGTGAAAGTCTCTTCTGCTAAAAAAATGATGCTTTGGCTTTGCTCGCACTGTGCTCTTATAGCCAAATTAATTGCAACGAGCATCAGGTGCGCAAGCTGAAGCTGCCAACTCATTGGCATTTCATTGGGGAACGAGGGTTACCTTAGTAACCGGAGCGTTCTCTGGCTTATGATTTGATTATTGGAAGTTGCCACGGTGTGATAGACACTGATGGCATATGTTGTGCGTTGGAAGTCTAGAGCTAAATGCTCATATACTGTGCCAATTTGGATTAATCAATTCACTTATACCACATGTCTTTGGACTGATTTAGTAAGACCTTGATTAGCTTAAGCAGGTGTGTTTGATTAGGGTTGGAGCTAAACTCTTCAGGACACTGGTCCTCCAAGGACATGTTTGGGGACCCCTGATCTAGTTTCTTGTATATGAGCAATGGAAAACAAGCAGAGGGTGTCTTTAAATGAATACTGTCAGTGTGCCGCTCCTCTGTTACAGTCCACAGTGGGTTCTTGTTTTGCAGCAGCAAAGGCATGGCATGACCAAACAGGCTTTGCAAGTATTACCAGTGTCTTGCTCTACTGAGAGATCTCATTTATGAGTTTGTCATGTGTATGACTGTTCTTCCTGCTCAGATTACTGATTGATTACCCTTTAAACTTGTTTGTCTGTTTGGGCTGTTTATAGCAGGAATCAACAACCTTGCTCCTGGAGCTCTCTATCCCGTATATTTCCGTTTTAACCACAGTTTCATTGCCCATCAAAAATACCTGACTCCAATCATCAAGTCAAAAAGAGATGTGTAAGGCAAATCTGCAGGATCAAGTTCATCTGTTATAGATTAATTATTTTATTATATTAGATTATTAGACAGATTATATTATCTGTCCTGTTCAGCTGATGGGGTTATCTGAGCCTGTATAAAAGCTGACAGAAATAAGCCAATGTGAATAAATTTGTTGATTATATGAGTGAGTGAAGGAACAACCGAACGTCAAATTGTAGAATAGTAGAATAAAGGTTTATAAAATCAATGGCCTATACCAGGGGTGCTCAACCCTGTTCCTGGCGATCGACCTTCCAGCTGATTTCAGCTCCAACCCTGATCAAACACACCTGAACCAATTATTTAGAACGTGAGAAGCACTTGATAATTACAGGCAGGTGTGTTTGATAAGGGCTGCAACTGAAAACTGCAGGTAGGTCGATCGCCAGGAACAGGGTTGAGCACCCCTGGCCTATACAGAAATTAAATCAAGTCATAAAATCTCATTCACTTTTTAATCCTTATATTTAATACTGATTAAAGTTACTATAGTATTTTGTGACGAGCAGCAAATCTCTCATTTTGATCCACTGTTTTGTTTGATAACAGAGCTGTCACTTTAGGAATGCACAGATCTATAATGAAAGCATTTGGTTACTTTCGTAACATGTTTACATATTATTAAGTGTATTAATCTGTTTAAAAACACACTCAAATCCAAATGTGTCCACTTTTACACCTTTTTAAATCATGTATACAGAAGCTAATTTGGGAACAGTTGTTTATCACTACAGAGGCCGTCCGTCAGTCAGCACCATGAATGAACTGATTTAGAGGCTGCATATGAAGGGCAATGGTCGACGCACAGCTTTAATGGAAATGAAGTGAACGTGGCCTGTTTAATATAAATTTCGACATGCTTTCAAGTCAAAATAAAGTGAAAGCATAGTTCTCTTGAACAGCTCTTGCAATTATATCACATTTGAGATTGGCTTTTGATGCTACTTTCACTTTTAATAGAAAGATTTAGAATATGGGAGAAATACATGAAATACTTCAATGGGATGATAGCAGGATAGAATGGTAAAACACGGGAGAATCCAACAGGAGGGTTGACAGGTATGGTTTGAGGTATAAAGGATTGTGTGGTGATAGATTACTTTTTTAAAAAACAATGTGGCATAAACAAAGTGACCAAAAGAACCATAGAAGCATGACTACATTTTCAAACATTTTGCTATATAATAACTTTGCCCTGCTTGTTTGCACAAGGAGTCTGACGACAGCCATTCTCCACACACAGAGATCTGACCATTATCCAGTCTATCTGGAATGACATGAAGAAACAGGAGAAACTGAATGTTTCAAACCTACCTGCAAAGCTATAATACTGTTCAAAGTTTTAGGCACTTGTGTAAAAATGCTGTAAAAATGAGGATGCTTTCAAAATAATGCATGAATACATTTTATTTATCAATTAACTTATATTGACTAAATGAAATCAACATTTGGTATGACCACATTTTGCATTTAAAACACTTGCCCGTAGTTTGTCAGGTACACTGCAAATTTTAGATAGTAGATTTAACTACCTTAGAGTTAAAATTAACACTTCCTTAGAGTTTATATGGGAACCACTATAAAAGTGTTAAATAACACTTTTGAAAGAGTTAACATTATCAACACTCAAACAGTGTTAATTAGCAAACTCTTATAGAGTAAAATATTTGTTAAATGTATGGAAAAATACCAGCAGCTGTGGTTGCCAGAATTTTTCCGTAAAAAATACGTAAGTTTTATAGAACTGTTTAAATGAACCGTATTTCATGAACTGATACAATGTTCAGTTCACAAAATCATAGCTTGGTACACAAAAATGTGTCATTAGATGCATTAATGTGTTCATGTGCATTTGCAATTAGCAAACAGATTCACTGCATTAGTAACTCCACAGTTACCTTTAAACAAAAGAAGAGGCAGCATAACATCAGATACTCTTAGTTCATCTTGGACTTGCACACAGATGCTACTATCCTCCACAATGGTGACACAAAACACGTTTTACAGTATTTTACAGTTTTATTTTCTGCATTTTACGGAAACATTCCGGCAGCTGTGGTTGTCAGTAAGCTACTGTTTTTAACATTTTACGTTCGTAAATTCAGTTTACAGAATATTTCCGTTAAAAATACATTCCACAGTCTGTATTTTTTATCGAACACATTTAACCCCTTAAATCCCAGAGCAAATACCTCACTAGTGTCCTCACTACAGATTAACATCAGAACATTTGCTAAACAGCAACACAAACACACATTTTAGATAGTAGATTTAACTACCTTAGAGTTAAAATCAACACTTCCTCAGAGTTTATATGGGAACCACTATAAAAGTGTTAAAATAACACTTTTGAAAGAGTTAACTTTATTTCCTATAATGTATAAACTTATTGTACGTTATACTTTTATAATGGCCATTATTGATTATTAAAACTGATATTCAGCAAAAGAGAGGGTATGTTTCGTGTTTTCAATGAAAATGAAAGGAGGCAATAATGTTATCGGCTCCGTTTTTGTTATAAATATGCGTACAGTGAAGATGACGCTCATATAAATATGCAGCTACACGACGCCTCAACATTTCTGCTGTCTGTTAAGTTAATATCAAAATGAAAATAGGCAGTTCCTTATAGCATGTTTTCATGTTATTGTTAAGAAAGTGAAACAACGTAGCCAGTGTGATATGAATGAGATTATGAAGTAAACTGTTCCCTCAGAAGTTTTACCCGACATGTCCTCGGGAGTCTGCTTAACATATCAAACTTGCAAAGTCTAAATTTACAAGCAGAGGATGCAGGACTGAACTGTGCGTAGGCTACTTAATATTGAGGGAAAAGCCCCAATCAGATGGGCGAATGTCTGCAGCCCCGCCTCCGTTTTCCCCCATCTACACTGAGACGGAGCAGCAGCGTTTTAGAATGAAAACGGCCTCTTCAGCGTTTCCAAAATGCTCCGTTTTCACGGCTCGAAAACTCCGGCGTAGTGTGGACGGATGGCGTAACCGTAGCAAAACGTGTGCGTTTTAAAACAAAAACGCATTAGTGTAAATGGGGCTTCAGAGAGTGTTAATTAGCAAACTCTTATAGAGTAAAATATCTGTTAAATGTATGGAAAAATACCAGCAGCTGTGGTTACAAGAATTGTTCCGTAAAAAATACGGAAGTTTTATAGAAACCCTCAGGCAGTGATGAAGTTAATGAGATAATTAAGTGTCTAATTAAAGGAGGATTGAGAATTATTGATGAACAACTGTAAACAAGCAGAATCACTGAAGAAAATAAAACACAAAAAACCCAGCCGAAACCAAAGATGAAATCAACTGAAAATAAAACTCTAAATAAAATAATCATTAATAAAAATAAAACAAATTACACAATAAAAATGTCATTTCTCAAAATCTCAGCAGAGATCATTAAACAACTCCACAAACATCAGGAGCTTTACTTATTACTGACTGTTGGCTTTATTTCTGTCACGTGAACAAAAGCTCTTAATGAAATTTCTGTTGTTCATTTGAAGTCACCATGATGGAGGACAGAGTCTGCTTTAGTTGGGCTCTTCAACTTCTTCATTTAATACTTGTTTTTATTTTGGTTGCTATAATTAATTGTGTTTATCACACTATTTATTTATATAGCATGAAAAGCCAAAAGGAAATGTAAGGATCGGTCTGATGAGATGACATCAAAAACACTAACCTTTTTGAGGTCTCAATTGATATCATGTTAGTTATGTGTGAGAAATGAATTATTTACTTGACTGAAACCACTGAAGCTTCAACAATCAATGACTACTTAACAGGTCTAAGTACACCATTCATAATGAGAATGTTTGAACTATGGCAGAGCTTAAAAACACACAGACATCAACAATTAGTCTTTGAATCTCAATAATGGTGACAAACAAAAAATCAAAATCAAATAAAAACAACCCAGAACAATACAAAACACTCTGCTGAAATATTACCCCCGAAGAACAAGATAAAATAAAGACAAAGAAAGAAATTATAAGAACATAAAGCTGCATAATTTATTCATGCTGCAATGCATCCTGGGAGTTTTATACCATGCTGGCATCCAGCAAGCATTGCGGCATGAATGGATCACGCAGCTTTTTTTTTTTTTTTAGCAACCATGGTTGAGGTTCAGATCCTGATTCTTGATGTCTGTGTGTCTTAATGTGCTGCTGGAGCTCTAAGGTTCAGTGCAGGACATTCTAATAATAAATTTTAATATTTCCTTTCTAATTGTTTGTTTGTTGACCCTCCATGTAGAGCAGCAGTATTGTCTCAAACAGCTTTAATTAAAATATATTTGCAATTATTTTATGAATTAACTTATAAAACACCTAAAATTATATTTATAACAATTAAGCACATACAGTATGTTTTCTCATTGCGTTTGTTGATATAACTGATGTATTCTAGATACACATCATTATAACAGCCAGAGAAACATTAAGATAAAAGACTAAAGGTTCAAGAGCTAACTAAATCAGCCTCTGATCTCCATGATGGTGAGGTCTAACGACACATTTTCAATAAAAATATAAACCTCTGTTAATTATCAAATATTTTTACAGAAATGAAGTCAAACTGTAATCAGTGAAGCTGCTAATGCTGTCATTTAATGGAGTTGTTTAATCCTCTGTTTTAATTCAGTTGGTTTGGTGTGAGGTTGCGTCTGTAGTTTTATTTCTTCCTACAATTTCTTATTCTTTCCGTGATTGTGCTTGTTAACAGCAGGTGTTCAACAGCAGGTGTCTGAACTCACTCATTTGTGGCCTTCACTCTAGTGGACTAAACTAATTGACTAATTTAGGGACTAGTGAATGAGGGTGTATGGCGAGATTTCAGACACTGATTAGTTTCTCGAAAACAAGGGTTATCTACAAAGGTAGATACATGTTACTCTGTGGCAACCCAGTGGCGCAGTAGGTAGTGCTGTTGCCTCACAGCAAGAACGTTGCTGGGTTGCAGGTTTGAACCTCGGCTGGGCTGGGTCAGTTGGTGTTTCTGTGTGGAGTTTGCATGTTCTCCCTGGGTTCGCGTGGGTTTCCTCCGGGTGCTCCGGTTTCCCCCAAAGACATGCAGTACAGGTGAATTGGGTAAGCTAAAATTGTCTATAGTCCATAAAATTGTCCAAATTGTCCATTTCAGACACTGCTTAGTTTCTCGAAAACAAGGGTATATATATATATATATATATAAATGAAGATAGATGGATCTCACCTCTCATGAACATTGTGTCTCCCCTGTCTCCTCCTTTACTCTTCAGTTGATCTTCTCTGACACCTTTACATCCATGTTCATTTTCCTGTAGTTTGATGACATGAGATTATTTCAATGCATATTAGATTCCATTTTAAATAAACTTTAAACCTGCCCAATAGATGATGCTGATACAAATATCCTAAACCACACATGCTTGTCAAAGCCTACACATTGTTATTGTCACCGAATCAATTCCCTTCACTGGATTTTTAACAATACATCCTCCATAAGCCCGGTGTTACGGTTTAACTGGTGACCGTGTTAACTGGTGTCCCTTTCCAGATGTAAGCTATCCACGTTTGCAGATTGGCAGATTCGTCACTTTTTCACAGCAACAAGGCATGCCCTTACCAAATAAAGATTCTTATTACATGGTGTCAGTGTCATTGTAAGCATTATTTATTTTAATATCTGTGCAGCAGAACAGTATATAACCAAAATGAATCTAAAAAAAAAATTATAATTTACATGTCATCACCGGGATTCGAACTCGTGTGGTTAAAAGGTTCAGCACACATATCAACCAACCTAACCAACTGAGCTACTCAGAACTACACATTAATTAGTCTGTGTTAACATCTTTATCAGCCAAAACATGCTTTGTTGTGGTTGTGAATTCGTGAATTCGTCCATCGACTCATGTTAACATGTTTACATGTTGTTTACATGTACTCATGTTAACATGTTTCTACAAACTCTCCCGCTGAATACAATAGCTCTGAATGACAAAACGATGTTTCATCAGTTGGTCAAACCATGTTTTTTCATAGTTGTAGACTCGTGTTATCCTGTGCCTTTGGACTCGTGTTAACCCGTGCCCCATGCTCACACATGTACATAACGGTTTTACAAAAAAATGAATACAATGACGATATTATTATGCAACATAACATGTCTAATATATATATATATAATATATATATTTAATATGTATAGTATTATGCAACAGATTATTACTTGAAAATCCCAACATTTCAATGTATTATCTTGGTCACATCTGTACCAAAGCAAGTATGAACATGACTTGACTAATTGCGATAAAATTACAAAAAGCTGCAATTCAGTGAATAGGTTCTGGTAGCTCAGTTAGATATATAGGAGCCATATACCTTTTCATTTAATAATGTTTATTTGTATACTGATTAGTTTGGGTTTTACAATGACGTATTATAATTTGGTCACATGGGTATACATGCCACCTGCTAGCACATAAAGCACGTGCACACTCACACAGGTGTTAGGAGGAAGAAGGAAGAGAGAACGAGAGTGGGGTGGCCGTATTTTTTGTTGACCGCCACAACAAACGCCACGACACACGCAACCAACGCCACGACACACGCATCTCACTACACGCCACGACGCAATAATCAGTCATAAGCAACAGGTATTCAACGCACAGATTGCTGTTTTGTCATGTTTCAAGTATATAAAGTTTGCTATTAACATCTTGGGCTCAGCGTGTCTTTCCTAGCCACCAGCGCGTCACAAATGTCAAAGGAGCCTCACTGCCTCTCTAGCGACTAAGGAGGAATCAGGAAGTCGCAATATTTTGTCAACAAAAATTGGCATCTTATCAGGAATTGATTTAAAGAAATATATTGTGTGTTTGTATATTTGTTTCACTACCTTGAAGAGTTACCCTGTAAACTACAGGGAACAAGGGGGAAACAAATGCTGTATTTACTCTTTAACTACAGGGAACAAGGGGGGAAGAAGCTAAAGTTCAACGCACTAGTGTATACTTGAACACTAAGAACAGAGAAAACTACAGCAGCAGTTTTAATTGATTGAAGACCAAATTACTACATCTTTCTATAAAACATCAGCTATACATTCACTGAAATGCAACAGTTGGTCCCCCCCTCTGTAAAGATGCTAGCCTGTTTTAATCCGCATTGAACCCCTGACGGTAGGCCTATATCATGCAAAGCTATTTGTTGACAGTGATGTTGAGACATTGCTGGCAGTGGTGAGATCGACGAGTGAACATTCATAAGGTAAGTTGTGTATGGAAATATGTTTTTATATTGAATTGCAGATTTAAAATACAGTATACAATAAGGTTTCAGAATGTCACAGGTTGTAAACCTTTTATTTATTAAACACCCCATATAAAACCCTGAATAAGGGTACTATTATTAATGTACTTACGCAGGTGCATGTACATTTGCAGGTGGCATTAGGTTGTCACCACCCTTGCATCATTCTTTACATGTATTCAATAAAGAAAAGTACATCGTAAATTCAATATACTTACGACGTTCTTTGCGTGTTGAATATCATATTGTTACCCCCTTATTACCCAAACATTATGGTTTGTTCCTTTGCAATTTATAGAAAAGTACACCGTTATTTCACTGTACTTACACGGTACTTTGCGGGTTGTAAAAAAAAAAGTATCCCAGCTTTTTATTGTTTTCATGATTTTACTGTTTTATATTACTAATTATTAATGGGGTTTGCCATAGGCAAAGTCCACTCTTACTGTTCACTTTTCTTATGATTATTGTTTTTTTTCTTCCACACAAAAGTTCGGCGCGTAACTAGTCCTGCAGTTTTTGCCCCAGACCCTTAAAAGTGGGGTCAAATCATCCGGTTTTATCAGAAATGGTGTGCTATAACTTTTATAAGGGGTGGGGGGTTTTTTGGCCCCCCCAAAAATCCCATTGACATAACATGGGGACAAACTTTGACACATCATAGCGCCAAGAGGGAATTTCCTACAAATATGGGATTCACAACATCTCGAGAGGGTTGCTGCCTGAGTAAGAACATACCACACAACGGGGTAAATGTTGCACCCCTGGGGCTCTAGGACGTCCCAAAGTTTCCCATTGACTTAACATGGCCCCATTGACTCCCATTCATTTTCTAGAACACAGCCCTGCACGGTACAAACTATTCCCGGAAATCGTCATAGCGCCAAGACTGAATTTCGTAGAAATATAGGATTCACCACATCTCGAAAGGGTTACAGCACGCATAAGTACATACCCCGAAAGGGGGTAAATGTTGTACCACTGGGGAGCTAGGGGGTCCCAAATCATCCCAAATCTCCCATTCACTTAACATTGAGCCGAATTTTGACAAATCACTGCGCAGAGTGTGAATTTCATAGAAATTTGGGATTCACCACATCTGTAGTGGGTTGCAGCCTAAGTGGGAACATAACCCGAAAGGGGGTATAAGTTCTACCCCTGGAATGCTAGGACGTCCCAAAGTGGTCCCCATTGACTTAACATTGCCATTGACTCCCATTCATTTCCTACAAGCCTATTGACTTCCATTATAAATGTCCCACATCAATAACATTACATAGGAGTGTCATACAGACATGGGGGTGGGCTCATTTGACTCAGGCAACCAATCAGCATCTCAATATGATAATGAAGCTCACAAGCCACGCCCACAAACTGATCCCATAGACTTCCATTATATAAGGCCTACATGCATATCTTTGCATAGGAGTGTCCTATAGACATGGGGGTGGGCTCATTTGACTCAGGCAATCAATCAGTATCTCAACATGATAATGAAGCTCACAAGCCACGCCCCCAACCTGATCCCATAGACTGTCATTATAATAGGCTTAGATGCATATCTTTGCATAGCGGGTCATACAGACATGGGGGTGGGCTCGTTTGACTCAGGCAACAAGCCATATCAATGTACACTTTGTAACCACACCCATAGCAACAAAGCAGAGTACCCTAGCAACTATTTATATTGCCCATATCATGCTAGCTACTTGCTATCCAAGCTAGCTTCATGCTAATCATGTTAGCATTGTGTTAGCTACATGCTAGTCATAGTAGCAACTCGATTAGCATAATGCTAACGTGATTAGCATAATGGTAACGAAATGCTAATTATGCTATCATCATGCTAGCAACTTCATTAGCATGTCATTAGCATTATGCTAACACGATTAGCATCATGCTAGCTACATGCTAATAATGCTAGCATCATGCTAACGACTCGATTAGCCTGTTATTACAATTATGCTAACACGATTAGCATCATGCTAGCTACATGCTAATCGTGTTAGCACCATTTTACCCCATCGATTTGCTCCATTCACATTTTCTTTAGGAAATGTACAATTCTAGTTACAAATATTATTATTCACTATTCCTACTTTTTCGCTTATGGTTGTTGTTTTTGTTATTTTAATCAAAGTTGCTGTTTATTTGTATCTAATGCATACATTAATCTGTTATATCAGCAGTTGTATTGTGTATCCTGCTAGAGAAAATAAGTTAAGGAAATAAACAATAACTAATTAACAGTAACATACCATGAAATACATAACACAAGTTCATTAGTAGTACAAGTTAGGGGTCTTGTTTATTTCATGAGAAATTGGAGCATGAACAAAACAATTAGATTTTGAACAATATAAGGCCAAAATAAAGTTTATTTCGAGTTTTTTTCCAGGAGTTTGAAATGGCTCTTACTGTTAAAACACATTTAAACTATTTTTGGTTACATAAAAGGGCGTGGATGAGGCACAACATTCTTTTGACATGAATTTTTTTTCTGGTTTGTTTCCTTGATTGAGCTCAGAAACAAATACAAACAGGTATGAACACGGAAGAGCTTTTTTTAATTGATTCTTAAAAAGATATCACAGTCTGAAAGTTGCACAGGTGTTTTACATGTTTAGTATTGTAAAGGTGCTTACTTAAGGGTTTTGCTCACCCAAAAATGAAAATTCTTTTTATTTATTTATTTTATTGATATATATATTTTTTTTTTCATAGAATTTATTCATCCTTTACTTGTCAACACCTATGTTAGTTTCTTCCGTCTGTTGAACACAAAAGATGATATTTTAAAGAAAGCTGACTGATGGCACCCATAGTCTTCCATAGTAGGCAAAAAAAATGAATATCATAGTCAGTGTGTGCTGTCATTCTTCAAAATAACTTACTTTATGTTCAACAGAAGAAAGAAACTCAAACAGGTTTTAAACAACAAAGTGAATGATGAGTAAATTATGACAATTTAAATTTTGGGGTGAACAAAACACTTAAGAGTCCTTCCACAGAAATACAATTACTGACAAGCTTGACTAATGTCTTCTGAATTTAGGATATTTAATTAAACATTAAAGTACTTTATTTAGAAACTGATTAAACATTTTATTACCCTTACAAATGAACTTGTTGATTAGGCAAAGTTTGAAACATTTACACTTTTTAAAAGTTTGCAATATTAAAGAATTTATCTTTGTTTTAGACATAAGTTCTTAGTGGACATTCACTGATCTTGTATGTACATTTAAATGTCAGATTACAATCATTTTATATACTTCATAATTGTATTTCTTTACTCATTCATAACATTATTAAACTGTGACACAGCAGGGAATTGTTCAGGTTTTAAAAGAACATTTTAATCATTTCAGAAACACAGACACAAAATCAAGTAAACAAACCAGAAAAACTTGTTACACACGACATTCGCTAAACTGTGGTAAATCCAGACTGAGATTAAATGTAAAGTTTACCAAATACAAACAGATATCTAATGTCGACATTTAAACATCACAGAAATTATGAGAAAAGAAATACATTCCTGTACTCACCATACTCAATAGTTATGAAATTGTAACCTTTGATATACAGCCACCTGAATCGTCGTTGCACCTGAACTACAGTTAAATTAAATTTTTCAGTTTCACCTTCAGTTTGGCGGCAGATCATCTGTTGCTCTGACTGGAGACGGCTGTGATTGGCCAGTGTTGCCACTCTTCTTCATGTCATCTCAAAATGAATAGGATTTTCTTTTGCGCGCATCTTTTGTCAGACTCGGACAGAAAACAGAGAGGTTGCAGTTCAAGTAAAGAGTGTTTATTCAGTATAATGATGAACAAAGGCAGCTGCTGTTCTTCAACCACTTATGGGAGAATGCCGACTGGTAGACGAGCAACAGAAATGCCACCTTGGCTTCCTTGGCTAAATAAGAAATCAGGTAACTGGACTAGACTAGACTGGAATTAAAGTAAGGTTTTCTTGAAATGAGAGAGAGAGAGCGAGAGAGAGAGAGAGAAGATTAATAAGAACAATAATATAATAAGAATAATAATAAGAACGGAAAGCTCCTACTTGAGCTCTGTCGAAGCTTCGGTCTGTATCTGGTCAATGGCAGGGTGAGAGGAGACTCACTGGGCAGATATACCTACAGCTCATTTCTCGGCAGCTCAACAGTTGACTACATGATCACAGACTTAGATCTGTTCTCTTTCAGTGCATTCACTGTTAAACCGCTAACACCTCTATCAGATCACAGCCAAATTACACTTTATATAAAAACAAGAAAAAAAAGGAACAAGAATACTAATATATTTTCACAATCCAGTAAACTGTATACCATTAAAAATAATTATAGATGGGTACAAGACAGCTCTGAGAAATACAGGAACGCAATTGAAGACCCTCAAATAGGTTTACTTTTGGATAAATTTATGGAAAATAGTTATCCTCATAATGGAGATGGTGTTAATCTAGCTGTAGAAAACATAAATGACATATTTGATTATTTGGCAACAATATCTTATATTAAAACTACTAAGAAAACTTTTAAACAAAAACAAGAGAATGAAAAATGGTTTGACTTTGATTGTAAAACAATAAGGAAAAACTTAAGACAACTAGCAAATCAAAAACACAGACAACCAGAGAATACAGGTGTACGTCTTCAGTACTGCGAGGAGCTTAAAAAATATAAAAACACAATCAGAAAAAAGAAAGAAGAGTACACCCAAAAACAGCTCAAAACAATCGAAGAATCTGTGGATTCATGCAATTTCTGGGCCAACTGGAACCTCCCTAATAAAAAGAAACATGAACAGCTAACAATACAAAATGGAGACACCTGGAAAAAACACTTTGAAAAACTGTTTAGTAAAATAAACATGAGTACTGAACAATCGCATATATATGATAAATTAACCCATACAGAACAAATATTTGGCAAATACCAAAATCCGTTAGATTACCCAATCACAGAAAAAGAGCTACTAGATAAAATACAAGTCCTACCAACAAAAAAGGCAAATGGTCCAGACGGTATCCTTAATGAAATGATTAAAAACATAAAACATGACAAATACGTCCATCAAAACAAAATATTTGCTTGCTTTGTAGATTTTCAGAAAGCGTTTGATTCAATTTGGCATGAAGGTCTGCTGTCTAAACTTCTAGAATCAGGTATCGGTGGTAAAACATACAACATTATAAAAACAATGTATTCGAACAGTCAGTGCGCAATTAAAATAGGCAATAAGCGAACAGAATTCTTCACTCAGGGACGGGGTGTGAGACAGGGCTGTCCACTGTCACCAACCCTCTTCAATATTTACATTAATCAATTGGCAATGCTCCTAGAGCAAGCAGATACGTCGGGTCTCACACTATACGACTCCAGTGTAAAGTTCCTGCTGTTTGCAGATGATCTTGTGCTGCTGTCGCCAACAGAGGAGGGTCTACAGCAGCAGCTGGATATCCTGCACAGCTTCTGTCAGACCTGGGCCCTGACCGTTAACCCAAAAAAAAACAAAACCCTAATATTCCAGAAAAAACCCAGAAGTCAGGGAAATAGACACAGTTTCACCCTTGGTATGACAAAAGTTGAACCTGCCACAAATTAGACATACCTCGGGTTGAAAATAAGTGCTAATGGAAAACTAAATTTGGCTGTGAATGAACTAAAAGAGAAAGCGAGAAGGGCCTTTTACGCCATAAAAAAATCAACACAAATAGAAATTCCAGTTCAAATCTGGCTCAAAATTTTTCAGTCGGTGATTGAACCTATAGTGTCATACGGGAGTGAAGTGTGGGGTCCTCTCCTCAGTCATGAGTTTGATAAGTGGGATAAGAATCCAATTGAAAGCCTACATGCAGAGTTCTGTAGGAGCATCCTCAGGGTACAGAGGAACACACCCAGCAATGCAAGCAGGGCAGAATTAGGCCAGTATCCTCTACTCTTGTGTATTGAGAAACGAGCCGTCAAATTTTGGAAACACATAAAAATGAGTGACCCCAACTCTTATCATTATAAAGCCCTTAAAGAGCCCTTATTATGGGTTTTTGAAAATGACCTTCTATGTAGTGTGTAACACAGCTCTAAGTGAAGTGAAATATCCAGCTAAAGCTTAAATCTGAAAGTGGACAGTGTTTAAAATTTCTAATTCATCTATAAAAGAGTCGACTCATAGTGGTTTAAACGAATCGTCTTTATAATGATTCTTTAGCCGTTACGGCGTTACGTAGACATGATGGTTGCGCGCGCAGACCCCCGAATTTAAACCTGCGGCCCCGCCCACTAATACAGCAGCTAAGAGAGGAAGATAAACAGTTCCTGAAGTCATGAGTCATGAAGACGCTGTGTTTAGCTGGATATTATTGGAAGTTTGAGTGAAAGTTCGCGTTATTTTCTCTACCCAAAGATGAAGCTGTGAATAGTCAGTGGTTGAGGTTTATTTTTTTTGCAAAAAAGGAAGAATCAGAAAAGACTACTGATGTATGAGACTTTGACAGAGCTCCACAGGAACTATCAATACACAGCTCATGGATTATGCCTCCATTTTGTAATGAGGGTTGGTGATCATTGGGCAAAGCAGAGTTTAGGTAAGCCATGAGAACATTTTAAACACTTATACATATCGCGACTAAAACCACCCTAAATATGCGACGTGTGCCGCTTTCTTTGCGGATTTAAACGTGTTTGTGAGCTTGCAATCCTGTCGTTTGTCATTGCTATGGCTACCGTCAGCTGTTCTTACACACGTGTGGTGGTCAAGGTTCAGAATAGTTCAGCTTTTGCCACTGTGTGGATTAATACTGAATGTGTGTCATTGTTAATAACAGAGCAATATGCTGGTGTTTAATGCACTCATGCACACACAAAAAATCCAGGAGACTGGGGGAAAGTGAGGACCGGGAGGGAGGGGGTGCGCATCGCGGATGAACGGGAGAACCGGGGGAGTTCACGGACGCCGCCCTCACTATTCTATGGAGGCGCCGACCCTAATAACACTGATGAGAACTGGGTACTGTATTCTGTGGTGTCAATAACTAATGTGAAGTTGTTTCTTTAATGTACATTCTTTGTATTCTGTTTTTGAATGTTTCTGTTAAGAACTTTTATTTTTGTGTTGTGTCCTCTGAGGAGGAGGATAATGTGTGTGTGTGTCTGTGTCTGTGTGTGTGAAAAAAGAGCAGGTAGAGCAGAGTTGCCAGATTGGGCGGTTTCCCCCTCAATTGGACTGTTTTTAACTCGATTGTGCGGGTATAAACACTTGTCTTGTTTTTCGCGACTGTCACAACCGTGTTTTCCAGATGAGTGGGCGGTTTTTTTTTTGCATTTTGGCGGGTTTTGGATAGTTTTGGGGCTGGAATCAGTCCGCTACATCTGGCAACACTGAGGTAGAGTATGACAGGCTAGGAGACGCGTGTTGTTTTCCTCCCCAGTTTTTGCTTAATAAAATAGTTAGTTGTCCGTAATTTCAAGCCGATCGTCTGTATTTACATTCACCCACTGCCGAAATCCACCCCTCACAATAATATGAAGCGTGTACGCACTCTGACTACTTCTATATTGTTGATAAGCTGTGCTGGGCATTTCACTCTGTCTCGTGCTGAGTGCTGTCGACCAATTGCAACAGGTAGTCATCGGGCCAATCAGCGCAGATTAGCTTCGCGCTAAGGAGGGGTTTGGGAACAAATGAATCACTGAGCGATTCATATGGGAGTCGCTGGGAAAATTAGGTAAAAATAAATGCTGATTATAAGGCCATGAAAGTGTCTTTTGACCTTGCATGCATATTAGACTATTGTTGGAGACCCTTACAACCAAAATATGACCCTATTTAATGTATAATAGGGGCTCTTTAAAACCCAAGAAATGGACATTAAAAAAGCCCCTGATTTAGATGGTCCTGAAGCTGCAAACACAAACCAACAGAATGAATATGACTAACAGCAGGCAGCATCAGAACACGGACATGCTCATCCACAGAATTAAGCCCAATCAAATAATAAATGCACAAAAAGAAGAGTATCTGACTTACTGGAATGAAGCAGCAGCAAAACAAAGTAATCTTCAATGTTATTTAGATCTAAATAGAGATTATACCACAGCAACATATCTGAGCGCAGTAAAGGACAGTAAATTAAGAACAATAATGACCAAATACAGGCTGAGTGCTCACAGTCTGACTGTAGAGACGGGCCGATACAGACAGAACTGGCAACCCAGAGAGAGCCGCATCTGCCCACACTGTGCCCAGGCAGAGGTGGAGACGGAGGAACACTTCCTCACCCGCTGCACAAACTATCAGCACATCAGAGACACATTCTACCCCAAACTACAGAGCATTTACCCACAATTCACTGAGTTAGACAATAAAACACAGCTTCAATATTTACTAGGGGAAAAAACTGACTGTGTCCTTCTAGCGGCACAATACATTAATGCCTGTCACAAAAAGAGAGAGCAGACCAATAAAAACATCAGTGATGCGCCTGCAAACACACACACACACACACACACACACACACACACACACACACACACACACACACACACACACACACACACACACACAAACACACCTAGATTATTATAAATGAATCATTGTAAATATACTGATTATTATTGTTTTTATTACTGTTTTATCCTAAAATGTTGGTTGTTAAATGTACAGTTTATTCTGATCTATTATTATTTTTGTATTGATTTGTATGAATAATATGATATGTTGAATAATAATATGATATATTGAATATTAATGTGATATATTGAATAATATGATGTATTGTTGATATTTTATTTAATTATTATGTATAAATATCATCTTTTTTTTTTTACTACTATTTACTGTGTTTACTGTTTTGTTTTTATTATTATATATGCATGTTACTTTTTATGTAAACTGTAGAACTGCTTTGGCAATACAATTGTAACATTTGTCATGCCAATAAAGCAACTATTGAATTGAATTGAATTGAATTGAGAGAGAGAGAGAGAGAGAAGGTTAAGTGGAAAACGAAGGAGAAATGTTTCAATAAGTCATAACTGCAACAACTGGCAAAAAAAAAGCTAAACAAAAGACTTTTATTCTGGCGTGACCTCATAAGGCTGCTCCGTTACTGCGCTGTTGTTCAACTGGAGAAAGGTTTGTTTTCTGTGAAAGGTTTGTTTGTTTTCTTATAACTTTTACATAGCTATAAACGGATTGATTAAAGTTTCAGATTTTATCCGATGCTAAATGATGTAGGCTACCTGCTGTTGAAAACATTATTTTAACCCTTTATACAACAAAGTACTATTTTACTCGCAGTAATGAGGACTATTGTTTGAATAAAGTAACAGAAAAGTGTGTAATAAGTGTTTTAATGAAGGTTTAATTTATTAAACAGCATAATGTCATTCCATTCTAAGTATCACTATATATAAGAAATGGAGCACTAGTTTTAATCAGCTCATTTGTGGCTATTGTTTCTTGCTCTGACTTACTCTTTTACATGATTTCTTTGTGTTAATGACTCTCATATAAAGAAACTGTTGAAGCAAGTGTTGAAGAGAAGTTATTTTGTTTCTGTTCATTGTTTTATTTATTTAAACAGGACATTTTTATTGTTTTGTTCATTTTAAACAGGATAAAGTGTCCAAACACAGAGAAAAACTCCTGCTGAAGCGACTGATCTCCACACTGTTATAAAGATGGCGTTTATTAAAGAGGAGAGTGAAGATGTGAAGATTGAAGAAACATTTAGAGTCAAACAGGAAGATCTGCAGGAACAAACAGGTTGGTTTTCATTCTCAAAGACCAACTCAGTCATTTGATCCTCATTCAGATATATTTTAATAATAAGAATACTAAATTAAATCCATCTTGCAGTCCTGAGTGTGCTGCCTAGTTCTCCTAAACGCACATAAGCACTCATTGAAAGACAGGAATGAGTTTCTTGTTACTTGTTCTCGTGTCATTATTTTATGTATTATTAGTCTCCTATTTTCTCTACCTTCTTAAGGTTATTGCTTTTCTTGTTCTTCAACTGTTTGTAAAGCGTCCTTGAGCATTGGCGCTTTATAAAATAAATTAAAAACAATAAACTAAAAAAGTTTAACTGAGCTGAGCATATTTGACCTACAGTATTCTCATAGAAGATATCTGCTATTACAGTGATAGTGTTGGCTTAGTACTTTCCATTTGCATATGTCACTTTGATCACAATTCCCCTTTTTTTCCTCAACTTCTTCATGAGTTTAAACTTGTTTCTAGTAGTTGTTACTTGTTCTCACAGATAGTATCTGAGTTAGAATTACATCATTATTATAATAACTAATTACCTAGCGCTATTGTGTTTAAACAGGGTTTCTGCGGGGTCTTAAATTGTCTTAAATTACAAAATCTAAAATTTCGGCCTTAAAAAGTCTTAAATTTACTGAAATATTGTGTTGTAGGTCTTAAAACGTTTTTAAACAAGTCTTCATTTTCCTTTGTTCATGTTTTGCTACCCAATCTGGCCAAAACCCATACAATCACCAACAATCATCTCAATAAAACTTTCAACTTTTCATTCAAAAAGGTCATTTTAACTCTATTTATCATGATGGTTTAATTATTTTCCTTACAATAACATTTGTTTACACGTGCTCCATGTATTTACTGCTGAGGACATCGACCTGGACAGATTGTTGTGCAAAGATTTAGTTTATTAGAGTTTTTAAACCTTTTAAAACATTTGTTCATTTGTTTTTAATTATTTTAAGTAAAGTTTATGTTTGGAAAAAGTGTATGGATACAAGTAAAGCTTGCTTGTTTTTACACAATATTTAAAATCTTTTGCTAAGAAATATCTAAAATATGTTATTATTCATTCATTATTGTATTATTAAATGTATTAAATTATATTTTTTGATAGGACAAATACAAAATCTGGGCCATTTGAAAAATTCCTTAGCCTTTAGCCCTTTATGAGTCTAAAATTTCAGTCATACTGGTCTTAAAAGCCCAGGTGAAAAAAAGTGTACTACAGTACACAAAAAATATACTAAAAAACAATTAAGTACATTGTAAGTACAATTTTAATTTTTATATTAAAGTTTTAAAAAAATATACACTATAAATATACTAATTAAAAGTATACTTTTACTTAAGTAGTATTTAAGTAAAACTGTGAAAGTATACTAAATATAACTGATATTTAAATAGATTTTTAGTATATAGCAACAAAGTATACTACTTAAAAAATATGTTATAAATGTATTTCTTAAAAGTATAATCTGAATTCTTTTGAAAAATAGTTCAAAGTTAGTACACTTTTACACAGTTCAAGAGTTCACACTTAGCTGATGATTAATTATAAAGCTTGTTTGGCATGTTGTCCCGGGAGAGAGCCCTGAGCTATTTCTTGCTTCTGGTCAGAATCCTAGCGTTCTGGATGAACTGCAACTGACTGTCTTTTTGGGAAGGCCAGTGAAGCGGCCGTTACAGTAATCCACTCTGCTGCTGATGAAAGCATGAACAAGTTTCTCTAAGTCTTCACTTTAAGACTGAGTAGGTGAAGTTATTGTGCAATGGAGTTTTAAAACCCCTTAGTGATATAGAATTGTTTAAGATGTGAATGTATCTAACGCTGAGTCAATGGATGAAACATTATTCCATTGTCGGAAATGTCGTCCTCCTATTGATAGCAGTCAAGAGGGTAGTTGTTTCTTTGTCGTTTTCGCATTCGACAGACTCGCCATTGAAAACTTACATATGTCAAGATATGAGTCACTGGCATGTTATGATTGGACTTCTGTTCTTAATGTTTTTCAAATAGCTGGATAATAATCTTTTCAGAAATTAAATGGCTATCGAATGTGGCAGTTTTTTTTTTTTTTTTAGAAAATACATGTTGATTTATTTATTTATTTATTAAACATATCAACTTCCAACATCAAGCCCTAAACTTAAACAATGTCACCACTTGTGTGATTGTTAGTTGTGGGATTTACTTCAATCCATGAATAAATAACATTAGGTTTGGACTCGGAGTCATTATGTGATTGAATCACAAGCGTATCTAGCTCAGTTCATTCACAAATTCAAAGTCCATTCTTAATCTCTCAAGAGAGAGGGCGGGACCATCTCGAGTTTGAGACCTCATTGGATGGTGATGCTTCACTTACAGCTATTGGCTCAAAAAAGTGTCAATCAAAAGCCAGCGGCCATTTTGATTAAAATCACTATTGTTATGACTGGAGACGCTACTGAACGCACTTCAGCGAGTGGTTTTGGACGATAACAGTGTATTTAACGCTCTGGTTACTAAAGTAACCCTCGTTCCCCGAGGGGGGGAACGGAAATGCTATGTGGAAACTTCCACTATGGGGGATTTCATTCAGAAAGCCAATCATCTGAAAGAGTATGTAAACGGGCCAATGAAATGCCAATGAGTTGGCAGCTTCAGCTTGCGCACCTGATGCTCGTTGCAATTAACTTGCTATATGAGCACAGAGCTAGCAAGCCAAAGCATCATTTTTTTAGCGGAAGAGACTTTCACCTCAACAGCTAAGGGGCAATCATTATGGCGAAGGAACATAGCATTTCCGTTCCCCCCCTCGGGGAACGAGGGTTACTTTAGTAACCAGAGCGTTCCCCTTCGGAAGGGGAACTTCAATGCTATGTGGAAACTTCCACTATGGGGAAATGTTTGGAAAACGCCATAATGATTGAACCTTACCTTCGCCCCCGATGAGAGGTTTACCAGGCAAAGAGCGTGAGCGCACCTGCGTCACCAGAGGCGCGGTCTTCCAACGTGTTCCCTGGCCCTTACTTATCCCACTTCAACAGAAGATTTACGGATTTAGATATATTTTTCGGGAGCCGCAAATGCGTCTAGAATAATTTCTAGGAATTTAATACGACAGTACGTTGGGAATGCGTGCAGTCCCGATAGGGAGGACGCTGCGGAGGCCACCTGCTACCCAAGTGGGGAGACTGGGGCAAATAGCATATGAACTAACCCTGAGAAGGGGGAGTAAGCATATGAAAATTAGATGGTTAGCGGTGAGGGAAGACACGGGTCCGCCTGTGAGGGGGGACTGCACCGTGGCAGTATAAGCATATGGGATCGCCTAGTGGGGATCGAACATAGCAGGCACCTATACCCAGAACGCGGGCTGACCATCGGGCAGACCAGCAACGTAACGGGCCAGTGCCTGACTCCTCCGCTGAGTCAGGTGCTGGGGGCCTCGGAGGAATATCTGCAGGGTTCGCCAGCGGGGAACTTTTCTGACAGAGCGAAAAAGCGCACATATCCCTGGGTTAGAGAGAATGGCGCAGCAAGCGTTTTACAACACCTAACCGAATTTCTCATTCACCGCGTGAGAAAATCGGCTCCCCTCAAGATTAATAAAATCTTCTAATAGGTGTCGCCCAGCCCGCAGCTCTACAGTGTCTGTTAGAGAGGCGCCGCGTGCTAACGCCCAAAAGGATGCGCGCTTCGAGGAGCGCGCTCTCACTCTTGGGGGACGCGGCTCGCCCTGGCTCAGATGAGCGAGGGAGATGGCATTCAGAGTTCAGTGGGTATACGGCACTTCCCGTCTGCCGATCACAGTAACAGATAAAGAGCTGAGTACGGTCCGTGTAATAGCAAAGTGCGAAGGACCAAATAAAGGGGCTGGGTCTGCCTCCTCCGTGGGCAGCGCTTGCAGGTTCACTACGTGGCTGAAAGAACGCTGTAGGAACCTAGGGCACCTAGGTGGGCCGGGGTCTCAGGTAAACGTGAGAGTGGGCCGACCCAAAACGTTGGCACATTTCGCTGACCGAAAATGCCTCCAGATACCCACCCATTTGACCGATGCAACGCGACCAGCAGAGCTGTCTACCTGGACAGAAATCTTAAAGATACTGAGTCGAGTGATCGAGCAGACCTCTCCTAAGAGAGATCTCCAAGTGGGTATGAGAGGGAAACAGGAAAATTAATATTCATGTCTCGCGCCTCTGGGAACTGGATGATGAGACGATACTTCCCAGCGCGCCGCCATCGCCGCATCCTTAGAGCGGGGATGATCGTAACGCCAACCCCTCAGAGCGGAGGGGACAGCCTTAGCTCCAGTCAACTGAAGGAGGAAGCATCACTCTGATCTGGCATGTTCAGGGTTCCTTCTCGGGGAAAAAGGTAACCACACAGCGAATAGACTCCACTTCAGGCGTGGGCATGCCTCGTAGAGGGTGCTCAGCCTGAGTGACAGTGTTAACCACCTAATCGGTAAGTCACCTGAGTCCTCCGCGCTCCATCTATGAACCGTACGTGAAGCATAGATCTGGGCGCGGGTGCCAAACGGTGCCTGTCCCCTGTTCCCAGGGGATGTGCCAGGGAGGGCCATCACGAGGAGAGAGTTGAAAGCAGGTCCGATTGGGCCAGAGAGGCGCAATACGAGAGCTGTTCCTCGACCTCCCTGACTTTACACAGTATCTGTGCGAGTAGGCTCACTGGAGAAATGCGTATTACGCACGCCCCGAGGCCAGCTGTGTAGCCAGTGGACTTTGCAGGGTTCGCCAAGTGGGGAACTCAAGCGAGAGCGCACGAATCTCTGAGTTAGAGAGAGAAAGGCGCAGCACCGAACAGCTGGACAGTCGGGGGTGGAGTCTCCATTTTCCTAGGCGAAACTGCCGTGAGAGCGAATGGGCTGCACGGTTGAGCTCGGTGGGGGAAAAAATGGAATGCAGCGATTGCGCCGCGTATGACTCCGGGGGAGCAGACGGCGAGCGAGCTGAGACATGCTGCGAGAGCGGATACCCCCACACGGTTGATATACGCCCCCGCAACCGTACTGTTCGTCCTGACCAGTACGTGTTGTCGCTCCAGCACCGGTAAAAAACGGCGGAGAGCGAGAAACACTGCCAACAGCTCTAGGCGATTGATATGCCAATGCAACTGGGTTTTTTTCAGCTGCATGCCCGCAACACACGGCGCCCCAGCCAGTGCTGGAAGCATCTGTCAAAACGACAATATGTCTGGACGCCTGTCCTAGAGGCACTCAGGCCTGTAGGAACGAGGGGTCGTTCCAGGGGCTGAGGGCGCGGCGACACAGCGCAGTGACAGTCACTCGGTGTGTGTCCGCGTGCCATGCGCGTCTGGGGACTCGATCGTGAAGCCAGTGCCGAAGTGGTCTCATATGGAGTTATCCGAGCGCATACAGCGGCTGCGGATGTCATATGCTCCAGGAGCCTCTGAAAGATTTCAGTGGAACCACTATTTTGCTGTCGAACTCTCACAGACAGTTCAGCATTAGCCGAGCGCGCTCTCCGGAGAGGCGCGCTGTCATGGTGACCGAGTCCAGCTCCAACCCGAGAAAAGAGATCCTCTGCACGGGGGCGAGTTTGCTCTTTTCTCGGTTGACCTGAAACCCCAATAGGTGGAGGTGCTGGAGCACCTTGTCTCTGTACATAGTCAATTACTCCCGCGAGAGGGCTAAAACAGCCAGTCGCCGAGATAATTGAGTATGCGGATGCCCGCGAGCCGAAGGGGCGTTAGGGCACCCTCCGCCAGCTTGGTGAAGACCCGCGGATACAGAGAGAGCCCGAAGGGGAGGACTTGTACTGTCAGGCTCGCTCGACGCAGACCGCAGAAAAGTGACGGTGGCGTGGAGTATGGAGACATGAAGTACGCGTCCTTCAGGTCTATGCTGCAGACCAATCCCGAGGACGAACGCACAGGAGGATGCGCTTCTGCATAAGCATTTTGAACGGCAGCTTGTGCAGACAGCGGTTCAAAACGCGCAGATCTAGGACTGGCCGTAACCCACCGCTCTTTTGGGTACGATGAAGTACAGGCTGTAAACCCGCTCTCCATCTCGGCTGGAGGGATCGGTTAGATTGCATCCTTCGCCAGGAGGACAGCAACCTTCTCTCACAAGACAGGGGCGGGCACAGGGCTGACCCTGGTGACGTACACCCCGTGAACTTGGGAGGCCGTTTCGCGAATCGAATCGCGTAGCCGAGTCTGATCGTGCGTATGAGCCACCGCAAAGGGCTGGGCTGCGCTAACCAGGCAGGCAGAGCCCTCGCTAATGACTGCATCGCTACAATCGCTGACGTACCAGCAGTGGGGCAGCGCGGAGTGGGAGTGCTGATCCGGGGAGCGCTGGGGTCCCGCGGAAGAGCTGGAGGTGAGAGATTTACTCACCTTGCACTCAGACTCCGGAGGAGAGGGCTGGAGGTGTGAGAGAAAGGAGACCGTCCTCCCAGACCCCGTGAGCCACTGGCGAAGTGCGCCGATCCTGCGAGCTGGAAGGCTTTTCATCGCGTCCCAGACTGGCAGTATTCGGGCTGTCACATCCAGGGAAGGGAAAGATGCTCTCTCTCTGAGGAGCCCGGCCCCCCACCGGGGAGAGAGCAAGTTCCCTCTTCTCCAGATGGCCGTCTCAAGAGCGCTTCGCGGTCCGTTATCCGGACTTAACGGCGCCCTGGGACGGGGAGCGCTGGTTGCCTGCGAGGTGCTCGGCGCTGCCGCTGGCCGGAGGCGCAGGCGGGGGCGGAGCAGCACTCGAAGACGGGCGCTCTCGGCGACAAGCAGTGGATGTGGATGGTTCGGCGGGAGGGGAGCGGTCTTACATCCCCGCCGAAGGATGCCCATCGTATCCGACTGCACCGCCGTGAATTCCTGGGTGAATTCACCAACGGTGTCGCCGAACGGGCCAGACTGGTATATGGGGGAGTCAAGAAAGTGAACTTTGTCGACTCCGCGCATATTTTTGCCAGGTTTAGCCCGAGGGGGCGCTCCTGGACCACTAACGTGGCCATCGTCTTTCCCGGGGCACACGCAGCGGACTTGAGGTCCGTGGAGCTCAGTCGGGTGCGGTGCGGGGCTTGTAACAAGCCTGGGTCAGAACCACCCTCGTGCAGCTGGGCCAGCGCGCGCGCATGGACCCTGGCGTGCAGGGTGGAAGCAGTCTGGCCCGCGGCTTGTGTGGGCTCTGGCTCGGGAGGCAGAAAACCAACACGCCTTGGACGGGAGATGAGGCTAATTCCAAGCAGAAGGAGGCACCACGCGGGCCCGTTTTGGCACTCTCAATCTGGGGAATCGACTCGTACTCCCTGGCTGCTCCACCATCAAGAGTGGTGAGGTGGGAGGCGCACGCAGATCAGGCAGAGAAAGGTGCCCTCAAGACTGCGTGAGCCCACTGTGCACTTCCGGGAAGAGAGGGATGGGAGGCTAGAAGGTATTGCCTTTTAATCCTCCACATACACCCATCTAGACGGTCCGGCCGCGGGGCTGGGGGATAAACCATCTCCAGACCCACGACCGAAACAGCCCGGGAAAGCACGGTTATCATGTCTGTTTCAAGATCGGCCGCCGCCGCGCTCGCTCCCGATGGGAGGGAACGGAGGGGGGGGGGATCCTTCATCAGACCATGACAGCCCAACCTCCGATGCAGCGGTGGACATCTGAGCCTCGGTGTCATCAAGTGAGAGGGCGGGCCATCCGAGGATGGAGCGCTTCTCTCACTCAAAGCTTGGATGGAGCGCATGGAGGAGTGAGAGGTCCACAAGCCCGAGGGCGGCAGATTTACTCCCACTGTAACCCTCAGATCTGCCCGAGTGCCCACCGCGGAGCGGGGGACAACTGGGGTGGGTGGCTCTTTTGCAAGAGCGAGCCGCGATCTTAACTGCGCAACAGACATGCCACCGCAGTGATGGCATGCACTGCCCACGAGCACCGCATTAACATGCTGGACCCCCAGACATGAAACGCAGTGCTCGTGCCCATCATCCGAGGACAGGAAAACCACCGCATCCAGAAACGCACAGTCGGAGCGACGTCTTGAAAAAGACGCGCTGCACGACCGTGTTGCTCTTTTAGGAAATTCGCAACAATACATACCGCTCTGGAGGACCGGACCCAAAGGACGCCAGGCAAGGGAGAAACCCAGCTCGCCATCTGCCGCTGCGTGTCACACACTCTGGACCGGGAGATCGCTCTCGTTCACTCTCTGTCTGAAACTCAGCTGGAGGAACCCTCATCGACTCTCTCAGAAGGCTGTTGAAGTCTCTGAAGTGAAAATGATGCTTTGGCTTGCTAGCTCTGTGCTCATATAGCAAGTTAATTGCAACGAGCATCAGGTGCGCAAGCTGAAGCTGCCAACTCATTGGCATTTCATTGGCCCGTTTACATACTCTTTCAGATGATTGGCTTTCTGAATGAAATCCCCCATAGTGGAAGTTTCCACATAGCATTGAAGTTCCCCTTCCGAAGGGGAATGGATGTTTATCACCATATGAATTACGTGTTATGTTATGCATTACGTGTTATGTTATACACATAATGTTACACATAGAATGCTTAAAAGTGTAATTTGAATGCATTTGACAGTATAACCCAGGTGAAAAAAAGTGAATTATAATACATTTTATTTAAGTGCACTTAATACACTTCCAGAATGTACTTAAAGTGCTCTACGTTTGGTGACTAATTTTGTACTTAATGTACTAACAGTTGATCTTTAGTACCATTTAAAAATAAACTTAAGATGAAGTGAAGTGAACTAAATATAATTTTAATATACTACTTATATATATATATATATATATATATATATATATATATATATATATATATATATATATATATATATATATATATATAATACTACTTTTAATAGAATACTAACCATCTTTTATTGCACTTTTAAATATACTAGATTAATAAATAAAATACACTTTAAAAAAAAAAAAAAAAAGTGTGCTCACTCGATTGGTTAGTAAGGCTGTCACACAGAGACGGCAGTCATGCATTTGCTCTAAGCGTGGGAAGTTAAATAATATACATGTCATATCGCAGCCTCTGGCGATTAGCTAATCGCAACGTTCCAAATCGCGATTGCGATTCGATTTTGATAATTTGCACAGCCCTAGTGTGGACCACTATTTTATTTTAGATCCTCACAATTTTGGAATCCAGTCGCGGGCCGGACTGAACGGCTTAGCGGGCCGCCAGTTGATGATCAGTGCCCTAGGGGTTATAATATAATCCTGGGTGTTCATTAACAGACGTTTCACATTTAGTTCGGCTCATTGAAGTCAGGTTTTTGACTGTAATCGCCGCTTTTCTAAACTACTTTTATGAAACAGCCCCTAGGGGTTATAAAAAAAATCCTGGGTGTTCATTAACAGACATTTCACATTTTCAAACCCCGGGTTAACATTATTTGAATATTTACGTTGTCACTGTCCCTGATTGGACAAACAGCAGGTAACCTTTTTAGATGGCATTTCTGCATCTTGTCGGGTGTATAAAATGTCACCACGTAGGTCTTCAGCTAAGCCTCAGGACATGCACAAAGGCAAGAAAACAAAGACAAAAGTACAAATGAATGAAAACAAGAAGCAAAGTATCATCTCGCCATCTCATCACTCCAGTTTACAGCAAACGTGGCATAAGCATTTGTGTAAGTTCATTCATTCATTTACCTTCAGCTAGTACCTTTATTCATCAGGGGTCACCACAGCGGAATGAACCACCAACTTATCCAGCATATGTTTTAAACAGCGGATGCCCTTCCAGCTGCAACCCAGTACCGAGAAACATTTGCATAAGTTATATACAATAATGCAAACTCACAAATGTAAGCATGAATTATGCATACTTGCTATGAACATGCAGGATTTGTCTTAATCGCGTCTTCCAAGCAAGCTACAAATGTTGAGTGGAGAATGCACATGAGGGAACAAATGCGAGTGCATTTAATCATTTGCATTTAAAGCCACAGGCACAAAAAGAGCTTGGTTTTCCTCTGACCCTCAAAATGAAATATCCTGCAAGGTATATGATCTGATTTTGAGCTGAAACCTCTTACATCTTGTAAAAAAAACGTTTATAATAGGTACCCTTTAAAGCAATGGTCTCAAACTCAATTCCTGAAGGGTCACAGTTCTGCATAGTTTAACTTCAATCACCTCCAACTCACCTCTACTTAATAGTCTCTAGTAGTCTTAAAGGGTCACGAAACACTAAAACACATGTTTTGAGCTGTTGACAGTCATATTTGTGTCCCACGCTGGTATAAACACTATTAGGACACATTTATTGCACTAAAAAATGAAAATTGGTTGTTTTTGCGTTATTTTGAGCAAATTCGTTCTTCCGGTTTGAAACGAATTTTTTAAGCTGCGTCACGGCCGTTAGATACTTGCATGTAAATCCAGTGTGGAGAGTGGCTGCCTGTCCCTGCGAGAACATTTTGACATCTCTGAGGGTGCGGCATTAATTCATGAGAAAGACTTTGTTCAAACCAATCAGTGCGCTGTGTTGTGTATGCGGTGCAACTTCATTAATATATATGATAGCGTCGGAGAGGTTTTACCTGTTACAGTGTTCAGACGACAAAGAAACGCCACGTTGTGTTGCCAAAACAAGTGAAAGAACGAGAATTTGGAGACACGAGTCATCAGTGTTGCATTTATTAGTGTTCTGCGTTTATTAATGTGCTGCAACAAAGGTTTTGTTTGCAGTTACCCGCTGTGAGAGCGCTGCTGGACTCATGTAGATTACAGCGCACGCGACAGAAACACGTTTGTAAGGAACATTTTTTACCCGAGAGCTTTTCGCATCTGGAAATGATGAAATCCAGATTTGCCGCTCGTCTCCTTTTAAAAAAGACATAGTTCCAGAGTGATTGTCCTGTCTCTACAGATTTGGTAAGTGTGTGTGAGAGCAGGGCCCTTTGTTTATTCAGATGGCAAAGTTACTTCGTATCGTCAGCAGTGCTCTTTCAGTTTTTAAAGACATACCTCAGTCAAAATGATTTAGTTACTAAGTTTACAGTATGTTAATATCACTGCAATATTATAGACTGAAAGATCCGCTATAAATGCTGCTCTCCGAATGTAAACACAGCAATCAAATATTGACCGTCGTGTAGAATTTTCACCGCTTTTTGTGACAGGATAGTCTATAAATACATACGGCTTTCTGACGCTACCTACCGAGTGCATCTTACCGAGAAATGCGGAGGATTTTTTTCTCCCATTCGCCGTGCGGTATCAAACATTACATTAAAAGTCCACTGTCCAGCAGTTCCTCAGTTTCAATATCTTGTTTGTCACGGGCGTCATGCAGGAAATGTTCCTGAATAAAAAGTGAAAGTGTCAAACTGCAGTTAAAGTCAACAAATTAATAATTTGGCAAGTAATTTGATTACTGATGTCCATGTAAACACAGTCACTGTCTTTCTCCCCTGCGTCCGCGTGCCCAAACGGAAACTCCCATATTTGCAAATCTTTCCCTCTTTCCCTCCCCCGACACTCCCACCTAAACAGAGCTGGACACGCCCACTTTCCTGAATTTTTCCAAACTAGAGGTGTGAAAAGACCCTGCTGAGACAGGGGGGTTTCATGGCCCTTTAAAGACCTTAGGTGCGTCCCAAATCACATACTTATGCACTATTCTACGCCATTTTGTAGTATAAATAGTGTAAGTAGTGCGTTCACACTGAAAACTCTAAAAACACTAACAATAACACTAAAATAAATAAGAGCACTTTCATTACCCGGATGATGCACTCATTCAGCCGAAGTGTGTTATGATGGACACTTCACACACTCAAACACCCCAGCTTTGTTCACGTGGCGGAAGGGGCGGAGCTATCGGGCGCACATGTTGAATAACTTTATTTATTTTGGATTGTGAAAGCAAAATTTTCATACGAGAGTGATTATAGCGCCTCCCGATGGTGAATGCGGTTGTACTCATGGCGTGTATTATTTGGTACTTTTTTCATTTATTTCACTGATTTAGCAACCGTCAAACGCCATTAGTGAAACGGTTTGAATTTCCGCTTAGTAAAAAAAATTAGTGTTCCATTTGGGATGACACTACATACATATACTATGTTGTTGAGTGTGCAAGTGCATTAGTGCATAGTGTATAGTGTGCCATTTGGACGCAGCTCTTGATTAGTTAGATCAGCTGTGTTTTAGGGTTGGAGCAAAACTGTGCAGAGCTGCAGCCCTCCCAATAGTATGATCCTGCACAACTGGAGTATCTGCACTTTCAGGACCGCATGTATAAGACTGCATTAATAGGACCCTAGATTTTTTGCGGCAGCGCCACCTACCGTATTGGATGATATAGTGAAACTTCATTTCTAGGACCATAGTTTTGTAACAGCGCCATCTGCCGAATTGGATTAAATAGCGGAAACTTCAGTTTCAGGACTGCCTTAACAGCGCCACCTACCTGATTAGATGATATAGCTAGGACCGTTAGATGATATAAACCAATGACTGTATAAAATATGGACGACGCGACAGCGCCATTTTCCATTAAACGCTGTGAAGGAAAAATCGTCTCGTGACGGCCACAAACTGTCGCAAAAGACTGCTGAAATTGGAGCCAGGGCATGCGCAGAAGGACATTCCCGTGGAGCCAGAGGCGGAGCAAGCGGAGCGAGGCGGAGTTGCGATTTCAAACTTGCTCCCGCCCAAACTTTCCCACGTCAATCAACTGCGCTCCGGAAGTTCGCTGTCTGGACTTTATTTTTTAATATTTTTACAGATCTTCAACGGTAAATACAATACAGATAACAACAAAAATTTAAAAACACACAAGGATAAATTATATTTTATTAAACAGCAGTGACTTATGTTTTTCTTTAATTATTTATAATGTAAATAGTCTATACTGTGTTGTTTTAACAAAGTTAGCATCATAGTTTATAACGAGCAACATTTTTCTCAGAGAATTATATACTTAAATTAACCTTTGCTTTATTTTTAATATTTTTATCTTCAATTTAGAAACAGAAATGACATCAGCAGCCGTCACAGCCACCACTGAGGCCAAACGTAAGTATAAATAAAGGAATAATTAAATGATTGTAATAGTTACATAACGTTATAATAAAATAAGTATAATTGTAATTTTTGCATGTTTGTACCAATGGTTTGTACCTGTCACTTTCAGTTCGTCCGGATTCAGCCACAGCTGCATAGTTGTATTTGGAAGGTTCTATAAATGATTTAATTGTTGATTTTAAAATAAGTGCATATATTACAGCCTACTACAATACACCAGCTTACTGTTGTAAAAATTAAATAATATCTGTTCACTATAGTTAATACTACAGTATGCTGGTGCGTTCATTTATATAAGTACAATGCACCTTAGTACTGAATGGTTTAAAAAACACTATAGTTTGTACTATAAATTATTATAGTATTTTTCATGTAGTAAATGCCCAATATGGATTAAAAACAGCTCAGTAAAATGTTTTATGCTGCCTTACCTTTACAAAGCCCTTGAATCCTGAAGATTTTCAGTGTTTAATGTATGACAGAGCTATTGTAATTCATCATTTAAAAATAAAGTTGAAAATGAAAACAGTGCTTAAAAAACAGTGCATGGTAAAAAATTGTTTATTATTTATTCTTCGTGTAAGAAGAACCAAGACTGTGTGGTTCTTTGCTCAATTTGCAGCAAAAAATAGATTTACTTTTCCAAAAGTAAATAAATGAAATAATATAAATAATAAATAAATAACATTTGGTCTTTAGTACTACCTTTGCCAACTAACAGTTAAAAGGAGTAATAATTAGAATAATTAATCTAATCACAATCTAGCTTTTGGTAAATTAATTTTAAATGTCACAACCAGTATTTATGGGCAACTTTGAGTAATTCTGACATTCAGCCTAGGATGGCTTTATAAAATGTAAAAGAAAAAAGAAACATTTAGATGTAAGCAACACACAATAAACAAGTTTCCTTTAAAAATTAAACACATTTTATTATTGTTTTTTTGTAATTATTACTTTACAATCAACAGGACCAAGAATATACATCATTGGAGACAGCTACATTCACCGTGGAGGAAAACGAGCGAGAGAGGTGACTGGGAGAAACCTGGGACTAAATGCCTTCATCTGGTGGTTTGGTAGAGGAGGGATGATTTGGAGAAACGTCATTCCCTACTTTGAACAGTGCCTCCAAGGTAAAGCTGTGCCAGACATCCTTTTGATTCACTGCGGCGGAAATGATCTTGGAAAAACGAAGAGTATCCATCTTGCCGCAGGAATCAAGCAGGACTTGCAAGACCTCCACAGGAAGTATCCAGAGATGAAAATAATATTCTCTGCAATAACTCAGAGAAACCTGTGGAGGTCTGCACAACCCCAAAAAAATGGAGAAAGCACGGCGTTTCATTAACAGTGTGATGGCTTCCTTTATGTCATGTATTGATGGAGCCATTGTTCATCATCGTCAGATAAAGCGTAGACATCCTGGACATTTTTTGTCTGATCTAGTTCATTTGACCCCTTTGGGAAATGATATTTTTTTAAATAATATTGCCCAGTGTTACCCAGTGGCGCAGTAGGTAGTGCTGTTGCCTCACAGCAAGAACGTCGCTGGGTCGCAGGTTCAAACCTCGGCTGGGCTGGGTCAGTTGGCGTTTCTGTGTGGAGTTTGCATGTTCTCCCTGGGTTCGCGTGGGTTTCCTCCGGGTGCTCCGGTTTCCCCCACAGTCCAAAGACATGCAGTACAGGTGAATTGGGTAAGCTAAATTGTCCATAGTGTATGAGTGTGAATGTGTGTGTGGAAGTTCCCAGAGATGGGTTGCGGCTGGAAGGGCATCCGCTGCGTAAAAATCGTGCTGGATAAGTTGGCGGTTCATTCCGCTGTGGCGACCCCGCAAGGGACAAAGCTGAAAAGAAAATGAATGAATGAATGAATTGCCCAGTGTTTGAAAGACCAAATCCAGTAGGATTTGAACTGCTGGATTTGAACTTTCTAACCAAAGTTGTGGCATAAAAAAAATCCAGAATGTTTATACTTTATGTGACGTTTGATGAATAACATTTTTTTTTCCAAAGGAAGTCCTCACACTGACATCTGTCACAGCTCTTCCTCTTTTCATAATTTTCTTTGTTCTTCCTATTTCCCCATGGTGAATGTGGCTAATATTATGTAAATAAATGTATATTTTTACTTGCATGCAAGTCTCTGTAATGTTTTGTTATAAATTATTAACAGAAGAACATATATATTGTATGTGAAATAATTCCAGAGTAAGTTAGTAACTTAGCATAATGACCCCAGACATACCTCAACTTAAAAATATGCATTAAAATCATGATAAATTTTTCCTTAAACAAAAACAGATTGCTTGCCTGTATTTAACTGCTTTTACATTATTCCTAAATTAAAAACTGAGTAACTACATGCCAGTAAATATAAGGAGCTGCATGTGTGAAATAAGATTAATGCATTGCACTACAAAAATATAATTTGGCCAACATGTATCTTTATAATGTTACTTCATAAAAATTAATACAATTGAACATTTAGCTGACAATACATTGTGTGGCGTTTGTAGAACTGTAACCTTTTTAATCAGTGATTCAATTACAGACAGTACTTTAAAATTAATGCAGAGAATTGCATGAAGGGTGGATGAGTACTAAACATGTGGTGAGTCCATGTTGTCACTATGTAGCACTGGGTGTACATCTGGGGTAGGTTCTGTACATACACACAAAGGAAAGCATTAATGAAAAACATTTTATTGCAGAGCTCATGTACCAAAACTTAAAAGGGCCATAAAGTACACTGTTTCAATAAGTTAAACTAATTTCTAATTTATACATATTGTGTGGGGTTATAAATTAATATAATATACAATCTTAAATGTGATCTCATTCATTTTCTTTTCGGCTTAGTACCTTTATTAATCCGGGGTCGCCACAGCGGAATGAACCGCCAACTTATCCAGCACAAGTTTTCACAGCAGATGCCCTTCCAGCTGCAACCTATCTCTGGGAAACATCCACACACACTAATTCACACTCATACACTATGGACAATTTAGCTTACCCAATTCACCTGCATGTATTTTGACTGTGGGGGAAATCGGAGCACTCGGAGGAAACCCACGCGAACGCAGAGAAAACATGCAAACTCCACACAGAAACGCCGAGGCTCGAACCAGCGACCTTCTTGCTTCTTGATCTGTGTTAAATTAAAAAAATTAAGTGCAAAAATAACAACATAATTTCCCATTACTTTAATTAAAAAGTAAAACTTTTTTACTGAAGAAAGTGACAGATTTTAATATATTTTTTTTTCCAACACGGTCTACAAAGTAGGTATGTGTCTTAGGTTAACTTCAAAATTTTAACAGAAACTGTTTCATATGCTCTTTTATTACCTCAAGAAAAGGAAATATGAGTCTCTTTATTAATTTACTCACCTTTATTTTTGTTTCGTCTCTCTTCATTATCCCCAATGAGCCTATAAGGTAGGAATGACAAAAATATATGTCACATACCAGATCCAAACAGCATTTCAACAAAGTGGCCCATCTTAGTAGAAAGCCCACTCACCACGTCAAGGTGCAGGCCATTGAGTGGGACACGGGACAAGACATACTTGACAAACAAGACAAACCAAGACGAGACAAAATAGATTTTAACATAAATGATTAGCAGAAAAGAGAAGAATAGAAAACTACAAATAAACTCCAATTATTCACCATAAAAATGAATCAATTTAGTCAGTTGTCTGCGAACCATTTTGCCATCTTTTGCCATTTCAGTTCCCTTCTTGCAAAGTGGTTAAATCTGACTTTGCTATACCAAATGGATGCCATTTTAACCAATAAATGAACATGATTCATTTCAACACTTGTAGCAAACATGTGGCTGTGGAGTTGTGGAAAAAGATCTCTCTCTGCACAATTTGCTAGCACCTCATTGGAAATAGCAAGTGTGATTCCACGTCCACGGGGAAGCTGACCTCCATTTGTTGTGATCCTTCTCCGAATGCATTTCTCTGTGGTCAGACACACAGACACCATGCCTGGTGATGGTTTCTGCAGACCACCTCTGTTTTTTAGATGGATTAAATCATGTGCAGCACCATCAGTTGTTAATGCCTGTGAGCATGGCAAGCAGGTGATTTTCTCTTTCATCTTCTTCACCACAAATCCTGTGATATAATTAATTGCTGCCTCTTTGTATTCAGAAAGACTGCATACATGAGGGAGGTCAGGAACGGTGTCATCCTCGGGCATGCCCGCTTCCACCAACTGTACTTCCAATCTTCGGGCAACATTTACAGATGCAGGTGTTGAGTTGAGCATGTAAGTGTTGTCTCGAAGCAAACAGTTCCCTGTGCCTGTTTTCACTTGGTGCCTCACAAGTAGGCGTTTGTATGCTCCTCTAAACTGCCTAGCATTAGGATTGTCATTGTGACCACTTCTTGCTCTGATGGCAGCAAAGAAAAGCTCCAAGTGGTCCTGACTTAATTTGTAGGTAAGAAGATATCTGCATGGTGCATTGGCCCCCTCAACAAGATCATGATAGATGTTTAGTGCACTTCTGCCATTAGCAATGAAGCCATATATGGCAGTCTTCTTTTTGGTGGTGTGAAGTGGCACCATCTTGTTGTACTGCTTGACCTTCAAACCACGAAGCATGGATTCTGCCTGCTTCAAAATGGTCTCAACCCGATCTTTAGTTGTTGTTTTGATTGGGGCTTTAAAACCTTTTCCAAGAGGATTTCTGCTGTTCAGTACATCAAAAGCTGCATCTACAGTGTGCAAAAACTGCACAGTTGCAGCACAACCTTTGAATTCCTCCAGCTTCAAGCCTTGCTCACAGAACTCCATAGCATCTGCCACACTGCTGCTGAAGAGCTGTGCTGCCAGGTGGACTTTCATTTTTTGTTTTCGCCATTGTAAATGAGCCATCTTCAGCCTGTTTCCCAGTCGCAGACCTTCTTTTTCTTGGAGTTCATTAAGGGCTTCAATGTACTTCCACTTAATCTTCCTTCCATCTTCTGTTTCAAATTCTAGTGAAGATGCAAAGGCATTGCGAAGAAGCTTTAGCATGTGGCATGCATCCAGGATCACGTGTACTTTGTGAGCAGGGTCCTCAGGATGCAAGAAGTAAGGCTTCATGTTGTTGATATTTAGGTCAGCGCCAAGTTCCCTTATCATAGCCAAGTTGGTCGTGGGGGCATCACATGTTAGAGAGATAACGTTGACACCAACCTCATGAAGTCTGCTAAGGCTCTCCCTAATGACATTGGCCTTCTCTGATCCATTCATACCTGTGATGAGAAAGTATGCTATGGGAATTTTCCATGACTCATTTACAGCCACAACCATGAGGACCAAAGCCTGGGTAGCCAGCGTGTTGTCAATTTCTCCAGTACCAATGTCCACATAGCCATGGAACTTGTCCCCTGCAAATTCAGTCATCTTGTGAATATACATTTCATCCATCATTAGGGCACATACTGTTTCTTTTCCTTTCTCTTTATTTTTCTCTACATGACTTTTCAGCGCTGTGAAAGATGCCACAGTAAATCCAGGATCAGCTGATACGCTGCTGTACCAATTCCGAATGGTGTGACTGTGTGGCAGGGCTTTCTGAAAATTGTCACGCACGTAGTCATATGCCTTTGGGGAATAAAAATGCAATGTTGTGCCAAACTGCTTCAGCTCCTCCGAGTACTTTGCAGTTTTTTTCCCCTGCTGTATTTTCAACAAGATGTGCTTTGGCACTTCATCAATTGACTCAAGCAAAGAAGCACATTCATTGGATATCAACAGCTTTTTCTTGAGTTCTGTGATGACATCTTTGGAGGTGGAGATCCTTTTTTTTAAACGCCTAGACTTTTGAGATTCAATTTTAAGCTTTTTCTTGTATTTTTGTAGAATTTGGTCAGTGGCCTGATTTTTCCGTTTCAAAGACCTCGGAGACCCAAGGTTGTAGCTGTGATCCTCTTGAACAAAATAAGATTTTTCATGTGTGAAAGTTGCATAACTATGATTCTCATTGATATCCACTGTTACAGCAGTGTCAACTTGACATAGGTCATTGCTAAATGAGAAGTTCCCAATGGCATGTTCAGTCAAGGTGGCATTGCTGTAATCGGCAGCAGAGTTCAGGCTAAGACACTTGTCAACTGGAGAATCCTTTTTACTGTCTCCTGCAACTTTGCTGAACAACATTGAGGAGCCACTTACCTCAGAATTATTATTCGCAAAAGTCTTGTGCCTTACCCTTAGGCAAGAGGACTTCACCAGATGACAAGGAAATGAGAATATAGTTGGAACTGCTGTACTTTTAAGACGCCGATTCCCCTAAAGAAAGAACAAACAAAAAAATAAAGACAAAGATAAGGAAAGAAAAAATCAATGTCTTTCAAATAACACTAATCTAGATGCCTCTAAAATGTTTTATTTTCTAATCTACTGTGTTGAGTATGTTAGCATACATTATTAAAGTATATGGATAATTAAATTTTCTGTTTTTATTTAATGCCATTGACAACAAGGATGCTGACAAAATGCTGTCCATTATCCAGTAAGGATAATGATAAAGATTAAGATTAAAGTAGATTAAAATGTAACATTATTTGAATGTAAAATAAAGTGCATATTCCAGTACTAAGCTGTGTATTTAATATATTCAGATAACTGACAAGCACTGAATTACATTTTTTTTAAATTGCTATGACAGTTTTTTCAATACAATTAACAAGTTTCCTAAACTCTTAACACGGTTAGCACAACATATAGCACAACACAGCATTAAAGCAATCAAGAAAAACTGTGTTAATTTTTTTATTATTATAATTGCCATGTTTTTTCTGTTTGTATATCTTGTATGTCTTTCTGCAAATAAAGTCTGTACTGCAGCAATTCTGTGTCTGTAAGTTTTATTTTATTTTTTACAAAATCTGTACCTTTTATAAAGCTGCTCTGATATGGGCTTTCATTTTTAGTATTGAATTTCTGCTGCAAAAGAAACAAAGTGCATGTATTTACTAAACCCAACAAAACAAAAATGTAGAGTGGGTTCAAATATAAGGGCAGACTTGAAAAAAAATAATGCAGTTTCTGTAATTTCAGTTGACGATAGTGTTTTTTTAGTCAGTGTGTTATGACTAAATGCTCCTGTGGGAAGAGAACATGTGATAATGTTTTGAATAATTATTTGATTTTGAAACATGTTTGCAGTGTTTTGTTGGACAGTGTATTGTGTTTGTTTATTATTGTATTTTGAACATTACTTTTGAGGTTTAGTTTTCAATGTGTGATTTCGAGCATGAAATGAACCGTTTTGTGTTTTAGGTGTGTTGGTGTGTTAAGAGTTTAGGAAACTTGCTAAATGTACTGAAAAACTGTCATAGCGATTGTAAAAAAATGTAAATGCATACTTGAGATAAAGTTTGAACATTTGAATATGCAGTTTTTTAAGATACATTGGCAGCCTAATAAGCAATCTTCAACAATTAAAAACTGCAGCACAATTATTCTGCAGATTTTTTTTTTTTACCTTCAAATCCTTGGTGAAAACATGCTTTTCAAAATGAGCACTGCAAAGACGGGATGAAGTTGTTGGTTTCCAGTCGTTGCGTCTCATGTTTACCACCCATTGTTTCAGTCTTTTTGCATCGTGCCCACCTAAAGGAAAACTACAAAACATATGCAGCTACTATCACTGTTTCATTTCGCTGCATTTGACAATTTAATATTGATGTTTTTTATTGATGTTGGACATTATGTTTTATAATTTAAAGTAATCAATAAAGTTAATATAGAAATATAGTTATCAGAACCAGAGGTGAAGAAAAATATCAACAGAATATTTACATATCAGACCCCCCCCCCCACACATATATATATATATATATATATATATATATATATATATATATATATATATATATATATATAAAAAATTATTTTCACCCCTTCCATCATGTGATTTAAACGATGTCTTAATTACAAACAAATGGGAATTTACACCTATTTGGATGTGTATTTTATGTAGGCTAAAACAAATACATTTTAATAAATAAATAAACGGCTAACTAAAGTCCTCATACATTGAGATAAGCTAATGTTAACAGATGATACTTAGTGTATTTTAACGTTAAATAAATTTGAAATAGTATTCACTATATACAGTTCTACCTGTTATATACGTTATATAATGTTCTGTTTTAAAGCAATAACATATTTAAAACAGACAATTCAGTAAATAAAATTAACATGCCACTAACGTTAAATATCAGAAATGGTCCTGCCATTTTAAATCAAGTTCAACTAACGTTACCGTTACACGAGACTGCTGTATACAGTGATCTAAAATTAATCAGAGCATGATAAGTTCAGTTTTGTCACCCTAATTATAATTTTATACCCATAAAAATAATTTGTAGCTTGCAGATACAGACCACTGTCATGTATAATGCTAGGCGTTATCTTAGCTAACGTTAATACATATTAGCCTAACGTTACCTTTAACTTAGCCCACATTTAAACTTACCGAAAGAAACTCAGTGATCCATCAGATCCTGAAGGCCGGTTAGTACAGTTTATTGCTGAACAACTCATTTTTTCGCTGTGAAATAACACAGTAATCGATTATTATTAGTTCGCTATATCTTTAATCCTGCTTTACTCTGCTCCTGAAGCTCCGACCGTCGCCTCAGGAAAACTGTCAATCACAACTATCAATCATGACGACACGCCCCTCTTTTTTAGCATCAAATTGCTGGTGAAAAACATACTGTTTGCAAAAATAAAGATCTGCACCTATATCAGCATGATAAAAACTGCCTAAAATGACCAAGACAATCTTTTAGGATACTTTGATTTCAAGTGTAATTATTTTTTTTATTTGGGCTCAAGTCTCGTTCATTAACACGGAGGAGGCGGGCTTAAAACTTGTACTGCAGCCAGCCCCCAGGGGGCGATCTAACGGCCGAGACCTTCACTCGAAAGCAGGCGTGCGGCACACTTGATATAAACTAGGACCGTTTTGTAACAGCTTGGTTTTTGATGTAAAATGCACCAGAGGTTAAAGTGTGAAACACCTGCTTTGAGTAACAATTTTAAATTAAAACAAATACATATACACCTAAAATATAAAATAATTTTTTTTTTAAACTTTACACAAAAAGTCTTACCTTAAAAGTCTTATATTTCTTTAAAAATACTGTATATTTAAAAACCCGCGTAGATTGAACTAATTGGCTCAGTATTAGGGAAAATAAATTAAAATCAAATGGGCTCAGCATTTGCAGTCACTAATTTAAAACCAGAATGTAAAGGTTGTCGGGAGTCAAGACACAAGAATGATTTAAGAATGTACAATTATATAAATAGCCAAACACTCATTCTTGCATTTATACAAAACAACAGCACAAAAATGACCCCACAGTTTAATCAGTTGCAGCATTCAGACTGGCTGACTGTTGACTTCAGCTCCTGTTATGTGAGAGAGAGTGGAAGAGAGAATTAAGATGAATATATATGGGGACTTCCGGTTATGGCGCCTTGCTGAAGAGACGCACGAGTTAGCCCAGCTGTAATATAATTTAAAAATCCAAAATTTATCCCGGTGTTTATTTAACATTCGATCTCAGCTTACTCAAGACTGAACACTGCTTAAGATGTCACCTAAACCAATATATCAAAAACCAGGTAGCAGAATGTTTCGGAAGACTAACGCAGGCAGAGGAACGCATCTCGCAAACTGAAGATTCTGTCTCCGTTCTTCAATCAAGGACTACCGCTCTCGAAAAGAAAATTACCGCACTAACTTGGAAAATTGATGACTTGGAAAATGATGAAAAAGGATTCTTGGTCTACCAGAAAAATGCGAAGGCAATGATGTATGTACATTCTAAGAAAACTGGTTACCTGAAGCGCTGGACATGGAACCACTTCGGAAACCAATGGCCATCGAACGAGCCCACAGGATCGGTTATATGCGGCAAACTGCAGCGGACAAGAAAGCAAATCCGAGAGTGATGATCGCCAAGTTTCTGGATTACAGAGACAAGGAGCGCGTGATGCGTGCGGCTAGAGAAAAGAAAGAGGTACTTTTCCAGAATCACAGAATTATTTTCTTTCCGGACCTTTCTGCTGAAGTAAACAAACAACGGAGACAGTTCGACAAAGTAAAGAAGAGGTTGCGAGCTAAGGGACTGATCTATGGATTCATTTTCCCAGAGCGCCTTCGAGTAACCATCGATGGACATGCTCATGTCTTTCAAAACTCAACAAAAGTTAACGACTTTCTAATGAACATGTAAACAGGTGCTCTTTTCCCATCTCTGTATTTCCTTTATGAATATGTGCAATATTCACGACAATACGCCGAACTGATGGGACGATATTAATAAGCTGGGCTAAATTATGATGCGATCGTACGTTACGGGTCTTTTTTTTCCCCAAAGTTACATTGGGTTGAACCAGTTAAGGAAGTTAGAAGTAAAGAAGAGTCTGGATTTGCTGGCGGTTCTCGGCAATTCACAGCTGTGGTGTATAAGTATATTTTTCTTTTCTATTTAAAATTGGAAGATGTTTTTGTTGTTCTTTTTAGTTTGTTTTATGACTCATTATTATATGGCACAGGATATTTTATGTTTTAAAATATGGAAGAAGCTTGGATCATTTTACTATGTAGATGGATATGACAAAGATTATTGAGGTAAAAATGGCTTCTTGGAATTGTAGGGGGTTACACACTTTCTCTAAAATCAAAAAAGTTATGTCTAGACTAAAACAACTAAAGTGTAAAATTGTTTTTCTTCAAGAAACACACTTAATGCCCAAAGACATATGTAGAATAAGTAATAGATGGCCAGGTCAAATATTTGCAGCATCATTTAGTTCTCAAGCAAGCGGGGTAATCACAATGATCCACAAATCAATTCCATTTCAGATAGATAAAATAATACCGGACCCTTTAGGTAGATACTTAATTGTTCAAGGGTCCTTATTATCTAAACAATTGAATCTTATTAATGTATATGGCCCTAATAACGACATTCCCAAATTTTATAGTAACCTCTTTTTAACCTTATCCACTCTTTCTAGATATTATATAATGGGAGGGGATTTCAATTGTGCATTGGATCCAGTTAGAGATTGTGCATCTGGCCTTGATCAATCCCACAGACAGACTAGAAAAACTCTAGGTTATTTTATAAAAGATTTAAACCTTGCTGAAGTATGGAGGCAGCTACATCCTAAAGATATCCAATATTCTTGCTTCTCTAAAACACACCAGTCTTACTCTAGAATTGATTATTTTCTTATTTCTGCTACACTTATGCCATATATTGCTGATTGTTCATACGGTTCTATAGTAATTTCAGACCATGCCCCTATATAACTTACCTATATTGATCCTAAATTACTGGGAAGTCCTCCAAAATGGAGATTTCATCCCAAATGGCTCTTAGATGACCAATTTAATAAACATATTTTAAAACAGATAGACATGTATTATGATATTAACACAACACAAACCTCAGCAAGTATCAGATGGGAAGCCTTTAAAGCTTTTATTAGAGGTGTTATTATAAGTGTCACAAGTAGTAAATCAAAAAGGTATAAAAAAGAATTGACAGATCTAGATACTAAAATTAAACATATAGAAAAAAAATAAAAATGACTTAACTATAATGAACTTTCTGCCAAAAAAGCAGCAACTAGTCTAATGATGTTAAGACAAAATTTTTACGATCAAGGTGAAAAGGCAGGTAAATTGTTAGCTTGGAGAATTAAACAGAAGCAATCTGAAAGAACAATAAATTCTATTGAAGATAATTGTGGTAGTATTACAGTGGACCCTATTAAAATAAATGACACTTTTAAAAGCTTTTTTGAAACTTTATATTCCTCTGAATATACAGATAATACTAGACAAATAGAATTTCTAAACAGTTTGTCTATACCTAATATCTCTGAAGAGTCAAAAAGATCATTAGACACAGACATAACAGAAGAAGAAATAATAGAAGCCATCGACAGTTTAACATCAGGTCGAACACCAGGACCTGATGGTCTTAATATGGATTTTTGCAAGAAATTTAAAAAACAACTCACCAGACCCCTTTTAGATATGTTTAAAGAATCCTTTTCAAATGGTATACTCCCTGAATCTTTAAGACAGGCTCTCATTACGCTAATACCCAAACCTGATAAATTAATTACAAAATGTGATTCATTTCGACCAATTTCATTACTTAATACAGATGTCAAAATACTAATTAAAATTATAGCAAGGAGGTTAGAGACACTTCTACCTGAGATTATACACAGAGATCAAAATGGATTCATTAAAGGCAGACAAGGTTTTCATAACGTTAGAACTTTGCTTAATGTTTTATATCTTAAAAAGGGGGCTTGCGATACGGCCATTCTGTCCTTAGATGCTGATAAGGCTTTTGACAGGGTAGAGTGGCCGTATCTATTTGAGGTCCTTAAAAGATTCGGACTTGGTGAAATTTTTTGTAAATGGATAAAGTTACTTTATATGCATCCTACGACGGAAGTTCTCACTAATAATATAGTCTCCAAAGCTTTTAACATTCAAAGGGGTACTCGTCAAGGGTGCCCTCTTTCACCCCTTCTCTTTATCTTGGCAATTGAAGCACTTGCTATTGCAGTAAGGTGCCATAGCAATATACTTGGCATCAGACTAGACACTATTGATTTACGCATTTCGTTGTATGCAGACGATGTCATTTTATATCTGACAAATCTTTCCTCTTCTATTCCCTTACTAATACAACTTCTTACTGACTTTGGTCAATTTTCTGGTTACAAAATAAACCAGTCTAAATCTTGTATTCTTTTGCTGAACAAAGATGATAGTCATATACCAGTTATAACACAATTTAATGCAGTGGATTCATTCACTTATTTAGGAATTAAAATAATGGCTAACATAGATAATATATCTTTGAATAATTACCAACCCCTTTTGGACACTATTTTTAAATTTATTGAAAGATGGAAAAAACTCTCCATCTCACTTATTAGACGTGTAAACATTACAAAAATGAGTATACTGCCTAAAATATTATATTTGTTTCAAAATATCCCTCTCAGCCCTCCGTCTTCCTTTTTTACAACACTTCGGAAATTATTTACGGATTTCATCTGGAACAATAAAAGAGCTCGCATAAGATTATCACTATTATACTTACCTTATAATAAAGGTGGTCTCCACTTTCCCAATCTACAATGGTACTACTGGGCAGCACAGTTACGATCTACTTTATACTATTTCTCCTCTAAATCTTCTACACCTTGGATGGATATTGAATCCCTTTTTATAAAATCTAAATTACCCTTCTATCTCTATCTTTACTCAGCAGATAATAAATCTCTCAGAAAAGATAAAAATATTGTATCTTCTAACCCTATTCTAATTAATACAATTAATGTCTGGTGTGATGTTTATAAGTATGTAAGTCAGTGCAATACCTTATCATGCTTTCCTCCAATATGGTGAAACACGTGTTTTAAACCAGCTAAATCTGACCCAGGGTTTAAAATGTGGTTTGACAAAGGGCTGCAAAAAATTGAAGATTTATATAAAGAAAATTATCTAATGTCGAAATTTTGTAGATTTTTGTAGAAATTTTGTAGAAATTTTCTTTTGTAGAAATTGTAACACAATTTGATATCCCCAAAAAACATTTCTTTAAATTCCTTCAGTTAAGGAGCTACCTTTCTTCCCATCAAGGAGCTAAGCTTACAAAACCTAACAAAACTCCTCTTGAAGACCTGTTATCAAAGCCTGCTCAATCAAAAGATTTAGTATCTATGTTCTATAAGATGTTAGAATCGTGCTCGACAGAATCATCAGAATTTAAATTGGCTTCCTGGAGAAAAGAATTAAATGTAAATATTCCACTGGATGAATGGGAGGAAATATGTACAAAAGCTCAATCATTAACATTTAATAGTAATCTTAAATTATTACAATACAACTGGATTATGAGAACATACATCACTCCAGTCAGGTTAAATAAAATTAATCAAAGTATCCCAGACACATGCATCAAATGCTCAGTCGAAAAAGGTACACTTTTGCACTGTATGTGGGATTGCCCGAAGGTACAGGAATTCTGGAAAGAGGTGGCTATGTTCATTTTTGAAATGGTATCAATAAAATTGCCCATGAAACCGGAAATGTTTATTTTGGGAATTACTTGTGAAAATATTGACTGCCACAGCAGTACTCGTAAACTTATTGATTTAAGTATACTACAAGCAAAACGTCTAATAGCTATGTACTGGAGGAAAATGGAAAGCCCATCTATTGTACAGTGGATCAATAATATGTCCTTCTGTTTAGCTATGGAAAAGATTTCATACATGTTAAAAGGCAAGCTTACTGTTTTTGAGAAAATGTGGACACCCTTTATACATCTTATTTCAAATTCAAATTTCAGCAATTTAATAAATGAAACAGGAAAAGACGAAACAAACTGACATTGACTTAGCCTATCTACATATTCCCCCTGTTTTCAAAGATTTATTTAAACAAACCATTGTCATATTGATGATCTGCTACACAGCAAAATCCTCAGAGTAAAATTTACTCAGTTCAGAGAACATTTGGTCCCTCTCTAAATTGAGTAAAATTTACTCAGCAGCAGAGTTAAAGTTAATGAGACAATGATGGGGTTAATTAAGTGATGATTGAGCACTGATGATGAACACCTGCTGTTAATAAGCAGAAACAGAAGAGAAGCAGCAGCAGCTTTGCTCATTGATTACCTGATTGACTTTATCTCTGTCAGATGTTCACAGAAGTCCATATGAGATTTATTGAGAATTAACTGTTTTAGGTATTTACATTTTACAAAAAAAACAACATGTTTTTCCCCGATGTCACCATCATGGAGAAAAGTGGTAGATTTACTTGGGCTCTTTGACTCGATGTTGACTTTTCTTAGCTTGCTATGACAAGTATAAAGCGAGCATTTATGATCAGGTTGACTGATCTTTTATTGATTTTTACTCTTGATAGGAGTTACTGTATAAGAGATCATGTTTAAATGATGGTTTATCATGTAAGATACAAAATTCTGTGTTTTTCAAGTGAATGGACCTCAGCTGTGGTTTTATAAATCTTTTAAACACATTGAGCATCTGAATCACTTTAGAGACACAAACATCAATAATCAGCGTCTCTATCTCAACAGTGGTTAGAGATTTTGTATTATTTTGGCTGCAGTGTCTGCTAACATTCATCCATAGTTCCCAGCATGCACTGTAGAAAAAAAAAAACTCACCATAGTTGAGAAGCAGACGCTGATTCAATATGTCTGTGTGTTTTGAGTGTTTCAGATGTTCAATGTGTTTTATGAGCTGATAAAAGTATTGCTGAGTTTTATTTTCTTGATACAGTGCTACTGTTGTGATAAAACACTATTCAGACTTAATAGATCAAAACCAATTTTACTGATTTGACCAGTGACTAAATCACCACAGAATCAATCATCCAGAGCACAATTGCTCTCTCTACTCAATATTTGCCACAATACACTATCTGGCAAACAAAGAGAAACTAACATTAGAAATCGAGTCAGAGCCCAAGTAAAGCAACTACTGTTCTCCTCAATGGTGACAGCTTAAAACACAAAAAGTGGTGTTTTTATTGTTATTGTAAAAAATGACTTAGTTCTTAATAATATCACTATATGGAATTTTGTAGAGTGTGGCATAAATAAGGCCAAACAGGTTGTTAATAAGTAAAGCTGCTGTTTGTGGAGTTGCTTAATGATGCTCTGCTGAAATTTTAAGAGATTTGAAGTGTTTTATTTCAGTTTATTTCATCTACGACTGTGACTGAAGTCAGTTGTAGTTTTATGTTTCTCTTCTCTGTTTCTGCTTGTTAACGGCAGGTGTTCATCATCAGTGCTCAATCATCACTTAATTAACCCCATCATTGTCTCATTAACTTTAAAGGTGCAGTATGTAAGTTTGACACCTAGTGGTTAAACTTGGTGTTGCACTCCTGGATCAAAACAATAGCATGCGTGGGATGCCAGAGAAGCGAGTGATTTAAACTGTTCTAAAAAAAGCGACGACACGCGATAGAGGGAATATTCTCCATATTAAAGGGAGTTTTTGTCCTAACCAACACCTCGAATTGAATTTATTAGAAACGGCTTCTATTTCTAACAGCTGAACTTGTGAAACCTATGACAGTGATCAGCTCAGGTAAATCTCGTGTGCTTTATTCAATGCTAAATGCTAACAATATGAGTTTGAATGCCATTTTACATTTAATGATGTTAACGTGGGTTAACATGTATTAAACAGATTCTAAACTTTACCATTTCATGAGTGAGTGCATATTCTGTGCTTCTGAAAGGCTGTGTTTAAATTTCTGCCGTGTTTGATCTGGTGCAAACAGCCAAATAGCTGATCACTGCCTCTCTCGTCACAGCGTGTTGTTAGGACACGCGGTTACAATGTAACCTGCTCACCTAATGTTGACGTTCGTAATATTTATGTCATTTGCTAATTAATAACCTCATGTGGAACTGAATCTGTCTCCCATACTGTCCTTTTCGGTCACGGACGCATGCTTTCAGAGCCTTTCTGAATGAATGTATGAAGTATGCTGTTTCCCAACATGGCAACCCGGGGTGCTGAATTATAATTGGCTAAACTGGCATGTGCATGTGAAAATTACCTAAACAAAGAGAGCGTTCCGGCACGGAAAAAACATTTTCAAAGCAGAATATCTGACTTCAGCATTGTTTTTCAGTTAAACAAGTATGTTCACTTAGGATGTTTCTTAAATATCTGCACACATATTATGGTAATTTTATGCTTTAGAAGAGTAAAAAAACTTACATACAGCACCTTTAACTCTGCTGCTGAGTAAATTTTACTCAATTTAGAGAGGGACCAAATGTTCTCTGAACTGAGTAAATTTTACTCTGAGGATTTTGCTGTGTACATGCCTTCTATATGTGATTTTGTATTTTCAACAATTTCTTCCTAATGTTTATTTATTTATTTTTTATAATCTGTTACTAATTTAAACCTGTGCCTCCCCCTTATTTTCCCCCCCATTATTTTTATTTTATTTTCTCTAAATTGAAAGCAAAGATGTAAATATGATTGTGATGTTATATTGTCATATTTTTATTACATCTCAATAAAAAGACTGTTCAAAAAAAAAAAAAAAAAGTTGAATATATATATATTCTAGAATATGTATAATCATATTTATAAACTTAACCATTTGTTGTGCAATTATTCATTCATTCATTTATTTTATTTTTTAGTCCCTTTATTAATCTGGTGTCACCACAGCGGAATGAACCACCGACTTATCCAGAATATGCTCTACGCAGCGGATGCCCTTCAAGCTGCAACCCATCACTGGCAAACATACACATAAACACCCATTTACACACACACACACTACGAACAATTCTGCTTACCCAATTCACCTGTACCACACTAGTGTTGGGCAATATACGAAATTTTCAGATCGCCATATCGTCACCCTGTGAGATCTCCGATACACGATACTATCGCATGGGGGCGCGGCAGTGTTATGTTTATACATATATCATACTTTTATTATATTTAACCATATCTAAACATATTTAATAACCTTTCGGCTGATTTAAAAAACTTATTTAATAACCTACTGCATTTGCATTACGTTTGATCTTGGATAATAATTCAAACCAATGCAAATCACCGCGCTCTTACAGCTAAATAGGCGCTGAGACCAACATTATTTCATACAAGACTCCATGTTACAGTGCGGCGCGGGACAGGATTTGATTGTGACTTCGGGTTCATGCTGTTGCCCGCGGCACTGCCGCAAAATGGATATAGTATACATGGATGAAAGCAAATTAAATTATATTTATACGCACGGAAGAAACAATGATGTATTACGGTCCTTTCAGACGAGAGGCGGATGAAGAACTCGCCGCCAGCACGTGACTGTTTCTATGCGGTTAGGTTTTCCATGTTTTTGTTCAGTGAGCACGGCGCGGCTTCAGGTCTAATCATCACAAAAGTAATCATCAACAGTGTCACATTTGTATTTGCTAAGATCTAACACAATGTTGCGCTTGGCATATGTGTTTATTGTTTTCTGATAAGAGTTTCAGTTTAGACATTGCTGCAGAGAGAGAGAGAGAGAGATGGAAATAATTCATTTTGTCCGAAAGTGTCGGTCAAGTGATGTTGATGTGAATAGTTGAAGCTGTCAAATTAATTGTAGTTCATTTATTATTAATGATGATGCAATTAAAAAATGAAATGGTCTACATTAATGCGAAACGAGCCAAATATTGTCTTTAAATCATCTTAGGTCTCAGCTCTTGGCGATATTTTTGCCTATCGTCGATACACGATACTATCGTCTATCGGCACAACCCTATACCACACTCTCAGAAATAAAGGTACGCAAGCTGTCACTGGGGTGGTACCTTTTCAAAAGGTACAAATTTGTACCTACAAAGTCCATATCAATACCTCAAGGTTACATATTAGTACCTAAAAAGTAGAAATATGTTCCTCTTAAATTTTTTAAGTACTAATCCTTTTGAGGTACCAATATGGACCCTTCAAGTACAAATGCGTACATTTTGAAAAGGTACCACCCCAGTGACAGCTTGCATTGCATACCTATATTTTTGAGAGTTCACACTTAGCTGATGATTAATAATAAGCTTGTTTGGCATGCTGTCCCGGGAGAGAGCCCTGAGCTCATGAGATCCTCGAGCCCGGGGCTCCCTCCCGTTGCAAGGCGAGAGGGGAGATCGAGCTCAGGTAGATCTCGAGAACTCCCCCTTCGTAGTGTTGAAGAGCAGATAGTAGTTCTCTTTAACGAGATAGGTACTACCTAGGGAGCAAGTCTATAAGGTTGATCGATCAAATTTAGGTTGCGTGTTTTTAATCGGTGGGAGGAAACCGGAGGGCCCGGAGAAAACCCACGTGAACACGGGGAGAACATGCAAACTCCGCACAGAAAATGCCCGCTGGTTAGGTAGAGCCTAGGACCATTGACACTCTTGCTGTGAGGCAACAGCGCTAAGCGCTGGGCCACCGTGTCACCCATCTAGAAAAGGGAAGGAGTAGGGGTGGAAGGGGGGATTCTTCAAAGCGAAGATAGCGGTGATATGGAACCCGGGATATTTATAGTAGTTAAGGGATCATCTGATTGGTGCATGTTGATTTGGATAATGTGGGTCCAGCTGCTAGCAATCATAAGCACGTGATCCTCTCGAAATTAGTTTATAAATAAACCCCACTTCAAGAGTTCACACTTAGCTGATGATTAATAATAAGCTTGTTTGGCATGCTGTCCCGGGAGAGAGCCCTGAGCTCATGAGATCCTCGAGCCCGGGGCTCCCTCCCGTTGCAAGGCGAGAGGGGAGATCGAGCTCAGGTAGATCTCGAGAACTCCCCAAAATGCCTTACAAAGCTCGGGACAGCAGCCGCGTATTGAAGAACCCCCCCAAATGCAGATGGAACAATGCCATATCCGGCTGCTGGATATAACATTGATCGCTTAGGAAAGCGAGGCTCCTGCGGGAGCGGCGAAAAGTAGACTCTTGCTGGAGTCTAAGCGGGGGTGTGGGAGGGGCGGGATTGACTCCTGCGGGAGTCGAAGCTCGGAAATCTCCTGCGGGAGCGAGCTGGGGTGGGCGGAATTTTGCAGGGGGTCGGGAAAAGTTTTTGGACTGTGAAGACTCCTGCAAGAAGGGGTGTGAGGTGGGCTGGGGGGGCATGAACTCCTGCGGGAGTTGAAGCTCGTTTTAGTCACTCCTGCGGGAGTTAGAGCTGGAGATTGAGGGCCTAGCTGAAGAGGAAAGGGTGGCGGGTTAACTCGCCGTAATAAGATAGAGAGAAAAAAGGGGGGGCGTAGGATCTCGACGCCAGAAGGAAGAAAAGGAGAAGGGAAATCGTGCAAGCGCAAGCATGCGGGCCTACGTGCATGCAGAGACACACACGCTCGGGCGCGCAAAGCGAGCTTACATACGCGTATGAATACGCGTAATGCATATGCACGTTCCCGAACACACATACTCATACATACATGCGCATACGCTTGTATATGATTATATACAAGTGTATATGCATTCCTAGTGGCCATGGGGGGGGCGATGATGACTCCTGCGGGAGTCGAAGCTCGGGGTGACCCCTGCGGGGGTCAGAGCCATGCGGGGGCATTACTCCTGCCGGAGTCTGGGAAAGGGAGGGGGCGGTGAAGACTACGGCAGAAGGTGGCCGGGCGAGACTCCTGCGGGAGTCGAAGCTCGTTTTAGTCACTCCTGCGGGAGTTAGAGCTGAGGATTGAGGGCCTATGGAAAGAGATTAGTGAGGCGAGTACGCTCGCCGAAATTGAGCTAAAGACAAAAATGGGGCGGAGAAACTCGACGCCGAAGGAAGAAAAGAAGAAGGGGTATCATTCAGCGCACGCAAGCTAGCCTACGCACGTGGAAAGACACGCACGCTAGGGCCTGCAATGCGTGCGCACTACGCTCTCGCATACACACATACTCATACACGCATGCGTATACGCGAGCATATGAATATATATGCACGCATGGCTACGCATTCTTAAGGGCTGGGGGGGGGCAGTGATGACTCCTGCGGGAGTCGAAGCTCGGAGTGACCCCTGCGGGGGTCAGAGCCATGGGGGGGGCGGGAACCAGTAGGAGTTGGGAGACAGGAGGGGGCGGTGATGACTCCATCTGGAGATGTGATAGTGAAGGGGTTGGCCTGGGTTGGGCCTAAAGGACTCCTGCGGGAGTAGAAGCTCAGGATGGACCCCTGCGGGGGTCCGAGCTATAGGGAGGGGAGGCAAGCTTTAGCAGAGCTTGGAAGCAGAAAGTACATGCAAGCATATACATAACATTCTTACATATAAACTTAGGCATACATACGTACGCTCATGTACAGACGCAGGCACGTACCCGCATAAGCGTCGCACGTACCCGTACCCGCACATGCGCGTTCATTCATACACATATACGCTCACACGCACACTAGTGCGCAGGCCTTCACTTATACTTGTATACTCACACGGGTGTGCATCCGCACGCGCTCACTCTCCCACTTACTCCCGTACAGCAGATGCGCATTAGCTGGATAGTGCCATCTGTGCTTCTTTAAGGTGGAGTTGGCTGAGGAGATAGTAGGCTTTGAAGGCATCGGATGACCAGCGGCCTAAGGTCTGAATTTGGTGTGAGGAAAGACTTCTGTGTGCTGCTGTGGTGGCTGCGCCAATTCTAAATGAATGGCTAGAGTATAGTTCGGGGGAGAAGCCTGAAAGGCGGAGCACCTCTTTTAAGTGTTTTAGAACCCAAAAACGAGTTACTGGACGGTTAACGTCATCAGTAAAGAGGGGGGCCAGGGGGTCAGAATCTTGAGCTCTCCTTAAGTGGAGGAATGCAAGAAGGGTTTGGAGGGGACGTGTGGGGGACGAAATGTTGAATATATAAATAAAGTGCCCTTCCCTGACTGATCTGTTTTGCTGTGCTTGATGAAAAAGGCAATGGTTTCATCATTTTGCAGAGTTAGATCAGAATTGTAGGGTGGGTAGTGGGGTTAAATTTGGATGTAATGGCCATTTCTGAACACCTAAGGAAGCCGAATTTGTAGATACATACATACACATAATTATACATATGCATACGTAATACACACACACACACACACACACACACGCACACACGCACGGACACGCACACGCACACACACGCACGCACGCACATGTATACGTATATCCACATGAAGACGGGGTCGTGCTCGAGCCCTTAGTCTAGAGTATGGCATTAACTGGTTAGATAAAGGAGGGAGGTTAGATGAGAGTCAAAAGGAAGGAGTAAAGTGCTAGGGGGAAACAGCGGAAGCACTCAACGCTAGCAGGGGAAACAGAAAGATGAGGTGATAGGTGAGGCTCTTGCGAGAGCCGAAGCTCTTGTTGACTCCTGCTGCAGTCGAAGCTCAGGTTAGACCCTTGCGGGAGTCCTAGCTGTTGGGTGGGATGGTAAGCACAGCAGAGCTTGGAGACAGAGAGGTAGATACATACATACATGCGTACATACATACGCATGCCTGCATGCATACTGTACATACGCACGCACGCACGCACACACACACATACATACATACATACATACACACATACATACATACATACATACATACGCGCGCACACACACACACACACACACACACACACACACACACACACGTACTTGCATCCATACATACTTGCAAGAGCCGAGGTTCTTGTTGACTCCTGAGGTAGTCTAGCTTAGGGTGATGTTAAGATGGAGGAAGGAGGTTAGGTGAGAGTCAAAGCAAGGAGTAAAAAGCTAGTAGGAAACAGCGAAAGCACTCAATGCTGTCAGAGGAAACAGAAATGTGAGGGGATAGGTGAGACTCTTGCGAGAGCCGAAGCTCGTATTGACTCCTGCGGGACCCATGAGTTTATGATGTTGATGTGGAGGTGTCATTTCTGGAAACGGAGGGACCGGCGTTGGGTTGGGGTCTGCTTCTGAAGCCAATGACCAGATTTTCTGGAAAGAAAAACACGTCAGTTATTTGGTTTGCACATGGCACATATTCAGCAGACATGATAAATTGTTTTATAGTTGATGTCCATATGAGGCGTCTTAAAGTGGCGTTAAAGGTAGTGAATAGGAATGCCTTTATAATGCAATGTATTGTGGCTTCCTTAATCTGTAATTATTAGATAGAATCCTTTGTTAAAGAGTTTGAGAGTTGTACTACTTATGGGGCTAATACATGACATCTTGAAGGATGGGGCAGAGAATGGTCCAATCATAACGGGGTTGTCGATCTCTTTATAAGATGATTGTCAGCTCCGGGTTTTGCAGTAGCTTTAGAATGTATGTAGAGTGTAATAGGTTGGATGAGGGTCAGCTTCTGATGCTGGCTATCAAGACTCTGAATTGAGAAACAAGAGAGAATCAGAAATTAAATGCAACAAGATACACGTATGGCAGACACAATGAATTGTTTTAGCTGATATCTATGCGAGGCGTCTTAATGAGGGCATGGGCAACTGTGAATGGAACGCCATTTGTTAATGCATGGTACGATAGCTGCAATGCGAAGATGGTTGAGGTGGGCATCCAACCCCCCGCAGGAGGACAGATGGATGGACAGCTGAAGATATAGGGGGTGGCTTTCTGGTGGTCCTGGGAGTGTTTCTAGAAGACCGAGTAGGTGAAGTGGTAGTGGAGTGAAGTTTGAATGATTAAAATACAAATGTATCTGAACAGAGTCGATGGATGAAACGTTGCTCCATTCGTCAGGAATGTCCTCCCATTTAGCAGTGAAGCGGGAAGTTTGTTCTTTGCCATTTACATCCAACCGACTTGCTATTATGAATTCACATATGACGCTTGTGTATGAACATTTGAGTCACTGGCATATTGTAATTGGACTTCTGTGTTGAAGTTTTCAATATCCGAGTAATAATCTTTGGAATTTATATGGCTATCAGATGTGGCAGAGTTTTTTTTTTTATTTTTATTTTTTTTTTTTTTAATTAATTTATAAATAAATAATTTATTTATTATTATTTTATTTATTTAAACAAACTGCCAACATCAAATCCTGTGCTTAAAGACTATGTCACCACTTAGTGTGAATGTTAGTTATGGACTTTACTTTAATCCATGAATAAATAACGTTCCGTTGGAATCCTAATGTGATTGAATTCACAAGCATATGGCCCGGTTCATTCATGATGTCAGAGTTCATTCTTAACCTGACGAGAGAGAGGGCGGGACTGTCTCAAGTTTAAGCTCATTGGATAGTGGTGCTTCTCTTTCAGCTATTGGCTTGAAGGCGTGTCAATCAAGAGTGAAAATGCCTGGCGGCCATTTTGTAGAACAGGATGACGATTGTTATGACTGGAGATCAACGTGGAAAATGCTGTGGACTAATATGCGGATTGAATTGCTTGGACCTATGCAGATGAATTACTTCATGCTATCGGAATGATATGGATCTGTAGACAGGCGGGAGGCTTCAGAGGTGAGTTTCTTTGGAAGTCATTCTATTCGCGCTAGTCTTTCAAGAATGTTCAGTCTTTGTTAGAGAGTGGTTATTTTCTGTAAGGCTTCCCTTGAAGTATGCAATATACATGTTACCGCAGGTGCACCCCTATGAGAGCGGTGAGATTGGCTTCATTGTAATGGCTGAAATTGCCAGTTTCTTGAGTTTAGGTGGAGTTTGTGGACTGTGATCTTGCTAGAGAATTAGGTTGAAGACACAGCAGATGCGTTGTGTGAGGCATTTAGTGGAAGGTTTTGATGTTGTTGTTGAAGTTGTAGTCGGAGAGTAGTTGTTTTTGAAGTAGAAGTATTTGTTGTGTTGTTGTTGTAGTAGCAGTAGCAGTTGATGCGAGCCGAGCTGTCTTCAAAGCAAAGATCTTTTGTAGTTGCAGCAGCAGCATTAGCAGTAGCAGCATTAGCAGTAGCAATAATATTACCAGCAGTAGTATTGGCATCAGTAGTATTGGCATCAGTAGTATTGGCATCAGCTGCAGCGAGCCAAGCTTCTTCAAAGCGAAGATAGCGGTGATATGGAACCCGGGATATTTATAGTAGTTAAGGGATCATCTGATTGGTGCATGTTGATTTGGATAATGTGGGTCCAGCTGCTAGCAATCATAAGCACGTGATCCTCTCGAAATTAGTTTATAAATAAACCCCACTTTGAGAGTGCACATGTCTTTGGACTGTGGGGGAAATTGAAGCACCCAGAGGAAACCCACGCCAACATGGGGAGAACACGCAAACTTCACACAGAAATGCCAACTGACCCAGCTGAGGCTCAAACCAGCAACCTTCTTGCTGTGAGGCGATTGTGCTACCCACTGCACCACTGTGATGCCGTTGTCCAATTGTTAAATTAATAAATTGCTTTACCGTGTGTAACTGTAATATATATTTCTGGTTTAAAATTGTGCACTGTTGAAAGAATCAAACAGGACACCTAACTCCCAACTCCAAATTTCTGGGTATATAAGAACTATACCCACCCATTGAATGGTCTCCCTTCTTTCCTCAACTGGTTGTCTATCTGTCTGTTAAATTCTCTACTTCACTGAAACAGAGAACAAACAATGTTGGTTTAACATAAATATCAGCAACAAAAAGTTTCTCTAAACACTGTACAAAATTTAAATCATATTCTAACCTGCAATGACCTGCTCAGCATAATCCAAAGACAAACTCCTCAAGACACCAGAGCATGTATGATGGCCTATGAAAAAAAAAAAAAAGATTCATTTAAACATGGACTAATATACCACCACTGACCAGCAAATGATTAAACACAGGTTCATAAATGATTAGCATCCAGCATGCAGTTTATATACAGTAGATTTTGTAAGTGCATTATTCAGTCTGGCATACCTCTGGAAAAAGAACACCACAGATATGCGCCATTAAATCAACATTAAACCATGGCCACAATTAAGAACGTCATAGTATTTAATAAAATTAGAAAACTAATTCTAGAACATTAATAAATAAATAGCAGCTCTCACTTGAAAAAAAAAAATGTCGCGTAAAGTTTGTCCCAGCCCCTTGAAAGTTGGCTAATCGTGTGGGCTAATCGGGCATTTATGCATAAATGTTGTACAGTATTAGACAGTAACAGTACAAAATAAACACGTGCTTTAACAGTTTATAATAAAACGGGATAGAAAATCGGTACTTACACTTTCCTTGCCATCCATGTCATCCATCTTATTAGAGCACCTATAATCCAATCCGTTAGGTGGCGTTGTCACAAAACAACAGGGTCCTACAGATGCGGTCCTACAGATGCGGTCCTACAGATGCGGTCCTACAGATGCGGTCCTGAACGTGCAGCCACTCCAGTTGTGCAGGAACACCCTTCTCAGCCCTCCAGGAATCGAGTTTGAGACTGTACGTATTTAATGTCTAAACATTACTGACTAATTATGTGTAACCGGGGTAATATTCACTTGATATTTAATTAATTTCCACAGTAATACACTCATATTTAGTTTCGTTTGTTTTTAAGCGCTGCCCCTTTAAGAGCTTACGCACACACAAACGCGGAAAAAAAGTGCACGTCAGATACAGAGAGCGCAGTGTGAAAGAGTTACACGGAGAGAGAAAAAGTGGATAAAACTGTTAAGGAGAGAAAGTTTACAGTTTTGTGTTAACTTGTGAGCATGTAGTTGATGCATGTGGTGTGATTTTGCTTATCGGATGGCTTAATTTGCTGCTCATGCGATCATTGTTCCTGCATGTGAGAAATCTCCGTGAGGAAGGGGAATTCAGACCACGCCAGTGGAGATTGAGCGCGAGTTAACCTAATAAATGTTATAAGAGTTTGATAATGTTACAAAATGTTTATTGGTGCTGTTTATTTTCTATATAAGTTGTACATACAGTAATTGTTATTCCTTATGCTGTGTTAGAGGGGAGAGAAGCAGTACACAAGGTCACACAGGTGCTAATTGCTAAAAGCTACGTGCTTCAGAGAATCAAAACGAGTAAGTTTGCTCATTTTATTTTCATGGAGTGTGATTATGTGTAATACATGAAAGTTTTGTTCTCAGTGTAAAATGTAAACTGATGTTTGGATCCTGGACACATTTATGTTAAAAATGGCTTTTCGTGTGAATTATCATAAGTGTGATGTGTTGTATGTAGTGGAATGTGCTGATTGCTCATTTATTCTGTTTTCTATTTGCTTTATTAGGCACAGATAGGGCACTGCCATTGTTTTGCACACATTAAATAGTTTATTAAAGTAGTTTTGCACTACTTTAAGTCACATTGGGATTTTGAATTAGATGTTTTGAATATAGGCTTTTACTGTAAAGAATTCATTTTTATAATTATATCTTTCCTTTTCATGCCCTGTTTTTATTTTGCCATAAGGCCAACTTTGTTTATTGATTGGACCTGTTTTCAAAACCGGCTGTTTATTCCCCAAACAAAAGTATAAATTAATGCTGTGTGTAACCAAGGTTACCAGAAAGTAATATGACATAATTCAGTTAAAAAATATAAAGACATAATAATAGGAAAAGTATTGAAAACTAATAGAAAAGACTTAATTTGTAGCATAAAATATAAATTTTCGATTAATATGTGTCCTTAGTTGATTGTTAACGTAACCAATCATTAGGCGTTTTCACTTTAGGAAAGGGCCAATAAGGAAACAGAATGTGGCACCGCGGATTAGTTGTTTTCCAGGTTTTGCACGAGGTGTTTGGATGAGGTGCAGCAGCGCGCACTCTCGCATGGATTTGTGATCAGCCACGGTGTTTTGCACGCGGTGTTTAACGCCCCATTCACACGGGGCGTCAGCTTCAACGCTTCCCATTCACTTTGAATGGGTGACGTCAGGCGTTGCCGAACTGCATTGTGGATCCGTCGGCGCCGCTTCAGAGGCGTTGCTCGCTGCAGAAGTTGGGACTTGCTCAACTTTTCAAGCGCCGACGGAAGCGTCAGCCAATCAGATCGCTGTATGCAAATACACTAGCTCAGGCAGTGGCCTATTGCTGACTAATTTCATTGGCTGACGCTGCTATGACGATCGCGTCAGCCCCAACTTCAGACACGCCCTCTGTAAAGCGTTGACGCTGAAGCCCCGTGTGAATGGGGCGTAAGTGAAGTGCAGCAGCACGCACTCTCGCATGGATTTGTGATCGAGCATGGTGTTGTTTCCGTGGAAACGATATATGATCTTATAGACGATTTCTATCGATGGATTTATGTAAGTAAAATCAAAACTTTAATTAGCATTAACTACAAATGCATTAGATATTAAAGACTAAGTGTATTGCACATTTAGTTGAAATTATTAATAGATATAGCGATCTACATGTACTCAATTAGCATCAGAGTGTTGGTAAAATGTTTACAGGGTGTATTTTTGATTAAAAAAGGAGACTGAGAAGGATATGAAGTGAAAGAGATTTATCTGTGCCTTTCTGGAACTTACTGTGAGTCAAAACGATCTCCTTGGTGAGTAAATTTGCTTATTAAAGTTGCAAATCAAATCCTTATTGTTGTTTTAAGGGGAAAAATAGATGTAATTAAATCTGTAAGTGTAATTTGTGCATGAAAGATGTATGTAATGATGTAATTAAGTAAACTGAGTGTTGCATATAAAGCAAAAAAGTTTATTTTTTATTTTATGCATTTAAAATTTGTGGCCTTAAATGTTGTACACTGCCACCCTGTGGGGGGGGGGGGGGGGGGGGGGGGTGTTGCTTTTGTTTTCTCTCTCTCTCTCTCTCTCTTTCTATCTTGTCTCACCTGTTGGCAATTGACTCTATGCACGAACTCTGCTGACGTATTTCTGGTAGAATATTAGCCAGTGTCTCGATTTCTGCATAGCGCGTTCTACAGCGAAATCTAATAGCGGCAAAACCTAAAAGCATCGGAGCATGGCAAAGAAGGGAGATTTACACTTAAATTAATAAGGATCCTGTGCCAGTGGATGCCCAGCATCTGCAACGTCATTATTGTTCAGTTCCACAACCAACTGCAGATGATTAATACACCAGATCAGGCTGACAGTCTCCGTGAAGAGGTGGAGTGACTGAAAGGAGACTGCTTCGATGCTGCTTTTGGTGATGTTATATGGCTCTAAAGGTACGATTAAAAAAATATGTACTAGAATTTAACCCAGATGAAATAAGTAACAAGTTGTAATTGTATTTTATATTATATAATATTACGTTTTTAACCATACTATAGTAAATTCTATTATACTGCATATATTGTAGTATTTAAAGGGAATAAATGAATGAATGAATATTGTAGTATTTACAACTTTCTGTTAATGAATGCAGCAACATACTGTAGTATTAACTATCATGAACTTCAATAAATTGCAGTGTATATACAGTATATATATATATACACACACACACTCTAAACATTCTAGTGTCATGTAATAGACAAAATGTGCTAAGCACAAGTATTTATATGCGAAATCTAATACATTTCTTTCTGATTTATACATCTACACGCATTACATCTGATTTAGGTTCTCAACTTGCATCCTACAACATCCAGAGTAACGTGTCCAGAGTAAGAGCAACTGTGAGGGAGACACCGTCCATCGCACGGTTCAGGGTCCACACAGAGTGTCTCATCCGCAGCATGAAGCAACACAAGCTGGACGCTAGACGATCATCATCTCTTTCTATTACAGCGAGCATCAACTAGATTTACACAATGGCTTGCCTTCTGCCCATTAGTAAAAGCTTGAGCTAAAGATTAAAGAGTAGATGATGAACCTACATTTATTCATGTAAAAAAATGATATAAACACACACTGTACATAATTTATATGTTGTTGCCTGCATTGCAGGAATATAAAGTTGTCAATATAATAAACATTCATTTTCAACATAATCATTTAAACATATATTACAGAACAATATAAATAACTTTAGATACTTGCACTGCATGTGTAAATAAGCAGGGGTTTTTGTGCATAGAGAACTATGCAGTGCTTACCTCCATCAAATGTACCACCTCTGTCTTTTGACAAAAAATCAGGCAGGCAACTACCGTCAGACTCCAAGTGATGCTCAAGCTCTGGTTGTTTTCAATTACATTTAATGTTAGCCTTTTTAAAAAAATATATAATGTTTTTAATATAAGATTACAAGAATAATGCAAATTGCATTTATTTCAAGTCACAAAAATGTAATGAATGGGATACCACCTCCAACGTATTTTTAACAAGGAAAAACCCTGAAATATGTAAATATAAGTAACTAGACATTTGCACAGCAGTAATGTAAAAACATAACTTTAGACATTTCCACCGCAGTATAAATAATTTGACAAAATGTTAAACATTTCCCTTACAGCGATGTGTAAAAATACAACATTAAACAATTGTTAAATATGAAGTTGTCTGAGTGTGTTTGTTCAAATCTGTAGTCATTTTGACAGGTAAAAGTAAAAAAGAAAGATGAAAAGAAAGAAATGGTCAGCTTCTTCTGAAACATTTTGATGTCTTTGTAGTTAAGCTGGATCATCATGTCATCCTGAGAATAAATAACCTCCCTTTCAAACTATGCAGCTTCTCTGACTTCATCATCGACCTGAAACACGTCACGCTGATCTCTCCTGTCACTCCATCCTTACAGGAAACCTGGAAACTATAACCTAAAGTTAATAACTCATACTAGTTCATACTTATGGATATTAAGGACACAATGTACATGTAAACAGATAGATAGAGGGATGGATGGATGGATGGATAGACATGATGCAGGTAATTAAAATATAACATAAAAATCGATATGAACTGTGAGAAACAGACACGGCTAGTGTTTAATTGCTATTCGTATATATAGCATGATAATGCTCACCCTCAAAATGATGAATGTAACTCGAAATGTAGAATTTGAACCTCTTCTCTTCTTTGCTGCTTGGTGTGACAGCTCTCTGTCTCATTATTAATTTAATGTCATTAACGATAATCCGAGCAAACTCCTAGAAACAGCGAGTGTAATCTATGTTCCTCACTTGCGCCATCCGCTTAAAGCGATCGCCGTGCTGCACCGGAAGTTGTCATGCGGGCTAACCGCGAACGCGGAAGAGGTCGTGCATAGAGTCAATTAAGTGGCTGAGGCATGCGGCAGTAGAGAACAAAGAGAGACTGTGCCAAACACTAGTTGGTGAAGGCTGCTCTCACTTAGTTCTCCTGCCCCAGACTAGCTTTCGAGCTAAATCATACTGGGATAGTTGTTGTAACGTTAAAAATCCTATTGTTAGTGAACAATATAGTTAAATTTTGACTTTACATTCCCTTTGTTATTTCTATTTTATATGTTTGGTTTTGTTTAAACTTTTTGGAGTAGTACGGAGGTGGATGTCACTTTTTCTTTGATACATTTATTTTTCTCCTGTTTCTGGTAGAGAGGGAGCAAGGTAAGATTTTTTTCTGTTTTTCTTTTTAATTTTTTTTTTGAGTTTAGAAAGTTGCTTCCTCAATCAGTTAGATCTTTTGTTTGTTGTTTTGGCATTATCCCCTCCTGAGTATTTTTGAAACCTACCATTACTGTTGGTCATTTATTATTTGTTAATTTATAAATAAATGTACTTCTTTTTTTTGGACATTTGTATTTGGTGTGAGTTATTGTTGGAGTGCTGGGATAGGAGAAGGGTGATGATTGTTGGCTGCCTTGCCCTTTAGTTGTTTTATTATTTAGTTATATTTTCTATGATCAAAATTGGCCTTTAATTTTAATTTGGCTAAATTTAATTCTTATTTAATTTTTCCCCTTTATGTTAAATTGTTGTGTGTTTCCCTGGCCCTAGATAGGGGAGGCACGTAACAATTGGGTGCTCGTCCGCTGCATAAAGCAATTTTGAATTTTTTTCTTTCTAAACACTTGTTGCATCTTTGTGCCTTATTTTGTTATAAGACAATTGTTGAATTGTTTTACGGTAAGCTTGTTTGGCCGTTTTGAACTTTGGCGGTTTAGGAAATCCTGTAGTATTCTTGAAGAATATGGATTTTGATTTGGTTAAGTTCACATTATCTCCGACTATAGAGGAGTTTGATCGTTGTCGAAAGAAAGATCTGTTTGTGATTGCAGACTTTTATAATTTAACTGTTTCAAGAGCTGCACGCAAAGAAATAATTAAAGGTGAGATATATGCTAAATTGGTAGAGGAAGGAATTTTTGCAGAACAAGAGGAGCAGGAAAATGCTGAGCATAGATCTGCTGCTGAATCTGTTAACTTAGATTCAGATGATGCTGGCATTAACGTACCAGATGTAGACCCACATATTGGTGTGAGACTAAAAGAACTTGATCTGGCACTTAAAAAACAAGAACACGAAACTCAGTTGCTTCGGTTAAGAGCACTTGAAATTGAAGCAGATCAAGATGTTAAGATGCGTAAACTTGATCTTGAGATGAAGTCTTTAAACACTGCACCAGTTCCGCCACCACGTTCTCGAACACTATCGTCTCCGGCGTATGATTCCAAATCTAAATTTGATATTGGCAAGTATGTTAAATTGGTTCCATCATTTAGAGAACCTGAGGTGGACTCTTATTTCATTTCTTTTGAGCGTGTTGTAGCAAAATTAGACTGGCCAAAGGACATGTGGGCACTACTCTTGCAGTGTAACCTTGTTGGGAAAGCACAGGAGGTATGTGCTGCCTTACCAGTAGAGGAGTCATTGGACTATGGCATCGTAAAAGCCGCAGTCTTAAAGGCATATGAGTTGGTGCCTGAGGCTTACAGACAAAGGTTTAGGGCATTTTCAAAACAGGCCAAACAAACTTGCATTGAGTTTGCAAGAGAAAAGAAAGCACTGTTTGAAAAGTGGACTTTTTCTTGTAAAGTAACTACTGTGGAGGATTTGCGAGAATTAATCTTACTCGAAGATTTTAAGAATTGTCTTCCAGAAAATGTAGTTATTCATTTAAATGAACAAAAAGTGTTGAAGCTGTCCGATGCCGCAGTAATGGCTGATGAATTTGCGCTTACGCATCGAACTGTTTTTTTCTGCTGCGCCTCAAACAAAAACATCTTTCACTGCCGATTCTGCTGTAAAAGAGATCTTTCGACCTAATCTCAGTAAACCAGGCACTAGAGGAAGACCTGTATCTAAGGCCACAGAAAGAAGAAGGTTTTGCTTTTACTGTCTTGATCCAGACCATATAATTTCTGATTGTGTGGCTTGGAAAAATAGGACTGCTAAACCTAAAAGTGTTGCACTGGCACAGCCGGTTTCTGAGTTATACCATATTGACCCATCATCGTTTGGTCCTTTTATGCTAACAGCTCATGTATCAATTCCTGGCACTTCTATATTTCAGCAGGTTCAAGTACTCAGAGATACGGGATCGACTCAGTCATTCATATTAGAGGATGTTTTGCCATTCTCTGATAGTACATATACAGGCGCAAATGTTCTTGTACGTGGTATCGAGATGGGCTGTGTCAGTGTTCCTTTACACACAGTTAACCTGAAATCTGGTCTAGTTTCAGGCTTGGTGAGGCTGGGTGTGTGTAAAAAGTTGCCAGTAGACAATATCAGTCTCATCCTGGGAAATGACCTTGCGGGTGGCAAAGTTTTTCCCAGTCCAGTTGTCGTAAATAAACCAAATTCACCTGAATCTACTGATCTTTCTGTGACTTTTCCACAGGTTTTTCCTGCTTGTGCGGTTACACGTTCCCAGTCGAGAAAATTTTCTGATGTCGTGGATCTTTCCGATTCTTTCCTGACTCTGCCATCTAACCCGGTAGAATGTAAATTATCTGTTAAGACTGACATGACAGATTCTGTCTCTCAGCTAACAAAAAAACATCCATCAATTGTGAGTAGGGAACATTTGGGTGCTGCACAAAAGCTGGATCCAACGCTCACCAACTGCATAAGTGCTGCAGTTGATGACCGTGATCTTGTTGTGGGAGAAATTGGATACTTTTGGGAAAATGGGATTCTAATGCGAAAATGCAAACCAAAGTCTTCAGAGGAAGATGATTGGCGGACAGTATATCAAGTTGTACTTCCCGCCAATTATCGTTCCCAAGTTTTGAAATTGGCACATGAAAATGTTGTTTCAGGACACCTTGGTGTCACAAAAACTTTTAATCGGATCACAAAACATTTTTATTGGCCAGGAGTAAAGTCTGCAGTTTCTGATTTTTGCCGTTCATGTGATGTTTGCCAGTGTGCTGGAAAACCAAATCCTAACATTCCAAAAGCCCCCCTTCATCCAATTCCTGTCATTGGAGAGCCATTTGAAAGGTTGCAAATGGATTGTGTAGGTCCCCTTCCCAAGTCGAAGCACGGGCACCAGTATATCTTGACAATAATGTGCACTGCAACCCGTTACCCAGAAGCTGTGCCATTGCGGACACTAAAAGCACAGAATGTGTTAAAGGAGCTAATTAAGTTTTGTACCACTTTTGGATTGCCTAGAGTAATACAAACTGATCAAGGCTCAAATTTCACTTCAAAAGTTTTTGAGCAAATGCTGAAGGAACTTGGAATCACCCATACAATGTCTACTGCATATCACCCAGAGTCACAAGGAGCAATAGAACGTTTTCACCAAACCTTGAAGTCTATGCTCCGTGCCTTTTGCTTGGATTCTGGAAAAGACTGGGTTGATGGTTTACCCCTACTCATGTTTGCAGTACGAGAGTCTGTTCAAGACTCTCTAGGATTTAGTCCTGCTGAGCTTGTGTTCGCTCATACTGTCCGAGGTCCCTTGAAGATGTTGAAAGAACAGTTACTTAGTAAAGTTACTGCCCCTGTTTCTGTGTTGGACTATGTCAGTTTGTTCCGTGAGCGGCTGCATAAAGCTTGTGACCTGGCAAGATCTCACCTCTCCTCTGCACAATCTAAAATAAAAGCTCACTTTGATAAGAAAACAGTACAGCGAAGTTTTAAACCAAATGACTCTGTTCTTGTACTACTTCCTGTTCCTGGTTCTCCTTTTCAAGCCAAGTTTTCCGGACCTTATGTGATTGAACAAAAACTCAGTGACACAGACTATGTCTTAAAAACACCTGATCGTAGGCGCAAGAAAAGGGTCTGCCACATCAACATGTTAAAACCCTATGTTAGACGTAATCCACATGAGTCCTCTCTGATGTCAGCATCATCAAACCAACATTGTGTTACAGCTGTACCTGTCTGTCTTCCTGCTGCTGAAGATGTAATTGATGACACAGACTTGATTTTAGCTGAGCCTCAAACACCTGGATTTCAGTTAAATAATTCAACTATATTAGCCAACCTGGAGTCACACTTGTCTTACTTGACTAAGAGCCAACATGTGGACATTATAAAGTTGTTGCAATGTTATCCAACACTGTTTGCTGATGTTCCTGGAAGAACTAATGTGTTGTTTCATGACATTGATGTAAGTACCTCTGCCCCGATCAAACAGCATCCATACAGAGTAAACCCTACCAAACGTGAGGTTATGAGGTCTGAAGTGAACTACCTTCTTCAACATGGTTTGGCGGTGCCCAGTCAAAGTCCCTGGAGTTCGCCATGCTTGCTTGTGCCAAAGCCTGATTCCAGTTTCCGTTTCTGTACGGATTATCGGAAGGTAAACCGTGTCACAAAGCCGGACTCTTTCTCTCTTCCACGCATGGAAGATTGTGTGGACCGAGTTGGAGGTTCAAGTTTTGTCACTAATCTAGATCTTTTGAAAGGTTATTGGCAAATCGCTTTAAGTCCACGAGCATGTGAAATCTCTGCATTTGTAACTCCTGACACTTTCCTAGAGTACAACTGTATGGCCTTTGGGATGCGAAATGCACCAGCAACCTTTCAGCGCCTCATGCACAAAGGTCTTTTTGATGTGCCTAATTGTGAAATTTACCTGGATGACATTGTAATTTATTCAAGTGACTGGACAGATCACCTTCACACCCTAAAAACTGTGTTTCAGAAACTGAAGCATGCCCAATTGACTCTCAATTTAGCTAAATGTGAATTTGCTAAAGCAGTTGTGACATACCTTGGAAAGCAAGTGGGCCAAGGGTCTGTGAAACCTGTTATGGCTAAAGTGGAAGCTATAATTGACTTTCCCACTCCATCTACTAAACGGCAGTTGCGCCGGTTCCTTGGAATGGCAGGGTACTACCGAGGTTTTTGTCAAAATTTTGCAACTGTAGTGGTGCCTCTGACTGATCTACTCAGCACAACCAGGAAATTTGTTTGGACTTCTGAATGTGAAAAAGCTTTCCTTGCTGCTAAAGATCTTCTTTGTCATGCCCCGGTCCTGTCTGCACCTAATTTTGCTAACCCATTCAAGCTGCAAGTTGATGCAAGTGCGGTTGGAGCAGGTGCAGTCTTGTTGCAAGACGACAGTGCTGGAATAGAGCATCCAGTATCTTACTTCTCAAAGAAGTTCTCCAAGACTCAACAAAGATATAGCACCATTGAGAAGGAAGCTTTAGCACTTCTGCTGACCCTTAAACATTTTGAAGTGTATGTTGGAGGCAGTTGTGTTCCTGGTATTGTGTACACTGATCACAATCCTCTTGTCTTCCTTTCTCGCATGTACAATCACAATCAACGGCTAATGCGATGGTCATTGATGCTTCAAGAATACAATCTTGAAATCCAACACAAGAAGGGCTCTGAAAATGTCCTAGCGGATGCTTTGTCTAGGGCCTTTGACTCTGGAGTGTAAAAACAACCTTAATGTATTTACAAGCCGCTGGTTGTAAATTTGGTGAAGGGGGTGTTGCATATAAAGCAAAAAAGTTTATTTTTTATTTTATGCGTTTAAAATTTGTGGCCTTAAATGTTGTACACTGCCACCCTGTGGGGGGTTTGTTGTTGCTTTTGTTTTCTCTCTCTCTCTCTCTCTCTCTCTCTCTCTCTCTCTCTCTCTCTCTCTTTCTATCTTGTCTCACCTGTTGGCAATTAAGTGGCTGAGGCATGCGGCAGTAGAGAACAAAGAGAGACTGTGCCAAACACTAGTTGGTGAAGGCTGCTCTCACTTAGTTCTCCTGCCCCAGACTAGCTTTCGAGCTAAATCATACTGGGATAGTTGTTGTAACGTTAAAAATCCTATTGTTAGTGAACAATATAGTTAAATTTTGACTTTACATTCCCTTTGTTATTTCTATTTTATATGTTTGGTTTTGTTTAAACTTTTTGGAGTAGTACGGAGGTGGATGTCACTTTTTCTTTGATACATTTATTTTTCTCCTGTTTCTGGTAGAGAGGGAGCAAGGTAAGATTTTTTTCTGTTTTTCTTTTTAATTTTTTTTTTGAGTTTAGAAAGTTGCTTCCTCAATCAGTTAGATCTTTTGTTTGTTGTTTTGGCATTATCCCCTCCTGAGTATTTTTGAAACCTACCATTAACTGTTGGTCATTTATTATTTGTTAATTTATAAATAAATGTACTTCTTTTTTTTGGACATTTGTATTTGGTGTGAGTTATTGTTGGAGTGCTGGGATAGGAGAAGGGTGATGATTGTTGGCTGCCTTGCCCTTTAGTTGTTTTATTATTTAGTTATATTTTCTATGATCAAAATTGGCCTTTAATTTTAATTTGGCTAAATTTAATTCTTATTTAATTTTTCCCCTTTATGTTAAATTGTTGTGCGTTTCCCTGGCCCTAGATAGGGGAGGCACGTAACATGAGGAAAAAACACCCAAAGATATTGTACAAGTTAAGAAAATTTTCTTTATTTGCTGGATTCCCATGAAATATTCAAGTTATGCAAGTTCTTTGTAAAATGTGTAAGGTGCTGTATTTACAATATGGAGTTAATGAGTTTAATGTGTTAACTTTATTGTATTATGTTACAATGAAGATATTAATGATTGTTATGAAGATATTAATGATTGTTTGTGACCTTGTCTGTTCAAGGTCAGGTTTTTTTGTTTGTTATGGTTTGTTACATGTTGGTGACGTCTGTTGGATGTGATTTCTGGATCTGTTCTGGCCTTCCATAAATTCTGAGGAGGGTTTGAACTGGCGAGCCTTCCCCCATGAGTCTGTTCTAAGATTTTCTGTGGAAAAAGACTGGTTTGTGAGCTTTGAACGGGTAGGAAGTCAAGTGACATTTCTGATTTTTCTATTTCCCTTTTTTTGATGGACAATAGTTTTTTTCCTCCTCAATGATTTAAGAGACATTTAAGTTTCTTCATGGACATTCTATTGAACTGGGATTTTTGAAACACCGAAGAAAAAACTATTCTGCATCGTTGATCTATTCTTGATATACAAGTGACTAACTTTTAAGGTTTTTTTTTTCTTTATTTCTTTAGAAATCTATTCTGTGAAAAAACCAAATCTAAGAAAAGAAAAGACTTATAACTTTAAGGGTTGTATGATACAGTTTTGTTTAAATAGTTGAATATTGTGTGGTGTGAAGGAGCTTAGGCTGCTGGAAAGCAAGGGTTTTAAACCTGAAGAACACAGCAATTGAGTTTCAATAAGCAAACTTTTAATTTCAAGTTCTTTATTATACATTTATTTTTTATTTTTTTCATTTTACTGATTTAAGCAACTTATTGTGCTTTTGTAAAAATATAAAATTCATGTTATACTAATCCTCAGAGTTGGTCTGTTCACTGTTGTTGTGGCATCTTTCTCAGTAGCCGAGTCTATTCTTCTGAGACGCTGGTCCATAATACTACATTAGATTTCCTGTTTTTATTAAAAAGTTAAAAAAAATAATTTGCACCGAGTGAGCGCTACATGTGTCTCCTTGAGGCTCAGTCCAGAATAAAAGAATCCATTTTTCTTATAGATGTTTTGGCTGTGTTATTTCCCTGACACAAGTAGGGTGTTATTGGCCACATATGTCTAACTTTTCACCTGTTGATATTAACGTTTGTATTGATTTATAGACTAACTCTGAAGGCTTAAGGCTAAATGCATCGATGTTCAGTGTTGAAATTATTTTAAATTAATAACAATGATGGCCATGATTGAATAAATGTTGTGTTTTTTTTTACCTTTTTGGACCAAAAGTAGTACATCTTGGATTTATTTTTCTTAATAGAGTTAGCTTGTACTTAAGTAGCGGAGTTAACCAAGTTTAGCATGTTTCACAAGCCTACATTTTATTTAGCTTTTGTCTATGACAAGATGTAAACCGTTAATCGGGTTTTGATTTTTGCTATAAAATTTACAACATGTGAGTTTAATGCTCGCAAAAAGAAAGGCATAAATATAAACATTTAGACATTATGCGATCATTACATGAGCCGTGACTTACCTGAATAGAGCTCTGAGCGCAATGAGATGAATTAATGTGTGGAATGACCCATGAGGCGGAGGGGTAATGCTCATAAAAACACAAAATGTAATCTTTCCCTCCGATTTTTATCAGAAAATAAGGCAGAATATGTATATATATTATTTTTTATTGTGTAAAAAATGTGTCCAAAATTACTGCTGTTTTGTTTTTTACCACGTGGATCTAAAACAAACCCCAAATACAGGAAAAAAACAGCTAAAATCACCTGATTCAACTTTATATTATAATAGTGCTTGAAGATAAATAATATTATAATAAATTATAAAAAAAAACCCAATGTCTGGTAGGAGACGCAGTGGCGCAGTAGGTAGTCCTGTCGCCTCACAGCAAGAAGGTCGCTGCTTCGAGCCTCAGCTGGGTCAGTTGGCGTTTCTGTGTGGAGTTTTGTGACTATTTCACGAACTGCTGTGAGACTGGGTTGGTTCACCACAGCGGAATGAACCTCCAGCTAATGCAGCATATGTTTTACGCAATGGATGCCCTTCCAGCTGCAACCCAGTACTGGAAAACACCCATACATTCACTTATTCACACACACTATGGCCAATTTATCCAATTCATTTATAGCGCATGTGTTTGAAACTGTGGAAACTGGAGCTCCTGGAGGAAACCCACGCCAATGCTGGAACAGCATGCAAACTCCACACAGAAATGCCAACTGGCCATCGTATTGTGGTCATAAAACACATTAAAATTCAAGTCTACTTGATTAGATTAGATGCACATTGGGTGCCACAATCAGGTTCGTTCAACAAATAATTTTTTGAGTCTCTGGTTGGCTTATATTTTTCACATGATAAACGACTTACTCACACCTGATAGAAGACTCGAAAAAGAAACTAATCTTGTACAATGTGCGAATGAATGAATCACGTCACCTTTCCCAAATCACATTAAAGATTCGTTCAGAATATTAAAAAAAAATTCAAAAATGACCCCTCACTATTCCACATCAGCAAACTAATTGATGATTTCTGAAATATATATTTTATTATCTTCAAATTGATTATATTTTGAATGGTGTTATATATTTATCTGCCCATTTAGCTCATATTCAGCCAAGAACATGTTTTGAGAAATCTTAATTGATTATTGAAATATCAAATACCATTATAAAGCCTGGTTTATACTTCTGCGTCAAGTGATCGCCGTAACCCACGGCGCAAGCCTCGCGCGTAGCCGTGCATTTATACTTCTGCGCACTGTTTCTGTTTCTCTGCAATACACTTCCGAAACGCTAGCTGGCAGTAGGTGTTTATGTTCCTCTGTGTCGAGTTTCTTCGCTCGTTTTTTTTTCCTGAACACTTCCTTAATGTACAAGTGGCTCAAACTCGCTCATTTTGAGGCGGGAACCGTCGGACGTGCAACAACTTTAATCATGAGGTAAACACAAAACAACAGTCTCCATCCGGAGCTCCTTCACGGGACTCCACACTTGTAAACACTCGCTGCATCGGGCGCGCGGCTCTCACCTCCGCCCACACCCGTCAGCGCTACCAAGCCAACCACAGAGCTTGCGCTACGCGTACACGTTACATTTTTTGAGAGGTGCACATCAACGACGCCGACGGCCACGGCGAGGGGCTATGCGTCCAAGCATAGGCTGCGCCGTAGCATACGCGTGCGCTTGACGCAGAAGTATAAATCGGCCTTAAGTCTGTTTGTCAGTATATATTAATGATTACCAGTGATTTCTCTATATACTATTAGTTTGAATAAAACAAATGTCTTTTTCATTTTAATCTTTTTCCTCCACAGGGGTCTTTAAATGGTCTTGTAGTGTTATTATTCTACAGATGGTTATTGGTTTATAGATAATACCAATAACTTAATGCTGGAGCTCCACATCTGGCCAAAGATATCCCAGAATATTTTATTGTGCATGTGTTTGTTTGTCACTTTTGAAACCGACAGTTGGCTTTTTTTCCATTTATAAACTAATGTGTTGTTAAAGTGTAGAAATACAATATCAATATAATATAGTTTTTAAAAATCTACCCTGCGCGAATGTTTCGCCTTTAAGACCCAGATCTTTAATTCAACCACGGATGCATCTCCAACTGCTGCAAAAGGATGACGTCACTCTGATGTTTTAATGGGAATTACAAAAGATTATACTATTTTATCTTTTGACTTGGCAGTGGCTCAGTGTGGATGTCAATATGGATGTTTCCCAGTACTGGGTTGCAACTGGAAGGGCATCCACTGCATAAAAATGGAATATATGACGGAATAGCTGGCTGTTCATTCTGCTGTGTTGACCCCTGATAAATAAGGGACTAAGGAAAATGGAGCTTTTGACTACTTTTTTTTGAGGCATGTGTCTGAGTGGACATCTCCAGTACATTCAGGCTCACATTCACCATTTCAACCCTACTTTTAAAATCGCAAGACCCTTTGCTTTTGCCTGGACCAGTCAGAACACTCAAAAAATGACATTCGCTGTTTGCTCAGACTGACCAAAAAAGAATTGTTGTTTCAGCTCATGTTATTTATGTTCAATCCACTTAAATTTGTAGAATGTGCTACGTTAACTTCAAATCAATTGTGTGGAACCAAGCAGTTTATTTTTTTTACAGTATAGATTTGCTGGACACTGAAACCTGTTAAACAGCATTTAGGACTGAATTAACTTCACGACTGTCTCCTGTCAATATTAGGAGTTCACTGAGGACAGAAAGAGCGGAAACAGGAGACGAACTGATGATAATAAATGAACAGGCTTTTATTGGAAAATGATCACATTATGTCATGTTTCGGTGTGCTCTCATATTCATACTCTCATATTTGACCAACATAACAAGCATCTTTATACCAAATATCCCATACAACCTCGAATGTGAGATAAAACTTAACAAATCAAAAACATTAGACGATGCACAAGTTGTAAGAAATGGTAAACAAATTAATAGATGATTAAATGTTAACAATGTAATAAATTATTAGTAATACATGAATGATTAAAACCAATAAACTAAACTAATAATTTTAAATGATTCAGTGATTATTAATGAGAAATTATTAAAAACAAATATCAAAAACTCTTCAATGTATAGTTGCTTTCTTTGAAGAAACAGATTATTAGAACAATCATCAGATTCTGCATGCGTGATTGTATATTTGTATATGGTATATTTCCTGTATTTTTAATATTTTATCTTCAAAATTTGTTGAAGTAATTTGTGAGAATAATAAAATCACAAAGCAATTTTAATAAGTTTAAATGTATTTATTTACAAGATAGAATGTTAAGATTTGGTCTCTGCATTTTGGTATCTCTGGTCAGCAGTATCTTTAAAATAAACACTGCTGCACCATATTATACCACCAAATAATAAAATATAAAGATGTGTTTTACAGTTAATTTATGGATTTTTTTTTTCAATTATAACATCAGTTATAATATTACACCACTGCACAGAAGAAGTATGAAAGATACAACAAAGTTGCTCCCACCTCAAGTTAAAAAGGTCAAATTACACTGTCAACAAAGCATTCGTGTTAAAGCTGTATATTTTAGGCTAGTTATCAACATTTGTATGTTTGCTGAAAAATCGGTATGTTACATTAGCTTGTTAGGATAAGATTTCTCGTCAACTGATAATGCAGTTACTCTAGAATTAGCATTATTGCTAATAAAGCAAATAAAACAAATTGTACATTGATTAAATTGATGAAAAGGAAATTAAGCAAGATAATAGAGATTATTAATGTAGTCCTTTAGTTCATGTGATGGAAAATGCTTATCATCGATGCTTATTAAAATGTGCTTATTGTCTATGTTCCTGTTCCTATTCTTGTTGTTGAGAAAAAGTGTTACATTTTTCATTTAGGTACTTGTTCATTTATGTAATTTATTCCCTTTCTAAACAGGGCTAGTGTATTAAATGGTTTATTTCTACTTGTTTCAGATTTATATGCCTTCAAATCTTCAGGAATCGCTCCTCCTGTGGAAACTTTGCTGATGAGCTCTGCTTTCTTCCTGACCTCCATTAAAAACTGAATGCGATCTGTAAATCTAGGCTTGGCTTCTTGTTTCTCAGACTCAATCATCTGATCAATGTAGTCAGGGACAGACAGAGGATTGGGCTTGAGGGCGATTTCCTGAAGATGCTCCAAACACTTCTGAGATTTCTCAATTAGTCCAGTGACAATATTCTGGACAACCTCAAGCTCATTTTCAAGCTTTTCAAAGATCTTTTCTTTGGTCATGACCTCTCCATGTGCTTCATCATATCGCTTTTTTAAATCCTGATAGGTTTCCTTTCTCTTTTCTTTGACATAACTCCATTTATATTTCTGATTGAAGTGAACATTCCAGTCACACTTTCCAGGACAGACCGTACACTTTCCATCTTTTATGACCCTGCACTTGTGTTTATCACTGTCATTCCCATAAGGGCATTTATCATCACATGTGAAGTGACACTTTTGACAGTTTAACAAAAAGTAGCCAGTGTTGTTTTCAATCTGTTTTGGAACAGTTACTTCTACTTCATATTCAAAATCCTTGTTCGCCTCCATCTCAGCCTTGTGTTTCTCCAGAGCAGATCTTGTCTTCTTTATCTCATCCAGTTTTGTCAGACCAGCATTGATTTGGGGCTGAAGGCCTTCCACAAACACCTCGAGCTGCTTTCTCTCTTTCAGGACCTCTCGTGTCAGAGTTAAGCTCTTGGTTTCCATCTTGCTGAGGGATGTGAAGAATTTCTTCATGCTAGAAAATCCCAGCTTCCAGAACATTTGGTCAAAGTTTTCACAATCTGAGTCCTCGTCCTCTGCTGATTTATTATTGTGTGCAAACACAGCAGAGTTGTTGAACTTGAAGTGAAGCGGCTCTCCAGACTCATCTGTAGAAAAGGGAAGTTCAGAGACTTTGATGGCCTCGAGAACTGGAGGTTTTTTAACATCTGCAAAGGTGACCATCACCATGATGTTTTCAGCAATATCTTTACCAAATATAGAGAGAATGGAGTCAAAGACATATTTCTGTGTGTGTGTCAGACGGGCAAGTGAAGCCTGAACTACAAAACACACGCCATCAATGCAGTCGATTCCTCCACGGGCAGAGAAAAACTCCTGAATCTGAGCTGTGATTTTTTGGTCTTGTGAAATTCCTCTGGTGTCTCCAAAGCCTGGTGTGTCCACAATGGTCAGAGAATAAGGAACCTGGAAGCCATCCATGTGATTAATCTGATATGCTGTGATCTCTGATGTCTGACTTTCAGCCTGAGATTTCTGCTGTCCTTCATCTATAAGCACAAACCGGAAATCATCTTCCCATTTCACTCCCAGAATGTAGTTGATCATGCTGTTAATGAGAGTGGTTTTTCCTGCACCTGTGGCTCCGATCATCATAATAGTCTTGTTCTCTTTAATACTTTTTTTCCCAAATCTGTATCTTCTGCAGAATCCATGACTATTCTGCCATGTTTCTTTCAGCTGGAGTTTAAAGATGGACAGGGTTTTATTGCTGCCATCTGCTATTTTCCTGCTCCAGCTGTTCTTTATTTCATGGGCAATGCTTTTCTTTCCACTTCTGTGGTCTCTTTCCATGGCTTGCCTGCTTGATGGTTTCAGATGGTGAGTGTCATCAGACTGATAGATCTCGATTTGCTTTTTAAAGCCTTTTTCCAATTGTGATGCTAAGAGGAAAATGAAACAACAAATTGATCAATAAAAGAAACAAAAAAATCAACTAGTACTATCACTGTGTACAGGTCCACAGATTATTGTGAACATTGTAATGTTTTAACATACAATACTGTCCTTATATGTTTTAAAATGATGTTGTACAGGGTTTAATATTCAGCTAGGAGGTGTAAATTGCCTTTACAAAAATTTAAATAACCATAATAATTTAGATGTTAGATAAAAAATAAGTGAAATAAAAGTAAAAGCCCACTAAATTATGTTTTTTTCATTTGGTTCACATTGTATTTCGACTTGACTTTTAACATATTAATATATGTAATTGTTTTAATTAATTAAATAATTTATTTGTTACATTTGTTTCTCATTGTCCATTTTTTGACACACAGGACTGTAAATAAAGTCATAATCTATTATTATCTGTCATTTGAGTTATTATTTTAAAGTGATTTAAAAAAAATCCTTCACATATTCCTGATTAATTGTAAGTTTACAGGACGAGTAGGCTAGAGCTAGATTTAGGCCTATTTGTTTATGAAGACTGAATGAAGAGGCTGTATGTCACTTTTCCTCTTCAACAGCACACAAAGCACATGTTTGTTGATTTGATGTTTGGCCTGTCAAAGTGAAAACACTGTGCTTGAACAGCCAAATGTTCACAAAATAACATTACACGGTTAACTTTTCTAACAAATCAATAGTGTTTGCTTACGCATCATTAACCATCTTCAAAACATTAAAACTATCATCTATTCAGAGGTTTAGATATTTAATATGTGCAAACAGCAGCAGAGAAAACAGCAGAACATAAAACCAAACTAGAAACTATTCTTAAGGACTGACTATCCAGGGGTGCGTTTCCCAAACAACGACGTAACTCGCAGCTGAACTATCATAGTACGATGCATGGTTTGGGAAAATAACGATCTAGTGACGAGTGTTTCCCAAAACCCGTAGTTTCTCTGTCGCAGATCCATCGTTTGAACCACGTTAGTTATAACGTAAAACGCCCATAATGATGCTGTAAACGGGGTGGAGTAACTACTTCTTTAGAGAAGAACCCCATCATTTCTTTGTGCAAATTATATTGTTTTACACGCACACGCATTTAAAATAAAATCCAATATTAGTTTTGGTAAAAACATGCACTCGTTTTCCATATTAATTGAAATATATGTAAATGGCACATATAGAGCCTGTGTTTCCTTTACAGATGTTATTGAGAACATTACATATTCTATTCTAAATGAACATAAAATCACTTACAAAAGCTAACACGTATTCTAATAGCATATATAAATCATGTAAATAAATAAAAAATGAGGCGATTTGTTAAGAAATGTAATGTAATATTTATGATTTATTAGCAAATGAAAAAAAAATAATACTTTAATAATAATATTAATGAGGACTTCCGGTTCCGGTTAACATGTGAAGGCAGCGTGGTCTCGGTCTCCCGCGGCAATACCCTTAAAAGTTACTCTTTTTCTGGAACCTCAAACTGATCCAAACTCGAACTGTCAAAATTAAAACCTTAAACAGCTAAGGAGATGTCGAAAACCAATAAAACATCAAAAAAGACTGAAATTGACGCCGCTCCAGCGGACAACGTCACACTGGCTAACATCGCTACCTTGCTTGAAGACCAAAGAGTTAGCATCGCAGCTGATTTCAAAACTTCACTCGTGGCTTTAGAATCAAGACTCGACAAAATACAAACAACCATAACAGAACAAGGTCAACGAATAAACACGTTGGAAACCAACACTGAGTTGCAAGACCGGAGAACTCAAGCGTTGGAGGAGAAATGTGAACTACTGACGAGCAGTAATGCTAAGCTAACGGCGAAAACGGTCGATCTGGAAAGCCGCAGCCGCAGAAACATCATAAGGATAGTAGGGTTACCTGAAGCAGTTGAAGGACCCAGACCCACAACGTTTTTCGCCGAACTCCTGGTCGAGGTTCTCGGAGATCAGACACTTCAATCCCCTCCGGAGCTGGACCGAGCACATAGAACGCTCGCTGCAAAGCCACAGCCCGGCACGCGGCCCAGACCGGTAATAATTCGTCTTCATCGCTACCAAACCAAGGATCTGATCATCCGTGAAGCCCGCAAGAGACGCGGGAAACTTCAGTACCGCGGATCATCTATATCGATTTTCGAGGACTACACACCAGAAGTGGCGGAGGAACGAGCTAAGTACAGAGCAGTGATGGCCGAACTTTATAATCTCACCTGTAGACCAGCGCTTCTATTCCCGGCTCGCTTACAGATCACCCTAGAAAACGGGACGAAAAAGAGGTTTTCCTCTCCTGAGGAAGCTGCCGTTTTTGCGGCTAACTATAAAAAAACATCAATACCTGAGTAACTTACCGATTTGCATAATCGTGGCTAATGCGAGGTACAGACTCTAAATATACTGTTATAATACGTTTAAGGTTTACATTCACTACAATAGGGGTTCACACTAAGATAAATAAGCTGTAAAGAGCTGAGACTAATGGGGAAAAAGAAGAAAGATGACAAAGAAAGGGAAGTATGAATATTTTGGTTTGTTTTTTTATTTTAATTTGATTGTATTGTTTTTGTATGTGTTATATTGTTCCGTCTTTATACAGATTACTTATATTTTTTGCTGCCTACTTCTTGAGACTGACCAGATAACTTTACTGTTATTTGCTGAATCATGGCAGGTGTAACCGATGGGGGTGTGTCCGGAGGACAAAATGTGAAGATTATCTCCCTAAATACTGGTGGGCTAAATGCTACAATTAAGCGCACAAAAATTATGACACACTCAAAAAACTTAAATGCAGACATCATGTTTCTTCAAGAGACACATTTATGTAATTCTGACCATAAAAAACTAAACAATCTAAGACTATGGATCGGACAGATCTTTCATTCACAATTTAATGTAAAAACAAGGGGTACTGCTATACTAATTCGGAAAAATTTACATTTTATTTTAGACAAAACAAAGGTTGATCCAAACGGTCGTTATGTCATAGTCACTGGTACATTATATGAAAAACCTGTAATATTAATATCTGTTTACGCTCCCAATTGGGACGATCATAACTTTATGTGTTCACTGTTCACTAATATCCCGAATTTAGAGACTCATCAACTAATAATGGGGGGGGATATGAACTGTGTTATGGACCCGGTACTGGATAGATCTAGTTCGCGACTAACTTCACCTATGAAAATGTCACAAGCTTTATCTGTATTTATGGATCAATATGGATTTGTTGATCCCTGGAGATTTTTACATCCCTCCACAAGACAGTATTCCTTTTTCTCTCATGCACACCGTTCATTTTCACGCATAGACTATTTTCTTATAGACAAAAATTTCATTTCAGCGACTACTTCTGTTCAGTACCTACCCATAACAGTGTCAGACCATGCCACAGTGGTATTAGACCTTCACTTCAAGACCAAACCAAAAGAATTCAGACACTGGAGGCTTAACCCAGTATTATTGGCCGATACTAAATTTTGTAAATATATTTCTGAATCAATTACTTTCTTTTGCGAAACCAATAAACCCGATGATACCTCCCCATCTATATTTTGGGACACGCTTAAGGCTTACATAAGGGGTAAAATTATCTCTTTTACAGCTCACTCAAATAAACTACGGAGAACCCGTCAGAAGGAATTAGAGAAAGCTATTGCAGATTTAGACAATTCACTATCCTTTATGAATGTGCCAAACCTGTATAAAGAGAGAATAAAACTCCAAACAGAGCTTGATCTCATTTTAACCAGTGAGGCTGAACAACTTCTCCTGCGCTCTCGAGGGCTAGTATACGAACATGGGGACAAAGCTGGGCGTCTGTTGGCACACCAGCTCAAAGTAAAAAATGCAACAAACCAAATTACACAGATAATAGTTGAAACAGGCTCTGTAACTTCTGACCCAGACCAAATAAACAATACATTTAAATCTTTTTTCTCACAGTTGTATACTTCAGAACCCCTTAGTTATGACGAAAATCAATTAAATAATTTTTTTAGTGATTTGGATTTACCCCAGGTTTCATTTAGTGACAATCTCAGACTAGACAACGCCATTACACTTTCAGAAATAAAAGAAGCAATAAAATCAATGAATAATGGCAAATCCCCAGGTCCTGACGGATACCCAGTTAAATTTTTTTAAAAGTTTTCAGATGAATTGGCTCCATTACTACTTGAAATGTTTATTCATGCATACGAACAAGGCACTCTACCCCCCACACTTACAAAGGCCTCCATCTCCTTAATTTATAAAAAAGGTAAAGACCCATTGAACTGCGCATCATATCGTCCAATATCCTTGCTCCCTGTTGATGTTAAAATTCTTGCAAAAATACTAGCGCGGAGATTAGAATCTATTATGCCCCTGATTATTTGCAAGGATCAGACGGGGTTCATAAAAGGAAGACATTCCTATTCTAACATAAGACGACTTCTGGATGTCATCCTCACCCCATCATCCTCTGATAGCCCAGAGATTGTCATATCCCTTGACGCGGAAAAGGCCTTTGATCGGGTGGGTTGGGCCTATCTTTTCTTTTCCCTAAAACAATTCGGCTTTAGCAATAACTTTATTTCATGGATCAAATTGCTTTATTCTTCCCCCAGTGCTTCAATATGCACAAATAATCAACGTTCTGCACCATTCCCACTTTTTTGTGGTACACGACAGGGGTGCCCACTCTCCCCATTATTATTCGAGCTTGCAATTGAACCATTATCAGCGGCTTTAAAAAAAGAAAAGGGAATTACGAGATGGGGAGTGGAGCATCGAGTTTCCCTGTATGCTGATGACTTGCTTTTATATGTAAGAGATCCCCTAGTAAGTATTCCAAATATACTGACTCAATTAAACTTGTTTAGTAAACTATCTGGGTATAAGTTAAATATCTCTAAAAGTGAATATCTCCCTATCAACGAATTGGCCGAAAATATACCATCGTCTCTTATACCTTTTAAAATGTCTAATACAGAGATGAAATACCTTGGTATTGCAGTTACTAAGTCAACACGAACAATGCGAGAACAAATCTTGATTCATTAACAGCAAAAGTTAAATTAGATTTACAAAGATGGAGTCATTTACCGCTGTCTTTAGCAGGCAGAATACAAATTATTAAAATGAATGTGTTACCGAGGTATTTGTATGTATTTCAGTGCCTGCCCATATTTCTCCCTAAATCCTTTTTTAGATCTATAAATGAAATTGTTTCATCATTTATCTGGGCTGGTAAACGACCACGAAAAAACAGAATGTTGCTATGCAGAAGTAAATTGGCTGGTGGGCTAGGTCTACCCAACTTTATAAGTTACTATTGGGCAGCTAATGTTGATAAAATAATAGCCTGGTTCACCTTTCCCCAATCTGGTTGGTGTCAAATTGAGTCAGCCTCTTGTTCCTCTTCACTGAGAGCTTTGGCATGTAGTACCTTACCCTTTTCCCCAGGAAACTTTACCACCAACCCTGTGGTCATCGGAACTCTAAAAATCTGGGCGCAAATAAGACGCAACTTTGGCTGGCTCACCCTCCCATTATCAACCCCAATTTGCAATAATCATTTGTTTATACCAGCTAAAAGTGACTCAAATTTTATCAGCTTAGAGAATAAGGGAATACGAGAGTTGGGAGACTTGTATATTGAAGATTTATTTGCAAGCTTCAACCAGCTGATTTCTAGATTTAGTTTAAACAGATTAGACTTTTTTCGATACTTCCAACTACGCGACTTCGCAAGAACACACACAACTTCATTCTCACATATTCCAATACCTAGCGGGATCGACTTGATCATTAAAGCCAAAACCTTGTCAAGAGGCTGTATTTCATATTTATATAATTTACTCTCTCCAACTAACGAATCTGTCCTAAATAAGATTAAGATGGACTGGGAATCAGAACTTCAATTAAATCTCTCTAAAGATTTCTGGGAGAAGGCCTTAAATGCTGTCAATTCGTCATCAAGTTGCGCTAGATTATCACTCATACAATTTAAGGTCCTCCACAGACTACACTATAGCAAAGAGAAACTCTCAAAGCTCTATCCTGACAAATTAGATAACAAATGTAATAGGTGTTCACAGACCCCATGTAACCTCACTCACATGTTCTGGTCTTGCCCCAAATTGTCTGAATTCTGGCGGTTATTTTTCAAGGCAATCTCAGACATATTGGACCTTAATCTAAACCCAAACCCTCATATCGCTATTTTTGGAAAACCCCCAGATGACTACCATGTCAAAAACATTCAAAATAATGTCATCGCCTTTTCCTCTCTTTTTGCTCGCAAAAGAATTCTTTTAATGTGGAAATCACCCCAACCACCCTCAATTAAAGTCTGGTTACACGACATGCTAGGTCTTCTGAAATTAGAGAACATCAAGTTCTCTCTCAGAGGATCATCTCACAAGTTTTAAACTCATTGGAGGCCACTACTAAATTATTTTGATGATTTAACACCTCTTGAAGTGAATATTTAAGAAATTATTTTATGGTCGGAATTAGCTTTTACTTTAGCATTTTTTACTCCAGTATTGTCATGCCCTAAAATAGACCTATTGGTCCAACCTCAGCACAACTAAAACCACAATAACCAAGAAGTAGGTAGCACATTATTGTTATTGTAACTTATTATTATTTATTTTTATTTTATCACTCCGTCATCTGTTATATGTTTTACAAAAAAATGGTTACGTGTATGTATGGGTGGGATGGGTGGGGGGATTTGGGGTTAAATGTTTACAAAAGTGTTTGGAAAAAAAAAAAAAAAAGCAGAAATTGGACATTTGTATACAACTAATGCTATTCATTTGTGTTCAATAAATAAAGTTTATAAAAACAAACAATAATATTAATGATGATTAATTATTATTATTATTAAGTAGGATATTGTTTATTTTATTTTTTATTTTTTTTTAAGTCTACTTTTACAATTTGACACATGTAAACCACAGCAGAAATGTTCAAACTAACAGGCCCATGTCATATACAGTACAGATACTTCATAAATAACCTACTACAAATTTAAAGCATTAATGTATGCTGTTTCTTGTTTTTACAAGCTTTGGAGACGTAACATAAATTCCCCTTTTAAATAATCAGTCACCTTTAGCTTTTGTCATGAGCCATGGCTGTGTTCCAAATGGCATCAATGTTTTCAAAGTGCACTGTGAAGAGAGCGCAATTGTAAACATGAAGATCGCTAAAACTGAGCTGTAAAAATACTTTGAAAGAAATTACACTGAAGAGAGAGGACTTTAATGCTTTATTTAAAAAAAAAATCATTCCAAGTTTAAATGTTAGAATAAGATAAGGATAAGTGGGAATAGAACACAGCCAGGAACTATGTTTCTAACTACAGCTCCAGAGGTGTCGTTGCAAGCATAGAAGTTTGCGAATGTTCGTTGGAACGACGGATTTGGGAAACGGCAAATCAACAAACTATGTTTGCAACGACGGAACTTGCGACCTTAGTTGGCTAACGATGGCTTTCGGAAACGCACCCCTGATTGATGGCCACTTCAGAATGTATTGACATATATCCGTTTTATGGTTTTATTATTAACATATTTAAATCTCTGAAATAATTTTGATCATGAAATAAGATCAATAAAGACATTATTCGGTAATTATTGTCACAGTAAGTAAACCTGGAATGATATTCACGCAGTGAATTGTATTGTTGTTAAAGTTAATCGCACTGCTGTTTAAGTTAATTCTGCTGTAAGTAGAGTGGTTATTTTATTATTCTGATAAGAGGCATGCTAGAGAGTCATCCTTGAGCATGTCACAGATGTAAGTGAAGAATGGGGGGGTTGGGGAGTTACAGAAGAAAGTGCATGTGAGGAGGGGCATCGGTAAAATGAGGTGCCGGATCGGATTTCTTCAATAGTTTCTGGATGATTTCAGAGGTGCCAGATCCGGATCTGCCTTGTTCTGGCACAAGTTAAGCCCTGTTGACCACATATTTGTGATGTCTGACATTTGCCTAAGAAATCATTGGAGATTATGCTCTGAGTTGTATGTAAACATGTGGAGATTGTCTAAGTTTATCTGTGTTTTAATATGCAGGCTATTGAATTTGCATTTAAATGAGGGCTGTGTTTAAATTACTTTTGATTTCCTGTCATAGTTTGAAACATATTTATCATAGTTTTACATGGTTCCACTTACATGTACTTACGCTGAAATGAATTATTTGTTACAATGTACTTTTATGTGCAAATACATGCTTTTACACTGTACTTATATTTGTTTAAATGCCTGCATGTAATTACATTTGTAATTATACTGTAGACCATACCAAACACCTTAACCCACCCTTAAACCTACACATACCAACCCAACCTGTCCCTAACCAAACTCGTACCCCACCTCAAGAGCACCAGAAGTGTTCTGAAATACACTGTGAACACAGTAAGTACATTGTATTTATTTTTTGATTCAAGTACATAGTAAATAAGGCACATGTGTCAAACTCAGTTCCTGGAGGGCCGCAGCTGCTTCAACACACACAAGCCTGAAGGACTCAATTAGTTAATATAAAGTGGGACCTTTTACATTATAAAGATAAAGTGTACCAAGTTTTGTTCACTCACCTTCTTCTGTGGCTTCTGCTGTATAATGCAGATATTTGTAACAAATCAAGGGACGCCCATCGTTGCTTTGAACAATTTTCTCAAGTGTTGCTATCAGATCAGCAGATGTGCTGTTTTCCCCCAGCCTGTAGTGTCTCTTAGAGCACTTTTCTATAATTTCCATCATAACATCATTGACTTCATTCAGCTCAACTCTTTCTGGCGTTTGTCTTGTGAGCACCATGGTGTGTTCAAACACACGGTCAGAGAGAGAGTTGAGCACAAACTCCACACATACAGCCTCTTTTCTCGAACACTCATCATGATTGAGGACCAGAATGATCACATGAGGTCCTGGAGCAGACAGAAAAACAAACTCTCTCACTCCCTGCGTGATGTGGCGTAGTGAGAGACCTGGGTTGAGCAGGAGAGGAGTGTTGATGACCATTATGTGTTTTCGTCTGACTCTCTCACAGTACTGCTGTTCATCAGATGAAGGAGCTTCAGTATCAAACGCTTCTCTCCCTAAGATGAAGTTTCCCACACTGCTGGTTTCTGAAACACTGTTACCCAGAAGAACAATCCTCAGATCACTCACTGAAACACACAAAACACACATTATTTTACATTATATCATAATGTAATGGAAAGTAAAGTTTCAAGATTTCACACTTAGCTGACGATTGATAAAAAAGGTGTGTTTGGCATACTGCCCCAGGAGAGAGCCCTGAGCTCAGAAGATCCTCGAGGCCGGGGCTCCCTCTCATTTCTTAGGGCGAGTAGGGAGTCTGAGATCGGGTAGGTCTCGATAGCTCCCCTGAGTTAGTTCCCTGGCCTATGATTTGATTATTGGGAGTTGCCACGGTGTGATAGAATTTCACTTATACCACATGTCTTTGGACTGATTTAGTAAGACCTTGATTAGCTTGAACAGATGTGTTTGATTAAAGTTGGAGCTAGAGCTGCACGATTATTCGAAAAAAGATCGCAATCTCGATTCGACCCCCTAGACAATCTTAATCCAGCATTTATACGATTCTGCCAATCATATTTTCAAGTTCAGGAGAAAAGCAAAGGCGGCCGCACAAGTCTTCTCATTGTTACACATACATTGCTCAGCGACATGGACATCTCCAAATGATGTTGAAAGAGTGACATACTGTATTTATAAGGTATAATTCACCCAAAAAATGTCATTTCTGTCTTCATGTAATGATGTGTTCGCGGCCGCAAAAATCACACGTGACGTGAGCTGCTGACCGCGAGCTGTTACCACAGAGAGGGCGGCCGCGCCCTCCTTAATGATAGACACACGCGCGTCTACTTTAGTGAATAGAACCTGCATAGGCTTTGAATAACAGGTAATAAAGTTGTAAATAACATTATGTTTGTGGACAGAGTGATTGTTTGGGAGCCGCGCGGGAAGTATGAACAGCACTTAGCAGTGGAAATTAAACCGAAAGCGTGAGCATCATTTAAATAATCATATCACATTTTAGAGTTATGATTACCACAAGCATGTAATGTTTTTCTTTCATAGCGAACACAGAGTGTTGTGCATGAGAATAAATGTTTAACAGTGTCAGTATACCTACTCTAGCCTATATAATGTAAGAGGGAATCTGATAATGACAAATGTTTAATTTTACCAGTGAATAAATGGTCTAATAATGTTGTCAATGACAGATTGCAAGCACATGTCTCAAACATAATTTTTCAACATCAGAATTATGAATAATTTGCATTCTGATGTCGTCACTTTACTGTGCATTAATGACCAGGACAAATTTAAAGTCTGTTTAAGTCCATCATTCAAAGTCTATTCAAAATTTAATATTATTATAGTTGTTTTACCATATGTTTGACCTTTATTTTACATCTACAGAATCGTGAGAAAATCGTGATCTTTATTTTAAGCAAAAAATCGCGATTCTCATTTTAGCCAGAATCTTGCAGCTCTAATTGGAGCTAAACTCTTCAGGACACTGGTCCTCCAAAAACAAGTTTGGAGACCCCTGATCTAGTTTCTTGTATATGAGCGATGGAAAACAAGCAGAGGGTGTCTTTGGATGAATACTGTCAGTGTGCCACTCCTCTGCTACAGTCCACAGTGAGTTCTTGTTTTTCAGCAGCAAAGTCATGGCATGACCAAACAGGCTTTGCAAGTATCACCAGTTTCATGCCTTACTAAGAGATCTCATGTATGACTGTTTTTTCTGCTCTGATTACTGATTGATTACCCTTTAAACTTGTTTGTCTGTTTGGGCTGTTTATAGCAGGAATCAACAACCTTGCTCCTGGAGCTCTCCATTTCGTATATTTCAGTTTCAACCCCAGTTTCAACCCCCATCAAAATACCCGACTGCAATCATCAAGTCAAAAGATATATATACATATATATATATATATATATATATATATATATATATATATATATATATATATATATATATATATATATATATAGGTATGCGTTGGCACGGGGCCAAGTACTTAAGTATAATTTTCTATAGTGTAATGTCTATTATAAATAGACAAAACAGCTTATTTTGCTGACATTTCCAGATTTTAAGGCTGAACGTGACATGAAATGCTATCAGTCTACAGAGATATCTCCCTACAGTATTACAGTCTATTACAGTCTACAGTATTTCTCTGTTGCAATCGGGATATCACAATAATTAACCCGGAAAAAAGCAGCGCAATAACTACCAGAATGCTGTTGTGTTTTTGTCAAACTGTAGAGTGTCCTCTGCTTGTTGCTGTATGTGGGCAGAGTAATACACAAGGGTGAAGAGGCTGGTTGAGTGCTGTTACTGGCAGAGTATCGCACGGCTATCAGCCAACCAGATTCAAGAACCAGACAGAACTGTTGTATGTATATACATATATATATATATACACATACATACATACAGTTGAAGTCAGAATTATTAGCCCCCCTGTTTATTTTTTCCCCAATTTCTGTTCTGAGCAGATTTGTTCAACACATTTCTAAATATAATAGTTTTAATAACTCATCTCTAATCACTGATTTATTTTATCTTTGCCATGATGACAGTAAATAATATTTTACTAGATATTTTTCAAGACACTTCTATACAGCTTAAAGTGACATTTAAAGGCTTGACTAGGTTAATTAGGTTTACTAGGGAGGTATGGATAATTAGGCAAGTTATTGTATAACGATGGTTTGTTCTGTAGACTCAAAAAAGTTAGCTTAAAGGGACTAATAATTTTGACCTGAAAATGTGTTTTTTTTTTTTAAATTAAGAACCGTTTTTATTCTAGCCAAAATAAAACAAATAAGATTTTCTCCAGAAGAAGAAAAATATTATCAGACATACTGTGAAAATTTCTAAGGTGTCTAATGTTCCTTAAGTTGTGTAAGGCAAATCTGCAGGATCAAGTTCATCTGTTCTAACAATGTGGTCTGTCCTGTTCAGCTGATGGGGTTATCTGAGCCTGCATAAAACTGACAGAAATAAACCAGTGTGAATAAATGTGTTGATTATATGAGTGAGTGAAGGAACAACCGAACGTCAAATAGTAGAATAAATGTTTAGCCAATTAAAATCAATGGCCTATACAGGAATTAAATCAAGTCATAAAATCTCATTCACTTTTTATTCACTGTGTTTAATACTGATTGAAGTTACTAAGGTATTTCGTGAAGAGCAGTAAATCTCTCACTTTGATCCACTGTTTTGTTTGATAACCGAGATGTCACTTTAAGAATGCACAGATCTATAATGAAAGCATTTGGTTACTTTCATAACATAACATAACATATCAGGACGGACATGTTTACACATTATTAAGTGTATTTGTCTGTTTAAAAACGCACCCAAATCCCAAAATGTCCACTTTTGCTCCTCTTCAAATCACGTATACAGAAGCTGATCCGTCAGTCAGCACCATGAATAAACTGATTTAGAGGCTGCATATGAAGGGCAACGGTCGACGCACAGCTTTAATGGAAATGAAGTGAATGTGGCCATTTTAATAAAAATTTCGACATGCTTTCGAGTCAAAATAAAGTGAAAGCATAATTCTCTTGAACAGCTCTTGCAATTATCTCACATTTGAGATCGGCTTTTGATGCTTTTTCATAAAAAGATTATGGGAGAAATATGGGGAAATACTTAAACGGGACGATAGCAGGATCGAATGGTAAAACACGGGAGAATTCCAGCAAAAACAGGAGAGTTGACAGGTATGGTTTGAGGTATAAAGGATTGTGTGGTGATGGTTATTACTTTATTAATTAACATTGTGGCATAAACAAAGTTATAAACAAAGTTGTCAGCTATCAGACTGGTGTGATTTCCAAGAGATGTCAGCAGGCAGAGTTGGGCAAGTCACTTCCAAAATGTAATTTTTTACCACACTTTGCATTTAAAACACTTGAGGTTCAGGACTCAATTTGTTTGTTTTTTCCATGTAATTCCAGACAGACTGGATGATGATCAGATCAGATCTTATATATTAAGACTTACAGTTTGGGAGAATCCTCTCTTTGCTGTTTCTTCTCCTGAAAGAAGGATCACTGAAAGCAGCTGCTGAAACAAAAGCATTTCAAATGATCAAGACTCATATGTTTAGCAAAACCCTTTTTATCTGTTGTTCTTTGATCAGTGGTTGTTGGTGGATCACTGCCTCAGAAAAAGGGGATAAAACATCACAGTGTTAAATATACTTATGAGTTTTTTTTGCTAGTCCATGGTTACTTCAATTCATACAGTATAGTACATAATTTAAAGGTATTTCGCTTGTTACTTTAAGTACTAGGTTATACATCAGATTATAAGTACTAGGTTATCCATATGTGAAATGTGCACTTCATATTGTTTTATTTTAAATTATTTAAATGGGTATAGTGTATTTATGTTTGGTTTTAAGCTGATCATGTCACATGATCCCAGAGATTCTAATTGGTGATTTTTGGCAAAAAAACAAAAGTAAAAAAAAAATATTTTATTTCTTATGTCTGTGTATATATATATATATATATATATATATATATATATATATATATATATATATATATATATATATATATATATATATATTGTACATACAGTTGAAGTCAGAATTATTAGCCTCCATTTGATTTTTTTTCTTTTTTAAATATTTCCCAAATGATGTGTAACAGAACAAGGAAATTTTCACAGTATGTCTGATAATATTTTTTCTTCTGGTGAAAGTCTTATTTGTTTTATTTTGGCTAGAATAAAAGCAGTTTTTAATTTTTTAAAAAACATTTTAAGGTCAAAATTATTAGCCCCTTTAAGCTATTTTGTTTTTCGATAGTCTACAGAACAAACCATCGCTATACAATAAACTAATTATCCTAACCTGCCTAGTTAACCTAATTAACCTAGTTAAGCCTTTAAATGTCACTTTAAGCTGTATAGAAGTGTCTTGAAAAATATCTAGTCAAATATTATGTCTTGTCATCATCAATAAATCAGTTATTAGTGATGAGTTATTAAAACTGTTATGTTTAGAAATGTGTTGAACAAATCTTCTCTCCGCTAAACAGAAATTGGGGAAAAACAGGGGGGCTAATAATTCTGACTTCAACTGTATATATATATGTATATATATATATATATATATATATATATATATATATATGATAGATAGATAGATAGATAGATAGATAGATAGATAGATAGATAGATAGATAGATAGATAGATAGATAGATAGATAGATAGATAGATGTCACAAAAGTGAGTAGAAATGTGAGGGGTGTTTTGTGACATTGGATGGATGGATGGATGGATGGATGGATGGATCTCACCTCTCGGGAACATTGTCTCTCCTGTCTTATCCTTTAGTCTTCAGTTGATCTTCTCTAACACCTTAACATCCATGTTCATTTTCCTGTAGTTTGATGACACATGAAATCATTTCAATGCATATTAGATTTCCATTTCAGATTTGTGCCCAATAAATGATGCCGATGCCAATATACTAAACCACACATGCATGTCAAAGCCTACACATTGTTATTCTTTTTAACCTATTTTTTTTTTCAGGCTGTGCTAATTTGACCATTTAAAAAAATGTTAAATAATTGCATAGCAAACTCAGACAGTGTGTGAACTCGTGAACTCATTAGCGTCGTATCGCACATAAATAGGGACAAAAAAACAGTATATCTTGTAGTGGTGTAACGGATCACAAATCTCACGGTTCGGTTCACATTATGGTTTTTTAGTCATGATCAGACCAGAAAGCGGAGGAGACAAATGTAATTTGCTTTCCATTTATTACTAAAATAGTACTGCAAGACACTTTTGGTTTGAACAAACAGAACTTAGAAGCTGTAATTGTGTTAAAAATAAAACGAAGAAATAAAATGCTGAATAAAAATAAACAAAAATATTCAGTCCTGTGAAAAGTTCACTCTTACTACTACTGTTGCTGATAACGCTAAATGTTATTGTATAATGTAACCCATATTTAATTTTAGTCTCATTTTCAATAAATGATTCAGTTATTCACTCATAGAACTTCACGTTTCATTGCTAGATGATCATTTTTGAAGAATTATTCAGTGGCATATTTTTGATGGCTGGTTGTCGCCACCTATTGGTTAAAGAAAGTAATTGCTGCCTACAACTTTCATTTTTGAGCGTCAAGTTAAATGCATATGATGGTGATTTTAATCTTTACCATAAACATCAGTGCTTATATCTAAACTATAAACTGTTTTCCCAGTTTCTGTGTTCTTTAACTGTTTGTAACTTCATAACTAAATCAAAAGACTAAAGACTGATGATTTTTGTGTTTTCAGATTTGAATGCAGCGATTCCAACGATTATTAAACATATGTAAATCACCATCATTTATAATTTGTTGCGTGGGTGTTGAGATCCCGATCTTTTAATGATTAATCGTGCAGCTTACACTAAATGCATTAATGCAGGCTAAACAAGTAGTGACAGAAAACACCTTTAATAACCTAAGAAACCCACCACATCCTGAAAAATCCACTACAAATTCTTCGGTTATCATTATGTTTTACATGAAAACCTAAATGCTTTAATAGATGTGATTTTAATAACGCGAGAGGCGATCTCTCTGCGATGGTTACAAATTTAGGATTAATCCACAAGTAAATAAAATTTATAAATCCACAGGTCCTGTGTGTTACGAACCATGGGTTCCATACGAATCACGGATCAACTGTAATCCGTTACATATCTTGGTAAATATCTTAAAAAATAGTCAAGTTTAAGCTTTATTGGTACAGACAGGCATTACAAAAAAATGTAAATTCTTATTTAAAAAATAAATAAATAAATAAATGCATTTTGTGCATATTAATGCACTGATTCTAAGATTCATTTAGAATAAAAACATTCTTCAAGAGACCCAAAACGCTTAGGGTTTGGCCAATGAACACATGGTTGATCAGTTCACAGATGTCTACCAGGATGACATATTGATTTTTTTTCTCTTTCTCAAATTGTTTCTTCACACACAAAAAAAAAAACATAATTAAAAAATCTCAGTGAAAATTGGCCACATCTATTATCATACACTCTCAGAAATTATACTCATTTGTATAATTAATAAACTATTGTATATTAATATACTAATATACTCAGAAAATATACTAATAAAGCTGGGGTGGTACATTTTCAAAGTTTGTGTTTGTATCTAAGAAGTTCGTATTAGCATCTTAAAGTATTTACTGTATTAGGACCTAAAATGTGTATATTAGTCACAAAAAAGTACAAAAGTGCTCTCTTTGAACCCCTTTGACAGGTTTTGTACCTTTTTATCAGAGTGTATGATAATAACACTTTTAAATTATTTGTAAAAATTCAGATTTTTTAAAATAATTTTACAATAAGGCTATTTTCATAGGATTAATCAAATACTCTTGTAAGAAAATATCAGCAGCTTCAACAGACATTTCAATTATCACCTTCGATTGAAATGACTCTAATCCTGTGTATCCTGTGCAGGTGAAATAAACTGCTACCAGGTGGGGTTGCACTAACACACTGTTTCTCAACCACGTTCCCGGAGGACCACCAGTTCTGCACATTTTCCAAGTCTCAATCAAACACACTTGATTCAGATCATCAGCTCATTAGCAGAGACTGAAAGACCTGAGTGTGACAGAAAAAGGAGACATCCAAAACATGCAGTGTTGGTGGTCCTCCAGCAACGTGGTTGAGAAACACAGCACTAACAGACCTGTTGCCATGACAATCCTAGATCATGTAAAATCATCAATAACGCAAAAACACACCCATGCACTGAAACCCCTATTTCATCTCTAACATTGCGATCCTGCAACTGTGATGTTAATGTGCATATGTTTTTGTTTTGTTTTACGATTTCTTTTTTATATTACTTTATGCAGTAATATTATTATTGACTATTTCTCATTTTTATTTGTGGTTGTTGTTTTTGTTACTTGGCTCAAAGTTGCTGTTTATTTGTATCTACTAAGTACATTAACCTGTTATATCTGCAGTTGTATGAGGTAGAGAAAAGAAATGACGGAAATTAACAACCAACTTACAGTGAAAACCCCTTAGGCTGAAATACATAGCATAAGTTCGTTAGTAATACAAGTTAGAGACCTGATTTATTTCATGTGAAATCAGAGAATGAACAAAACAATGTATTAAATTATGAATATTATAAAGCCAAAATGAAGTTTATTCGGAGTTTTTTTCAGGAGTTTGAAATGGCTCTTACTGTTAAAACACATTTAAACTATTTTTGGTTACATAAAATGTGGGCGTGGATGAGGCACAACATTCTTTGACATGGAATTTTTTCTGGTTTATTTCCTCGATCGAGCTCAGAAACAAATACAAACAGGTATAAACACGGAAGAGCGTTTTTTTTTTTGGGGTTTTTTTTTTATGTTTTTTTTTTAAAGATTTCACAGTCTGAAAGTTACACAGGTGTTTTTCACATTCAGTACTGTAAAGGTGCTTACTTAAGGGGATAGCCCTGCAGAAAAATCCAGCCTAAACCAGCCTAAGATGGTTGGCTGGTTTTAGCTGGTCAACCAGCCTGGTTTTAGAGGGGTTTTGGCCATTTCCATGCTGGTTTCCAGCCATTTCCAGCCTGGTCTTAGCTGGTCAGGCTGGAAAATGACCAGCTAAAACCAGCTTGACCACCCTGGTTTAAGCTGGACATAGCTGGTTTTGGCTGGTCAAGCTGGTTTTAGCTGGTCATCTCCCAGCCTGACCAGCTAAGAACAGGCTGGAAATGGCCAAAACCCCTCTAAAACCAGGCTGGTCAACAAGCTAAAACCAGCCAACCAGCTTAGGCTGGTTTAAGCTGGATTTTTCAGCAGGGATTCACCCAAAAATGAAAATTCCTTTTATTATTTTATTGATATTTTAATATATATATATACATATTTTTTTTTTATTATATTTTTATTTTTTAATAGAATTTATTCATCTTTCAATTGTCAAAACCTATGTTAGTTTCTTTTTTCTGTTAAACACAAAAGAAGATTTTGAAGAAAGCTGACTGATGGCACCCATAGTCTTCCATAGTAGGCAAAAAAATTATTATGATAGCGAATGCTTGTCAGCATTCTTTAAAATAACTTACTTTATGTTCAACAGAAGAAAGAAACTCAAACAGGTTTTGAACAACAAAGTGAATGATGAGTAAATTGTGACAATTAAAATTTTGGGGTGAACGAAACACTTGAGTCCTTCCACAGGAATACAGTTACCGTCAAACTTGACTAATGTCTTCTGAATTTAGGATATTTAATTAAACATTAAAGTACTTTACTTAGAAACTTATTAAACATTAAAACTTTTTTACCCTTACAAATGAACTTGTTGATTAGGCAAAGTTTGAAACATTTACACATTTTAAAGTTAGCAGCATTAAAGAATTTGTCTTTGTTTAGTGGACATACATTTTTAGTGGACATTCACTGATCTTGTAAATAAATGTAATGTCAGATTATATACGTAATCATTTTATTTATTTACTCATTTATAACAGTATTAAACTATGAGACAGTAGTGATTTGTTCAGGTTTTAAAGAACATTTGAATCACTTCAGAAACACAGACATGAAGAATCATACAGTGATATAGTAAACAAACCAGAAAAACTAGTTAAACACACGACGTTCGCTAAACTGTGATAAATCCAGACCGAGATTAAATGTAAAGTTTACCAAATACAAACAGATATCTAATGTCGACATGAATTTAAACATCACAGAAATGATGAGAAAAGAAAAACATCCTGTACTCACCAATAATTATGAACTTGTAACCTTTGGTATACAGCCACCTAAACCGTCGTCGCACCTGAACTAAAGTTAGATTCAATCTTTTAGTTTCACCTTCAGTTTGGCGGCAGATCATCCGTGGCTCTGACTGGAGACGGCTGTGATTGGCCAGTGTCGCCGCTCATCTTCATGTCATCTCAAAACAAACATGACTTTCCTCAGCGCGCGTCGCGTCTTTATTTACACCGATGATATGTGGTTTACCAGAGTAAATAGGAGAGCAGAGGCGCAAAAAGACAGTACAGAGCCAAACCCAGACTCCGAGACCTTTGCTGACTTAATAGTGGGAATTTTGATAGGTGCCCACCATATCTATGGGTGCCCACCACGTAAGAAATACCATAGTAATTTATTGTTTAATATTGTTTTTGAACCATATAGTAAAGTGTATTTTAGGTGTATTAAAGTACATTTACAACACTTTGTTAATGTATGATTCAGCATACTGTAGTTTTAATAGTGAACTGAGAAACTGCAAAATGTTTACTACAGTAAACTTTTGTATACAATATAGCGGTTTTTAAAATATGATATGTGTTTGCTGGGTAGTTTCTGCCATGCAACTATTACCACAACAGATTAATTCAAGTATATGGTTCAAAAACAATACAGTATTTACTATGAATTACTATAGTATTTCTTTATGTGAGTGATCTGGTTGCTGTTAAAGTCAGTTAGGGCAAGATGTTGCAGGCAACAGTTTTTATTTATTTTCCTATCCATTTTCAGATTTTATGTTTTCTTTTCACGCTCATGAAAAGACCTCCAGAATTTACTTTTTGTTTTCTTTGCAAAACTTGGTGAAGGTGATTTTCTCAAAATTACTTTTTTCACTTCTATACCAAGCCATCTCCACTTTGTTTATCAAAGTTAACATTTTATCTTAATTCATTTGTTTTGGTCATTCTATATGGTAATTCAAACACTACAGTGATCTAAAAAAAAAAAATACCCAATAGTACGACCGTATAATGAAATAAAGTTATATTTTCCCTTGTTCTGGACATAAACTCAAATAGAATGTTTTGGACATGTACATAACTCAAATATATCCCTCTACAACCACAAATTTAACATGAATACAAATTCAATATGCAGTTTAATATTGATATACATTCATGCCAAAAGCTTTTACAAAACGAAAGCAGCATGTTTTATGTTGTGTATTAGTTGTTTATAAGACTTTTATTTCGGTGCAGGGCGATGACGTCATCGAGCTGCGTTTCCTTCAGTCGTTAGTTCAGCAGAAGAAAGGTTTGTTTTGATGCTCTGCATATGTATAAATCGATATAAACCGTTGGATTAAAGTTATTATTACTTTACAGGTGATGACAGTGGTAACGTAAATACTTACCACAATGTAACATACTACTGTACATCGTAAACAACAGAAAGTAACAGAAAAGGAGCGTCTCTATAAGATTGAGGTAAAGTTCGCACATTCGGACTTTCTCCTAAACTGACTTATAACTTTTTAAATTATTATTTGCTAAATTCTAAATAAGGAAAATCAGGTTATCAAAATACAACATTGTTCACAGTCAAATAAATAGTGCTAATGTTGTTTTCAAGTCATGCTTAGATGAGATTTCAGACTCAAAGTACCATGGTATACAATACAGGGAGCATGTCACAAGTTGTCACTGAACGAATGTGCGAATATAAACCCAACTTTACCTCAATCTCAATAAGTAACGATGCGACGCACAAATATATTATAAACTTTTTTTTATAATGTATATTTTTTTATTAATTCAAATAGTTCATTCAAGGTAAGTGTTTATTAAAGGTGGTTGTTCAAAGAGTGCATTAGAGTTTTATGTAGTAAAAATAATATACCACAGTATTTATTACAGTTCATCAGTTCACTATAGTCAAAACTATAGACTAAAATATCTACTATGGTACAAAAACTCTAGTATTGACTATTAATATATTGTGTAATAATTTTTTTTCAAGCGGTTTTTATGAGATAGAGGTTTAGTTTGCATTTTGTCTTCTTTCTGTTGATTATTGTCCTCCTAAATGCAAAGAAAAACTCCTGCTGAAGCGACTGATCTCCACACTGTTATAAAGATGGCGCATATTAAAGTGGAGAGTGAAGATGTGAAGATTGAAGAAACATTCTCAGTCAAACATGAAGATCTGCAGGATCAAACAGGTTGGTTTTCATTCTCAAAGCTCAACTCAATCATTTGATTTCTTTAAATACAACGTATATTATCCAAATGTACATTTAATGGAATTAATGATACATACAGTTGAAGTCAGAATTATTAGCCCCCCTGAATTATTAGCCCTCCAGTTTGTTTCCCCATTTTCTCTTTAACAGAGAGATTTTTTTCAACACATTTCTAAACATAATAGTTTTAATAACTCATTTCTAGTAACTGATTTATTTTATTTTTGCCATGATGACAGTAAATAATATTTTACTACACATTTTTCAAGACACTTCTATACAGCTTAAAGTGACATTTAAAGGCTGAACTAGGTTAATTAGGTTAACTAGGCAGGTTAGGGTAATTAGGCAAGTTATTGTATAGCGATGGTTTGTTCTGTAGACTATCGAAAAAATATATAGCTTAAAGGGACTAATAATTTTGACCTTAAAATGTTTTTTTTTTTTTTTTTAATTAAAAACTGCTTTCATTCTAGCCGATATTAAACAAATTAGACTTTCTCCAGAAGAAAAAATATTATCAGACATGGTGTGAAAATGTCCTTGCTCTGTTAAACATCATTTGGGAAATAATTAAAAATGAAAAAAACATTCAAAGGGGGGCTAATAATTCTGACTTCAACTGTGTGTGTGTGTGTGTGTGTGTGTGTGTGTGTGTGTGTGTGTATATATATATATATATATATATATATATATATATATATATATATATATATTCAAATCGTTCATTCAAGTTGTTTATTAAAGGTGGTTGTTCAAAGAGTGCATTACAAAGTTTATTGTAGTAAAAAATTTAATTTACTACAGTATTTATTACAGTTTATCAGTTCACAATAGTTAATACTATAGTAAAGAATAAAATGATTCAAAAACTATAGTTGACTAATAATGTAACATGTATTTTTTTATGTGGTTTTCCTAAGAAACAGACAGAGGTTTAGTTTGCATTTCATCTTCAATTTTGTTGATTATTCTCTTAAACAGACAGAGAAACTCCTGCTGAAGCGACTGATCTCCACACTGTTATAAAGATGGCGTTTATTAAAGTGGAGAGTGCAGACCTGAAGATTGAAGAAACATTCACAGTAAAACAGGAAGATCCGCAGGAACAAACAGGTTGGTTCAACTCGCACATTTGATTTTTATACAATGTATAGTTTCCAAATGTACATATAAAAAAAGAAAAGATTCACGCAGCTTTTACTGTTGATATTTGGCGCCAGTTAATCAGGAAGTGACGATTTTGTTCTTTTTGACTCATTGGATGGTAATGCTGCTTTATTCAATATTTTATGCAATATTCCAGTTTTGCGCATAGATTTAATTCACATTTTTGGATGGAAACATAGCTAATGGCCCTCTGGCCAATTCCCTCTTAGTAATATTCTGTTCTGTGTAAAAAATGTTACACCTCAAATTTTATTTAAAGGCTCCAGTAATTCCACTGTCAGGTTTTAGAAATGCCGTAATATCTTTTTTTATCTGCTGTTAAAAACCAGCCTAGAGCGCAGTTTGCTGTTAAAAACTAGCCTAGAGCGCCGTCTGCTGTTAAACACTAGCGCCGTCTGCTGTTTAAAACTAGCCTAGAGCGCCGTCTGCTGTTAAAACTAGCCTAGAGCGCAGTCTGTTGTTAAAAACCAGCCTAGAGCGCCGTCTGCATTTAAACATTAGCCTAGAGCGCCGTTTGCTGTTAAAAACCAGCCTAGGGCGCCGTCTGCTGTTAAAAGCTAGCCTAGCTCAGAATCAATTAAAAAGAAATGTGAAGTATTTTGATAAATTTTCTAAATTTCAATTTGGAATGATTTTCCCACCACAGCTCTGATCATGTGTTTGACAATGTGTTTGTTTAATCGCTTGAAGTAGTCTATATACATCAAATGATCTAGACCAGTGGTCTCAAAGTCAATTCTTGGAGGTCCGCAGCTCTACATAGTTTAGCTCCAATCACCTCCAACTGACACGTGCTAAATAGTCTACAGTAGTCTTGAACACCTTGATTACTTGGATCAGCTGTGTTTGATTAGGGTTGGAGCAAAAACTCTGCAACCCTCCAGGAATCATGTTTGAGACCCATGATCTAGACCAAGGGTGTCTAAACTCTGTCCTGGAGGGCCGGTGTCTTGGAGAGTTTAGCTTCAACCCTAATCAAACACACCTGAAGCAGCTGATCAAGCTCTTACTAGATATATTAGAAACTTCCTGGCAGGCGTGTTGAAGGAAGTTGGAGCTAAACTCTGCAGGACACCGGCCCTCCAGGACAGAGTTTGAACACCCCTGATCTAGACTAATTGTAAGATGTACCGTGCATGGTTTTGATGTCTAAATGCTTTCATGTTTTTATGGTTTTTGTGACTTTGTACCTTTGAACTGTGGCTAACTTATGTTGTTTTTTTACTTTAGACCTGTTGGTGCTTAAAGAAGAGCCTCAAGAACCCAATCATTTGGAAGAGAAAGATCAGTGTGGGAAACACCAAGATCTAATGACTCCTCGAAGATCAATGCGGACTATGAAGACTTCACCATACCAAACAGTTCAGATAACCAAAAGCGACCGTTGTTTCACTTGCCATCAGTGCGGGGAAAGTTTCTGTCAAAAACAAAACCTTAACGTCCACAAGAGAGTTCACGCTGGAGAGAAACCGTTCGTCTGTCAACAGTGTGACAAGAGTTTTGCTCGAAAACAAAAACTTGAAGTGCACATGAGAATTCACACCGGAGAGAAGCCGTTCACCTGCAAACAATGTGGGAAGAGATTCACTCAAAAAGGAAGTCTTGAAGTCCACATGAGAATTCACACCGGAGAGAAACCGTACAAATGCCAAAAGTGTGGAAGGAGATTCTGTCACATAGAAAGCCTTAAAGTCCACACGAGCGTCCACACTGGAGAAAAGCCCTTCATCTGTCAACAATGTGGAAAGGGTTTCACTCAGTCAGAACGCCTGAAAGTCCACATGAGAATTCACACCGGAGAGAGACCTTACGTTTGCCTTAAGTGCGCAAAGAGTTTTACACAGAAAGGAACCCTAAAAATCCACATGAGAACTCATTCTGGAGATAAATCCTGCTAAATATGTGGAACAAGTTTCTCTCTGACACTAAACCTTCAAGCCCACATGAGAACTCACAGTGGAGAGAAACGGTTTCCATGTGATCAGTGGGGAAAGAGCTTCAAAACAAAACCTTTGGTATCACATGAACATTCACATTCATTCATTCATTTTTTGCTGCTTTTCCGAGGCCGGGTCGCGGGGGCAGCAGTCTTAGGAGAGAACCCTAGACTTCCCTCTCCCCAATCACTTCCTCCAGCTCCTCCGGGGGGATCCCGAGGCGTTCCCAGGCCAGCCGAGAGACATAGTCCCTCCAGCATGTCCTGGGTCTTCCCCGAGGCTTCCTCCTAGTGGGACATGCCTGGAACACCTCCCTAGGTAGGCGTCCAGGAGACATCCGAAACAGATGCCAGAGCCACCTCGGCTGACTTCTCTCGATGACGCTCTACTCCGAGCTCCTCCCGGGTGTCAGAGCTCCTCACCCTATTCATAAGAGTGTGCCCTGCCACTCTTCGAAGGAAACTCATTTCAGCCGCTTGTATCCGAGATCTTGAGAGTAGGAACATAGATTGACCGGTAAATCGAGAGCTTTGCCTTTCGGCTCAGCTCCTTCTTTACCACAACGGACAGGTACATCTACCGCATTACTGCTGCCGCTGCACCAATCCGCCTGTCAATCTCACGTTCCATCCTTCCCTCACTCGTGGACAAAACCCCGAGATACTTAAACTCCTCCACCTGGGGTAAGGACTTTTCTCTAACCTGGAGATGGCAAACCACCTTTTTCCAGTGGAGCACCATGGCCTCGGACTTGGAGGTGCTGATTCCCGGCTGGGCTTAGCCTGACAGAGCGACGTGGGACAGTCTTCCCGCAGGCCCACCACCTGCAGGGGGAGCCGTAAGGGGCCAGTGCATTGTGGAACGGGTGGTGGTCGAAGGTTAGGACCACGACAACCCAATCATCAGGCCCAGAAAATGAACATTCACACTAGGGCTGGGCGATTTTTTCGATTAATTCGAATTTACGTTTTAAGACGATTTTATTTTTTATAAAATCGAGAAATCGTGATTTTTTTAATAAAATATTAAAGCTGCTTTTCCACTATCGTGCCAAACCGTTCTAAACTGTTGGACAACCGTGCTGAATTGCGCTGATTCTGTGTGTTGACGTCGCGGCTCTGTCCCGCAGCCGCCTGTCTCTCCTGCGCGAGCTGCGAGACGGGCGCGCGCGAGTAGAGGAGAGAAGGCTCGACAGGCGGAGGTGAGGTCCACTCCTTCATTCTAATCATCCACCCGCCCGCATATATTATTTTATCTGATATATATATCCGCACCCGATCGCCACTTTAATAATTCTAATTCTTTGTTTTAAGCATGATGATAGGTGTAACTTTCTCCGCAATGTCCGGCGGCAGAGTAACAGCTCGTTAATTCATGCTCGAGCAAATGATGAGACGGACAAAAGTACTCGATGCATGCCCTTCTTTTACTTATTTCAGTGTTTTCAGTTTCACAGTGCAAAACAGCTCCCGGGTGGAATAACTGAAGTAAACATAAAACAAAACCGGATAAAACTTTCTCCCTCTAATTCACCGCACGCACAGCACACAGCGAGAGCTCACATCACACAGCATGCGTGCGTGTCGAACTACACTACCCACAATGCCCCTCGCTATGGACTACAACTCCCGTAAAAGCAGTCCTAAAGCGCCCACACTATTTCCCCTCTCCTGCAACTTAGGTCACAGTGGATCGTTCGTTATTAACAACAGATTCAGCTTTTACATATACAGGAAAAAGAGAACAAAAACGGCGTCCCTTCAGCCTAAACAGCAGCTATGTTGTGTGTACTAGGCGCTTTTCTTAACACTGTGCAAAAACAGAATAGCATCTACTGTGCCTGGATTCGGGCGATTCCGATACCGCAGAAAGTCAAATCTTTCTTTAATTTGGACTTTTGCTTGAATTACGGAGTGGCACAGTAGCTGTCAAGGTACTGTATGAATTAAATCATAACCCATATATGCACCAATAAACAAGTAAAATGAATGAATGAATAAAATAAATATGGATTCTTAAATGTTGGTAGTTTGAACTCAAAAAAAATATCAATACGTATCGACAAATGTTTTATAAAAATAGAGCAATTTTCAACATTTCAGCTATAGGCCATTATACGATTCAGTTAAATATAAGATAGACATTTAAATATAGATAGATATGTAATATAGATAGATGTATTAAATATAGACATAGACATTTAAATATAGATAGATACGGTAATCTTTAATATATACTGGGTGGTGTAGCTACGCACAAATATTTTCTAAAACGTCAAGCAGATATTTGTCTATAGCTCGTTAGTTATTTATGAAGACAAAAAATAATTAAAATAACAAAAATAAAACTATAAAATTACAAAGATAAAAAGAGCAGCATTCTGCTAAATATAGTCCTTTATATCCTGATATGCTGTGTGTTGTTTCATTCTTTTTTTTAGATTTAACTTGATTCATTATTTAATGTTTGAATACTGAAATTGTTTAAATGGTTATATTTTACCATCAAAATGTAGTATATTTTATATCATTAGCAACTTTTGATATAAAACCGCTGTAATTTTATTGATTGTTATGAAATAATTTAAGTGCTATATTTTTTATTAGTGAAAGTGCCCGCTCACTTTGACAAGGCCTGTCTAAATATATATTTCTGCCATGCCACTAATACAGATAAACTATTGTTGCATTATCATTGTTTATTTTTCTGTTATGTACAGAGATTTGAATATTTATTTCCCCTCCAATCCTTTTCAATCTTCACGTTACATTTTGGTCATTTTCTCTCCAAATAAAATTTGCCCAAAGCTGCACAACATATGACCTCTACATAAATACGGGTGCTGTGACTTCTATTGTAGCTATGTTTAGCATCCCTATATGAGAGAGTGCCATAACCACGTTTAGTCACACGGTTGCTTTTCTTTTACAAGTGAGCATGAAAAAAACTAGTTTCGGCGTTTATTTAAATTTAAATGAACAAGGTAAGCTGGTAAGGTAGTTACACAGTAAAAAAAAATTAATAAATAAAAAAATCGAAATCGTGAATCGGTCAAACTTTATGAAAAAAAAAAAAAAAAAAAAAAAAATCGAGATTTTTTTTTTTTGCCATATCGCCCAGCCCTAATTCACACTGAAGAGAAACCGTTTACGTCTGCTTAGTTTGGGAAGAGTTTCAGTCGTAAAGATAACTTTAATCAGCATGTTAGGATTCAGTGAGAAAAGAAGAAACATTACGTGGAAGAAGTTTTGAGTCGTAAAGGTAGTTTCAACAAGGATTTACACTGGAGAGCAGAGGTCAGTTGAGTAAACCGTAAAATAGTGCTTGAAGTTATTATGGGGCATTCACACCAGACGCTTCATTTGTGCATTAAATTCACTACACAATAGACGCGGATTCATGTCATGAGCAGGGCTTATGCCTGCCCAGTGACTCTAGTTTCATTGCTAAATAGCTGACATGGAATTTATTGAGAGAATAGCTTGCTTTAGGAATGCTAAATAAAACAGCTTCGTTCCGCGCTGTGTCAGAGTCTCACTAGATGACTGGTCCCCAACCCCCGGGCAATCAATTGCTAGCAGGCTGCACAAGAAATCATTAATTATTTCAGTTTTTATTAATTACCTGAGTCTGAGTCGGTATTCTCTTGGTTACATCTCGGTCTCTTGAGCGCCAAAATTTAACCCACAAGCAGCAAAATGAGTAAGAAACAGACGTCTTTGGAAAGTTTCTTTGCGAAGGGGTAAATGCCCAGTGAAGGACCCACGAACTGCCAAGGAATGGATCCGCAACCCATTTGTCAACAAACCAGGTGAATCCAGCATGTATGTGCACGAGGATTAAGTGCTGGAGATCGCAAATGATGGTGGCCTTATGCTGCGTTCACACCAGATGCGGATGAAGCATCAAGGGCGAGGGATTTACATGTTAGGTCAATGCAAAGGCGGGAATAGACATCCTGCAGCATGAGTTGAGCGTTTTGCGTGAAATGCTTGAGTTGGGAAATCTGAACTTCAGAGGACATTCGCGCCGCGTTACCCCTATAAGAGCAAGCTTATGTTTGGTTGTGATTATGATGTAGTGCCTGTTGTTGGTGTCCCTGAGGAAAATCCTCTTGCAGACACCAGTTCATCAAACTGGGCTCGGCTCAGTCGGAAGCACCGCTGAAAGCTTCCATCATCCAGGTATAGTTTCTAGAGGAATTGATGAACTTACAGAGCTGGTGCACCTCTGAAAGCATCTAGTGGACTCAGACATGGTGCCAAACGAATCAACGCTGTTTTTCAGCCTTCATAAAGCACATAAACACAGCTTTTCTCTTAATAAAATCCATGTTAGCCATTTAGCAATGAAGCTAGAGTCACCGGGCAGACAGAAGCCCTGCCCATCACGCGAATCCATGTAGATCGTGAAGTGAATTTGACGTGCGAATGAAGCGAGTAAACACAAAATGTTTGCGCGTCTATTTATGCGCAATTTATCTGCGCGTGCCGCGTCTGGTGATCTGTGTTTTAGGTGTATTACAGTAAGGAAAGCTCTAGCACCTACCTGAATGAGTTACAGGTCTTCTGGGTTTGAAATACAATGGCAATCAAACAAAGTGCAGAACAGATCATATGTAAAAAAATAAAGGGATCATACATGTGAAAATGAAGAGGTATACAATTTCTTTATCAGGGCGCGCCACACTCAATATGGAAGAAGGTATATTTGCGTGTTGTTAAAATAGATTTTTCATGAAACCTTTCTGCATTAAAGTGGTGATAAAACATGAACACATGAAGAGAATTAAATGCTTGGTTTGTTTAAAAGCAGAAGCTTGGTTCTTTAGTCTGATATATAATATGCTTGTATATTTGTATAAAATATTCTGAAGGCTGTCAAATTTAGGTGAAACTCTTCAAAAATGTGTGGTGAAGATCTCAAGAACTCTCACACAAAGCCCTTTTCTTTCAGTCAAATTTCCTCCAATCCTCCTCAGAGTCACTGGATTGCCTGATTCTGCATCTGTCCTATTTTAGGATGCACTTCTTTCTAGATTTGATCTAAGGTGTCACTGATTGGATTATCTATTATAAGCGTCGCCCTTAATCGATCAATACATCCTGACCTTGATGAAACTTAAGCTTCATTTTGGCCACACAATTTTTAAATGGTAGCACAGCAACAGGAACCAACATCTGTATTACCCTCCTTCAACATTTAAAACCCTACTTGACCAGCACAACCTCAAAGAAGGATCTAAAGTAAGTTGATGGTTAAAAAGTGTCTACTATACTGCAGGCATCTATGTTTCTTAAGCATGGTAAACACCAAGCTTGTCGTCAGCCATCAAAGTTGAATGAGATTTTTTAAGTAGGTATCGCTGCAGCCCGGAGACCTCCAAGTGGGAGGGATTACACTGCAAGTAGGTTGGGTGACCTCTAAGTGGGAGGGACTTAAACCACAAGTAGGTTGGGTTTAGGTGGTGTAGGTGGAGTAGAAATTAATAAAACATCAGGTTACTTGCGAGGTTAGGTTTAGGGTTTGGGCAGGTGTAGACGTTAATAAAACACAACAGGTTACTGTGAGGTTGGATTTAGAGTTGGGGTAGGTGTAGACGATAATAAAACACATCAGGTTACTGTGAGGTTGGGTTTACTGTTGGGGTAGGTGTAGACGATAATAAAACACAACAGGTTACTGTGAGGTTGGGGTAGGTGTAGACATTCATGAAGCACAATATTGGACTCCGTGTCATGTACAAGACATTAAATAAAAACTTCAAGTTTGTACAGCCCACATGGAGCTCGAAGTCCCACCCATTTGGAGTTGGCTCTGACCGTTGGCTCTGTTTATACCCTTCTCACATTTTTAAGGGAAGTTTTTAAGAGATCTACTTTAGGTGGTGTGCTTATTTCAACTTCAAGGCAGGTATGGTCAACTTCAGTCCTAGTGGGCCATTTTCCTGCAGAGTAAGGTTGTGATCACAAAAATAATTCTGAAATTCTGTCAGACGATGCTGAAAATAAGGGTGGAATAAACAAGTTGATGTTACACGGTTTCTCCATAAATCAAATTTATGCATAAAGAGATCATGCTTTGGGTCTCACTGATTCAGTTCCATTAGGATTGAGTTTCAAAACTTCCAAAATTGAACTTTGGAATGCATCTACATGGGAAACTTCCCCCATCTTTCCAGTTTGGCAAAGTTGCATGCGTATGAATGGAAGTCAATGGGGCAAAAAGTACAGTGTGACCAGAGCGTTACAATTGAACACTAGTCAAACACACCTGCCCGTAGCTATCAGGTGAAAGCATTGGGTGTGCCTCAATCAGCTCCCTTGTTCAATAATTATTGATCAGGATGTGAGCCATTTTAAGTGCTATCCATTGCACTGAAACGTTCGCACCCTGAAAAGTCCTACAATGCACTGCGTCACCAATCCGGGCACATCGATACATTCAAAACAATCTAGAAAGCATTTATAATAGCTTAATGGTTGAAATGTTGCAGGTGTATGAAGCGGTCAAATTATTTGGCTATAATGTACTTTTAAACGCTTCATTAAATTAATATATGATAAGTATTAGTTCTGCTGTAGTTTATAAACTCCAGTTTTGATGGTGTACAATGAGGATACTCTTATGTCATAATGTGTCCCAATGTACACTGCCTGACAAAAGTTGATGTCGAAGCAACAAATAATAACTTGTTAATAATAACTAGTTGATCATTTGGAAAAGTGACAGAAGGTAGAAGACCCGCATGAACCCAAGATTCTTACAGAAGGAAAAACCATGGTTTGGGGTTGCAATCAGTATGGGGGCGTGCGAGAGACCTGCAGAGTGGATGGCGACATCAACAGCCTGAGGGATCAAGACATTTGTGCTGCCCATTACATTACAAACCACAGGAGAGGGCAAATTCTTCAGCAGCAAAGCGCTCCTTCTCATACTTCAGCTTCCACATCAAAGCTCCTGAAAGCAAAGGTCAAGGTGCTCCAGAATTGGCCAGCCCAATCACCAGACATGAACTTTATTGAGCATGTCTGGGGTAAGATGGAGGAGGCATTGAAGATGAATCCAAAGAGTCTTGATGAACTCTGGGAGTCCTGCAAGAACGACTGCCATTCCAGATGGACTTTATTAACAAGTGATTTGAGTCATTGCAGAGATGTATGAATGCAGTCCTCCAAGCTCATGGGAGTCATGCACAATATTCATTCTTTTTCCACTGCAGCATGACTTTATATTCTATACTGGACATTAGTTCTGTAAAGTGACAAGACTTTTGTCTAAGCAAAGTCAGACCTTACGGTCCTAATTAAATAATAAAAATCAAGGCATGATAACATTTTATTTTGGTCAAATAAGCGTAATCTAGAGGCCTTCACCTTTTCATATAAGTCACTTCTGATACCAAATAATCAACAAGTCGTCAAGTTAGTATTTGTTGTTCCTAAAACTTGAATAGGCGACAAGAATTGTCAGGTAGTGTATAGTGAAGCAAGTTTACTGATACCCGAATTTGAAATGTGCAGAGCAGTGGGTCACGAGGACCAGGATTAAGAATGGCATTGACAAAGTAAAATGTAAATTAATTTGAATGCAAATGAGTCCCAATCACATAGAAACAGATCCATCATCAGCACCATTTATCTACTGAAAGACATTTTTCGACAACACTGTGCATTTATTTGTGCAAGCGTAAATAAAATGTTAGTAAAATCTAAAGTATAAAAAGATTAGAAAGTTGTTCACAGGATAAATATAGAATACTAAATAAACCACTTGTGACAATATAGGAGAGTTATATACAAATAAGACAACAAAGAACCTTTTCTACAATAACTAGACTGTACATTCTCCCACTGGTCTAATATTTCCCAACCCTGTTCCTGAAGGCACACCAAGAGTCCACATTTTCAACCTCTCCTTAATCAAACACCCCTGAATCAACTCATCAGAACATTAGAAGCGACTCCAAAACCTGAAGTTAATGGGTCAGATAAGGAAGACATCCAAAAGATGTACTGTTGATGTGCCTCCAGGAACGCTGGAATAGAGTATGTGAAGCTGATTGTGCGCTCATACTGGTGGAGTATCTGGAGTCGGCGCTCTGTGGTTGGACTCAGGACAGTGTTGTGCAGATGGAGGATGGAGAACTTCTGGAAGTCCGTACTCGACCTCATGTAAAACCTGATGAAAGCGCATCTTCACGGACGACTGCTTTGACGGGGGCAATCTTCTGATCACTGGTGCCAAACTCATCAGGAATAAACTGATGTCGTCCTCCATGCGCTGCTTCCTGCGTTCCTCTCGTTCTTGGTCCCGAACCTCCTTCGCTGCCAGGTATTTTTCCACAAAGTCTGGCGTCACCGAGCGTTTGCGTTTTTTGGAGTTGGCCAGAACAGGCTCAGAACTGGCAGCAGATTCTACGGAAATACTGAGGCTCTGTTCACTCTCGCTGCCGTCTCCCACTTCATCGGCACAATCCTTAACACTGCCGTGAACTCTGTGTGAATACACACAATCTAGTTAACAACATGCACTGTAAATGACCAGGACTATTTTAAAATACAGTGTCCTTGTGATTGGTATATGTTTGAGTAGCTACGTTTCCATCTAAAACAGGGGTCACCAATCTCGGTCCTGGAGGGGGCCGGTGTCCCTGCAGGGTTTAGCTCCAACTTGCCTCAACACACCTGCCTGGGTGTTTCAAGTATACCTAGTAAGACCTTGATTAGCTTGTTCAGGTGTGTTTGATTAGGGTTGGAGCTAAAATCTGCAGGACACCGGACCTCCAGGAACAAGTTTGGTGATCTCTGCTCTAAAATATACGATTAAACTTATCAAATCCATTCAATGAGTCAGAGAGAACAATAATAATAAAATAATAATAAAAAAGGGGGCGTTTTAGAATGAAAATGATCCGGGTCCAGACTGGCGTTTCATCTAGCGTTTCTGAACAGATCTCAGTCCACACTGCACTGTTATTAAAGCACATCACGGGACCACACACACAAACTGGTGTGCGCACGTCTGAGCTCCAGGCAGTCAGTAAGTGCATTGAGCCCACCTCCCCAGATGAGAGCAGCGCACGTTGGACAGTACATCAAGAATCTTCCACTGGATTTCATTTCACTATAGTTGTTAAACGTGATATTTAAAGAGCCCCTATTATGGGTTTTTGTGAATGACCTTCCATGTAGTGTGTAACACAGCTCTAAGTGAAGATAAATATCCAGCCAAGGCTTAAATCTGAAAGTGGACCGTGTTTAAAAACGAATGATTCATTTATAAAAAGGAGTGGACTCCTAGTGGTTCGAATGAATCTTTTTGATAACTAGTCTTTAGCAGTTTCAGCGTGACGTGGATATGAAACTTAAGCCCTGTCCATTTGTTGCACGCGCAAACCCGGGAAAATTTAAACCTGCGGTCCCGCCCACTAACACACTAGCAAAGAAAAAGAGGAAGACAAACAGATCCCAGTTGAACAAAGTCATGAAGACGCTGTGCTTAGCTGGATATTATTGGAAGCTTAAGGGAAAGTTAAGGGAAACGTCAGTGGTTTAGGTTTAATTTTGCAAAAATACCTCAGCATTATAGCCCAGCCTTGTGCACAACGGGGCATTCGTCGGCTGTTTGTTAAAGAAAGGATCAGAAAAGACTATTGATGTAAGGGACTTTGTCAGTACATGGATCATGGATCAGGTTCTTCCTCCATGTAAGTAAGAGTATTACCATGGCTACCATTGTGTTTTGTTACTTGTAACCGCTTTAGTGCATCTGGTTAACTCTTTATATTCTCATATCGCGTCTAAGGCCATGTTGAAAACACGACGCGTGCCGCTTTGTTTACGGATTTAAATGCGTTTGTGAGCTAGCGGTCCACTGGTTTGCCGTTGCTATGGCCAGCGTCAGCTGTTCTTACACACATGCAGCGGTCAAGGTTCAAAACGGGGTGATGTGTCTGAATAACACTCAGGGCCGGAGCAAGCTGAACTGGCTCTCTAGGCGAACGGCGATCATGCCACCCTCAGCCTAAAAGTGACCGGTTCGCGGATGAAAGAGAGGACCGGGAGGTTAGCGAATGCCGCCTACAATATTCTGCCACCCAAGGCGGTGGTCACCTCTATGGACGCACTGGCCCTGACAGCGCGGTTGAGAACTGGGCACGGAGTACTATGGTGTTAGTAACTACTATGAAGCGTGTTTCGGGCGGCTGCTGTGATCGGCATTTCACTCCGTCTCATGCTGAATGCTGTCGACCAATCGCAACAGGCTGTCATCGGTCCAATCAGCGCAGATTAGCTTCGCGCTAAGGAGCGGTTTGGGAACAAATGAATCACTGAACGATTAATATGGGAGTCGCTGGGATAATTAGGTAAAAATAAATTCCTATTATAAGACCATGAAAGTGTTTTTGACCTTGCATGCGGATCAGCCTGTTGTTGGAGTCCCTTAAAACTAAAATACGACTCTTTTTAAATGTATAATAGGGGCTCTTTAATTCATTTCATCTCTATCTAATGGTCTTTTGAATCAATTACTTGTTCTCGGGTAACATATTTTGGCTGAGCACAAAGTGAATATATTAGGTAACAGTGTACACCGATTCTGCATATTTGACTGATTGCTTGCCTTTATTTCCTATATTGTATAAACGTATTGTTCGTTATACTTTTATAAATGGACATTACTGATTATAAAAAATTATTTTCGGCAAAATAGACTGTGGTTTTTGTATTTTTTCTATGAAAATGAAAGGAGGCTGTTATGTTATAGGCTCCGTTATGTTATAAATATGCATACAGTTGTAAGACTTGAGATACCACAAATACTTTGATGTCTTTGACAATTCAAATATGAGCTGGAAACACAGAGGCAATCGGCTCCACAACCCACCAGGTGGGAATGCGGGAAAGCCAGCTCCTTCATTTACATTTGAAGCACTCACCCCCTCTTCATACATACTCACACAGAATGGTCATTTTAAAGTATGAATGTTCTATATCAATGCAAGTGACTTTATCTATCATGTCTGATGTCATTTGAAATGTCTCAGTGCGACTGGTACAATGGTCTCATTCCCTCAGAAATAGACATAATCAAAATAATTGATATATAACTTCAGATATCTTTTGAACCACTGCTAAAGGTGTGCCTATACCTAGGGGGGCTTTATTCAAATGACCATTTGTTCCCTATAGGCAGAAACTCTTCTAACATGCCACTAAATGTAAATGCCTTTTGTTATTCAACAAACACCCATCCTTGAGGAGATTCTTGGTTGACTACTTAAGGAACAGTTTCTAAATGTTCGACGCGATTCTGTACCCAGATTAGCCCGTAGCGTGGAGCTCTCATGCTCCACGCTATGTATATTTTGATGTCAGGTATGCATCTTTTGATCTTGGATTTATCTTTGATAATTTGATGTCTTGTATTGATTGTTTAATGAATTGGCTTAATACACAGTTACCTGACTAATAAATTGTTATGTTTTGAATAATTCAAACAGATCTCATGTTATTATCTCTAGTAGATTACGTTAAGTCCATAGCACCACAAACCCCTGTACAGGTTAGTAACGGACTAAAACACGATAGACGGAGCAGCGTGGCACGCTATACGATGTTGTTAGAGCTCCGACTAACACATTGGCATAATTCACGTATACATAGACAGTAAAAGGCTATATAAGGGGATAGACCTTCATCTCTAAATTTATGATTTAGCAGATAGCTGATCTATGGGGACCACATAAAAAATATTCTAATTTGAGTACGTAGGGTTCGGCCTTTTTAGAATAGTGGTTAATCGCCTCTGTTTAATGACCAAGACTGACATGTTTGTGTTAAGAGATTGTATACTCGGCCGGTACAAGACTCAGGATGTTATAGGAATCCGAATGAACGAGAATAACATACAATAATGAATCGAAGAGAATATTCAATCATAACCTAAAGTAATATTAAAGGATACAAAATAACCTTATCAATGTTTTATAATTGGAGTCAGATAAAACGAGAAGGAATATATTAATATTCTAAACCACCTCATACTAAAATTGGAGTCAGATATGAGTTAAAGTTAAAGTAAATCAACATTGTGCACTGGAAAGACCGAACAGGCAATAAACCTTCATCCACCAGTAGATACCGTCGTTGGACTAACTGGTTGGACCCTACACAGTGAAGAGGACGGTCATATAAATATGCAGCTACACGATGCATCAACATTTTTGGAGTCTGTTAAGTTTTAAATATCAAACTGAAAATAGGCAGTTCCTATGGAGGTCCTAAGAGGCCATGCAATAAAATAATTTTTCTCTTATAAATAGTTTTTATCTTGACGGAACTCGTTTACTCGTGATCTCGACATAACAAAAAGTTGTTTTCTCGTGATCACGACTCATTTTTTTGCTTTCATTTATACATGCATTATTATTATTATTATTATAATTATTATTATCAGGCAAATGTCTGGCCAGAGAGTCTGCACCGGCCCTGCGAACAGGGAGAGAATAGCCCAACTGCAAACACGCATTTGTGCAACACATTAAAGGCGTTCAGAACAGCCATAATATGAGCAAACGCTCGTGATTAATGTACATTTATGATTATACATTCACGTATATGATTATATACCATTATTTACAATATTTCCTCAACTGTAACCATTTTAAGGCAGCTCTATATGGCGCAAAATAAGTTGCTGCATGCATGAATTAAGAATCCTGCTCTTGCTTTGATCCCTTCCGCAAATTATTTACAACTTTAAAAAAAATGCACCATATAGAGTTGCTTGAATATACATGAATACAAATCATAAAAAAAAAAAAAAATATTTACAATCAGCTCTAGTTTGTACCTTCGTTGTTCTGATGAAGCAGCGAGGAACTCCATCATCTTCATAAACTTCCAAGTTTTCTTCTTTTTGGGAGCCTGTTCACCGATACACTGATCTTCTCTTTTTTTCCTTATGTATGTGTCTCGTAGATTTTTCCACTTGGTTTTAACATCGTCCACTGCACAAAATACAACAGCACATTACGAAACGTTCCGAATTACTCCCAAAACATCGATCATGCTAAAACAATCGGTTCAAGTTACCGTGAAATCCCATTTTCTCTGCAATCTCCTGCCACAGGGCTTCTCTTTTGTCGATGTGTTTGTAGTCGCTGTGATTTTGGTCAAAAAGTTCTCTCCTCTCAGACACGAGCGCCATTAAACCCTCCACGTCCGTTCTTCTCCAGTAGGTTTTCCTCCGGGTTTCAGAAGAGCTTTCCGTGCAGCTCTGGGCTGGAGATCGAAAGGTCAAATCTAGCCGGATGGCCGATGGAGGGAATAAAAATGTCAAATAAATCCTCACAATGGTCAAAAAAGGCATTATTTTGCTGCTTTTCATCCAAATATGTAAATGAGATTCATGAGCAATAGTGTAATGTCACTTAAAACATAAGTGAATTCAGAAGTGTTTCCATCTAACGAGTCAACGAGAACAAAATCATCACTTTCTGATAAACTAGCAGCAAATATCAGACAAAAATAAGGAGATTTCTACGGTAGCAGAAGCCACTGTGTGCCTTTGTTCTTCAAATAAAGGAGTTGCGCCTCAGAAGACAAAGATTAAACGCAATGAACTAGGGCTGAACAAGACCATTTTGAGGGATGTAAACAATAACAAATGGTCCTGACGCATTTCCTGTTTTACATTTTAAATTCCCATAGCTTCCGAATCCAAAAAGTTCTGCATATTGACAAATATTACGACAGCTGTTAGAAGTTATGATTGAATTGCCTCGTGTTAGTTATGAAATAGTTCGACAAGCAGGAAATGTTCACAGACTCACCATGTTGAAATGTATATAGATTGATCGTCGATATCGCAATCACCCACAATAGTCACGTCGCAAGATCTGCAACGTTGAGTTATGAATATAGATGGCCAGAGTTCATAGGTCAAAACACATGCGATTTGCAGGGGTTAAAGTATAAAAATAAATAAAAAATAAAAATAAAAAAGTCTGTATGCATTTGCGGGAGACTAACAGAACTTCCGGGAGACTTGGGATGTCTGCCTCAGAACTGAAAAAAGGAGGAAAAACACTCTGGCACAACTTAAAATAGCATGGTAAATAAATAACCTGATACCAGAACAAAACAGGTCACAAATAACGTTCGCACATCAAATGAAACGTTAAGTGGGCTTGAATTCAAATCTCAATGCTGAAACGGGCTACTCGCAGTGCTTAATCAATGGCTAAAAGTTACATTTCCCCTTGTTGACTTAGCCTAATTGAGTTGAGGCAAAATATCTATCACTCCTAGTGGTCGACTGTGATATAGGTGATGGAAGCCTGAATCAAACGCCTTCAGTTTTGTAATGAATTCAGTTCTCATTATAGAGTGAAAGTTTAAAACTTTAAGGCATATGTGAACATTTTAAAAGTATAAAAGAGTTTTAAAAAATACATTTTATAAAAATAGACCATGCAACGCTGTTTACATCTGATTACTACATTTCTGTACCCGAATACTGTTAGACACTGCCCAGATAACCATAAAACACTGCTTATTTCACTTTAATATTTGCTCCATTGTGTTTATGACTGTAATTTGCTTATTATATGTATAGAAATACATTTAAAAAAAATAATAATAATAATTATACATACATACATACATACATACCTCACTCCATTACAAATCAGCCCAATTAATTTAAAGTAATGACTTTCCAAATAGAGCTATTTTAATCATGTGGTAAAATTTATAAAAAAAAAAAAAAAAAACAATATTTATTGCAGGGATAAAATAATTCCAATATTATGCAGCCCTACAATGAACGCAATATGGTGGCTTTCTGAGCCGTGAGAGCACTCTTCGGGAGCGCAGACGGATGCTCTATTATAATAATTCTGAATCACTGTGATGACAGACTGACTTTTACAATCAGCAAAGGCCTTTTACAGTGTAAAGCCGCGGTCACACTGGAATTTACTCCCCATTGACTTCCATTCATACGCACGCGAATGCGTCAGACCGGAAACGCAGGGTCATGCGTCGAGTTTCGCAGGTTGCTGCGGTGCAAAGTTCAAGCTTGGTGAACTCTGACCTGCGAAATCGCATCACTTGACTGCGTGAGACCAATCCAGGATGAAAACATGACCTCTCTGGACAGAAATTTTAATTTAAAACATGGAAACATGTATTGTACGGTATTGTGATTACTGCTCTAAAATAAGTTCTTTTTAAATGTCTGGGTTTAAATAAATAAATAAATAAAAAAAAATAAATAAATAAAAAAAATTTCCCCTTTTGAAAACAATGGATTTTATTTTTTGAAAGATTTATAATGTTTTGGAACAGTAAACATGTCAGGCTAAATAATTTAAATGAATCATTGACTTCTGCTGTGTTCATTAGTTTCCAGAACACAGATTTCTTTACAATTTGAAATGGCATCTTTGGATATTTTTTCTGCTGGAGATACTGTGGTCCTTAAAAAAAAAAAAAAAAAAAAAAAAAAAAAAAAAAGTAAATAAATCTTTCACATACCTTAGGGACGGTATTACAGAACATTTTGGCGGTTTTAAAAATTTGACTTTTCCAAACTGAAGTATACCTTGACAACGGTTATCGTCCCATGCCTACTGCCCCGAGCATCTCGCACGCTGGTCCTGGGCTATCGGGCCGTCCTTATTTTTGAGCCCTGTTTAATATGATCACCTCAGGGGTAGCAAAAAATAAATAAATAAAAAATTATAATAAAAAAATAAAAAATAAAAAAAAATAAAAAACAAAGCCTGATGGCTTTTTATTTGCATGTTTTTTAATGTGTACTTTACATGTTAACAGTTATGGAAAAACTATGGTAATTCAAATAGTTTAATAATATGAATTCGATATTTGATCTCAGATTTTGATCTGGCGATCACACAATTTTATTATCTTTAAATGAGGATAAAACAGAGGTGATTGTCTGTAGCCCAACTGATAACGTTCAGGCACCTTGCCTAGATCTGGGCTGCTTATCTGCCTTCAGATCCCCCAGTGTCCGTAATCTGGGTGTCATCCTTGAGTCATTGAAACTAGACAAACAGATAAATTCGGTTATTGGTTCGTTTTTATCAACTTTGTTTGCTGTCCAAAGTCAAACATTTCTTAAAATCCCACCACTCTAGAGATGGCTGTCCATGCTTTTATTACATCACGGTTAAACTACTGCAATGCACTTTACTGTGGAATTTCAAAATCTCAAATTTCCCGCCTTCAGTTGGTCCAAAATGCTGCTGCTAGATTTATTTGTAATAGCAGAAAATATGACCACATTACCCCTCTTCTAAGGGGCCTGCATTGGCTGCCTGTCCAATTCAGAATTGATTTAAAAAAGTGCTTTTACTGTTATATAAATGCCTCCATAATCTAGCCCCATCTCATCTCTCGGAGCTGCTTCATCCTTACACTCCCGTGGGATCTCTTAGGTCAAGCGATCAAAATCTTCTTTTAAGTCGTACTCGCACCATGTACAGTTGCCTTGAACCGGGCCAAAGCACGCTTGTCCCCCCTCCAGTCTCCCCCGACGGCCCGCACTCACATTACATTCGGGCCTGGGCACGCTTTCGTCATCGATGACGCGCAGTTCAGTAAGCGCTCTCGCTCAGCACAGTGGAGATTTCTTAAGTTATATCGTTTAAGTCGTTTGATATGCGGCGACACGCAGTCAAATATTTCGCCGAACAGATCAGCCACTTTTGATGCTCATAAACAATCATAAAGTCCTCGTGCTGCAGGAATTAGGAGGTTTGCTGAAGGTGCAGCTGACGTGCAGTGAGGGGTTTGCGTCTTAAATAAACTACGACAGTTTGCGTTCATTGAACAGTACGAATGATTAATTAATCCATATGATACAGTCCCTTAAAAGTCAAGTCTCACTTTCAGTTTCGGGCGCGTTTTGCACTCACACTGTAAGCGTACCGCGCCAAAGCCCAAGTGAACCGCGCTCTGGCACACCTCTTACAACCGGGCCAGGGCCGGCCAAGTGTACCATGCCTGAGCCCGATTCAGAGCACTCACACTTCTCAAACGATCCGGGAAACGGGCCTGGGCACGGTTCGGATAGGATAGTGCGAGTACGCCCTTAGTTCCTCAGTCCAGACTGAAACGTAGAGGGGACAGAGCTTTCTCTGTGGCGGGTCCTCGGTTGTGGAACACCTTGCCCCTTGATATTAGGATGGCTCCATCACTATCTATTTTTAAATTGTACCTTTTTAGCTTAGCTTTTAATATCATTTTAATAGTCCTTTCTACTGCTACATGCTTACATTTTACAGACGTTTCTCTTGTCTTATTTCTATGTTTTGTATTCGGTCTTTTTATTTTTGACTTGTCCCGTGTACAGCACTTTGGTCAGTCTTGTGACGGTTTTTAAATGTGCTCTATAAATAAATTGAACTTGATATTTGGAAATCACCAAGCGACCCTCCCCTCCCCTCCATTGTACTGTGACCCCCCAGGGAGTCCCGACCCCCAGTCTAATGTGATTATCCCTATAAAGATCTTTAAAATCGAGACATATTTCACTGGAGCTTGATGAGAATGCAGCAGCCTAGAAAATAAGAAACACCTAAAGAGTCTCTCCCACATTTCACAGCATGCTTTATGAACAACTTTTGTTAGCTACATAGTAAAGTGATAGAAACTATGGTTATTAAAAACTTTTGAACAAGCATTATGTATTTTAGGAGTTGCTCTGTCCAATAAAAGTACTTTAATGAGGCACCCATATGACATTCTTCAAAATCCTCCTTCATGCGTTTTGATTTGAGCTTTGAGGAAGGAAAACCAACCTGTTTGTTCCTCAGGATCTTCTTGTTTTACTGTGAAGACTTGTTCAATCCTCACGTCTTCACTCTCCACTTTAATATTCGACATCTTTATAATGGAGTCACGTCTCGCTTCAGTGTCCTGTTAAAGATCATAATCATCATTAGCAAAAAGAAAAATGAATAAAAATAAAAGATGTGAGTGAAAAGTTTGTGGAAATCTGCATCCACTGAGACTTTCAAAATGCATCAATTTTCCCTCGGGTTTGATTTGGACAAGTTTAAGCATACAGCACCATCTGCTGTTAAAAACTAAGCTCAGAATTGATTCAAGATAGAACTCGATGCGTTTTAAAAATCTGAGAATCATTGCAGAATCATCTTCTTGAATGATTTGCCGCCACAGGTGTAGTTGTGAGTGTGTGCGGATTGGATTGAGTGGATCATTTTGAGAAGCGTTTGCTTTGAGGGCCGTTTTATTGGGGGATGTACAAACCTGCACACACTAATATACTGTTGTGTTTAAATATCAATGTTTACTATGAGTCTGGATGTTTTAATAGCAACACGTTCTTTTCTTTCTTTATTATGGCAGCTTGAGAAAGCCAACATACTGTTACACTATTTAAAATAGTCCAAGAAGAAGACGGAAGAAGAACAAGTTTAAGAACGCATCTCCTCCTAGACCGCTCATACTACAACCACCAAACGAACACCAAACTATACTGAATTAAGTTGCTATGTCTTTTCCAACTGATCCAACTTACGGTTTTCCAAAAACTGATCCGGAAAATTCGAAAAAGTCCCATTGACTTAACATTGGACCAAACATTGTGGCCTCATAACTTTGCGCCAGACTGTCATACAGACTTAAGATTACGCTCATTTAACTCCGACTACCAATCACTGACGACCTTTAAAATTACTAGCCACACCCTATCAACAGTCCCATTGTGAAAAAAAAACTGCCATTGATTTTACATTGGACATTAACAACATACCAATTTTTACTATTAATTTACTAATCATACTAACAACATGCTAATTTATACTAACATACTAGCTACATGTTAATTCATACCAGAAACATACTAATGACATACCAAGTCATACTAGTAAATGTACTAATCCACACTAGAAACATTAACATTCATACTAGCTAACATGCCAACATACTAGCAACATGCTAATTCATACTAACATACTAGCTACATGTTAATTCATACCAGAAACATACTAATGACATACCAAGTCATACTAGTAAATGAACTAATCCATCCTAGAAACATTAACATTCATACTAATCATACTAGCTAACATGCCAACTCATGCCAACATACTAGCAACATGCCAATTCATACTAGAACCTTGTTAACATGCTAATTTATGCTAGAAACATGCTAGTAACATGTTAATTCATACTAGAACCATGCTAATTTATGTTAGCAACTGCCTAGCAACAACCTAGCAACGCCTTAACCATCTAGCAACACTTAAGCAACCACCTAGAACACCCGATCCACAGCCTAGCAGGAAACATGCTGATCCATAAACATGCTAACATACATGTAGTTATCGAAGACAACAGTTTCAAATGTTTTTAAAACTACTTCAATTATTGAAACTTTTAGACGACTTCAAACTCTGAGACGAGGCTCTCAAAACACCATAAAAGTGTGTCTACGAACTTTACTCTTCTAGTTATTTTAATCTTAGTGAGCGTTTAAACCTTTAGACATCAGGCACTGCAGATTGAAATTAGCACTTTTGCCAAAGCCTGCTCAATGTTGATAAAACTGTTATCAAATGTAATTTGTGGGAATCATGTGTTGAAAATTATTTAAAAAAAAAAAAGTTCAGTAGGGGATCAATCTTTAACTGACTGGCAGGAGCTGCCAGTGGCGGGCCACTTGACCTGTGGCTAGTTAGTTGGTCGCAGTTCATAAGATAATTTCACCGTTAAGGTATTCTTTTATAACTATGAACAATTACATGTATATATTCGTTCTTATTAGACATTTTTTAGACACTTTTACATGGTTTTGATGGATGAATATGAATTTGTAGCCAAATTGTTAACTGTGCTAAACAGTTTCTGTTGTTTACATCTTTGCTACAACACACCGTTAATGCTAGAAACTGTTTATTTATTAAAATTGATCTATTACATGCACAAACACTTACAGGTTTGTGGTTCACAATACACAGCTTCGTCTATTATGGTTAGAGCTGCTCTTTCAAGGAGTTTTTAGCCGAATCCAGCACTAAACTGGGAGAGATTCTGGAAGTTCTCCTTTGTCAGACGCTAAAGCTTTATCTTTATTATAAATTCACTGGAACAATTTAAATTAAACTGTAAGCACATCTCTGTTTGTGTCGTGTCCTTTGGAAGCCCAAATACAGAAACAGAATAGGCTCTGTGAAAATAGCAGCATCATTTACGCCTCTTCAATGGGGTGTTAACCGAAGAGTTTATGATCTCACTAACCTAGAAGTCCCAAAATTCGTTCACTGTAGGCTTTGTTACAGAGGTAAAGTTGTGTTTTATTTATTTATTTATTTATTTATATATATATATATATAAATATATAAATATATATATTCACACATTCGTTTATTTAGAACTCTCTACATTGTTTACCATGTTACTTTGAATATTCGATAGGAATTAGCATGCAAGTATGACGTCAAAACAACATTAGCACTATCTACTTGACTGTGAACGATGTGGTACTTTGATAGTCAATAACTGCTTATATGATTTCCCCATTTAGACTTTGCAAATAATACTTTTCTGAAATTATAATATTAAAAGGAGAATGTCTGAATATAAAACCAAGTTTACCTCTATGGCTTTAAGCTAACTAAGTAAAAGCCAATGTCTCCCTTTGAATTGAACTTTGAGCACATTACATTCAGAGATGTTGTTTATGTTCACACAGCTACATTACACAAAAACTTTGAATATAATATCATAGTGAACCGCCTCTTTAATACTCTTTTGCATTCAAATGTATTACTTATTGCTTAAAATTACTTCTGTACCTTATATTCTGTAATACATTTTAATAACTGTCGTTTTAATGATCTATTTTGGCAATAAAAATGTACAGATGGTTACAATTAATATTTGTAACGTTTAAAGTCAATATTAAACTTAGTAATAAATCTACAAAATGGAGCCAATGACTGAGATTACTACAGTATAACCTGACTGATTATACTGCTGTCAAGTCACTCTCTGTAGTCGTGTGGAGGTGACTTGCAGCGTTAACAGCCTTACATTCAGTCACAAACCACTCGCTTTGCATTTAAAGTAAAAAAAACTTTCTCTGTCGCTGAACGGTGTTTATTTATACACTTTAGGACCATTAGAACGAGCCTACCTTCTGTACAATCGCAAACACGGGGGCGCGCCGCGGTCTTATGACGTCACACATGGCCACCAAAACAAAAGTCTTGTTCAATAAAAGTCTCTCAACATAACTAATCGCCGTTCACTCTTAATACGTGTAAATTAGGAGTTCGATTAAATATGCGGTCATATATTTGTTAGGTTAAAAAAACATAAGCGTTTAATGATTTAACCACAATGCTAAAAATGTAGTTGTGTTCTTGAACATCCTTGGATCCTTCACCACTTAAAATTTTAAAAAGTTTAAAAGATAAAAGACTTGAGAAAGCTCAAATTACCATTTGTTTTTGTAACGGAGTACAGAAAGATATTTGCAAATCATAAGTTGAAGACACATTTCATCACAAATTGAGGGAATAATCATATTCAATTACTATTAAGAAATTCTCTAGATTTTTATTTATTTAAAAGTTTAGTTAAAATGCTGATTTTCTTTTGTTATTCGGAAGAAAAAGTTGCAATAGAATGGATGTCACACCAACAGCTTATAGATAATAATAGATTACAATGGTCTCTGCAACAACACTTAACTTTTATAACGTATTGCCCGAATTAACACAAATTCTAACCTACACATAAGACAGTGCTAATAACAATGATTTAAAATAGCAGGTTAAATGATATTATAAAACACATAAAACAGTTAAAAATAAAAACAAAACACAAATACAGCAAGAGGAAAGGAGGACTCGTGATATTCCAAGAATCTATTTCTTATTTTTACCCAAAGATACCTAATAAATGCATAAATTTCCACTTATGTGAAATGTGTTATTTAATGTGAAAACGAAGGCTGCGGATTCGAGATTTGTTGTTTTATGGACAAACCTTTTATTTTGATGTGGCGACGTGACGTCATACGCAAGGCTCCGCCCCCGTATTTGTGATTCAGCAGAAGGTTCGTTTTTGTAAGCTTTTATTGTAAACATATCGATTAAAAAACATCAGTCAACGTTTTTACAAAATGATGAATTATTGTAAATAAATGGATTTATCGTTGACTGGTACGTTGTAACAATGAAATCATGTTAGACAGAAAAATGCTGACCTAGCGTCAACATATGGGTATAAATAGCAGGAATATACATATTATTTAAAGTAAACAAGAAATTAATAATAAAAAAAAAAACATTGTTATAGCCTATACCTGCAGCATTTAAGCCAGGAATTAATTATTCACCTTTATCTTACTCTTTAATTTTTGTTAATGCTGCCACAGAGATCAAATCTTTAAAAACGGACGCTCATTAAAATGAATTCATTCATAACAAATAGCTCAAAATTTTGACAAGTTTTCTTGCAGCAACATTATAGAGGTGTTAAATATTATTACATAGTGCCGAATACAGAGAAAATAATACTGAGGTAAAGTTGGTTATTTTAGTTTGTTTCAAGAAGTATTATTTGCAAACTCTAAATAGTGAAATCATATGATCAGCAAATGACCATCAAGGTACAGCATTCACAGTCAATTAATTAGTGCTAAGTTGTTTTGAAGTCATACTTACATTAGATATCAGACCCAATATTCAAAGTATATAGCAAATAATACAGTGAGCGCGTCACTGAACGAATGTGAGAATATAAAACCAATTTACTCAATGAAAATAATCCAGAAAAAAAAAAAAAAAAAAAAACAGCAGGAAAATTAATTCATCTTGATTGGCTAGACTGCAGATATTGTTAGTTTGTTGCACAACATACCTTAATTATTAATTTATTTCGATTTTTTTATAGTCTGTAACTCAGACCGATTCTCTTACCTGAGCTCTTTCTGTTGATTCTTCTTTCAAACACAGAGAAAAACTCCTGCTGAAGCGACTCATCTCCACACTGTTATAAAGATGGCGTTTATTAAAGAGGAGAATGAAGACATCAGGATTGTTGAAGTGTTCACTGTGAAACAAGAAGATCTTGATGAACAAACAGGTTGGTTTTTATTTACAAAGCTGAACTGAAGTCGTTTAATGCTCGTTCAGATCTGCGCTCTACACAAACGAAGGGGGAATTTGAAGAATGGCAAATGAGTGCCTCAAGATGGCGTCACTGCAACATATCATAGCTTGATTGCTTAATTAGTCAAATCAGGTGTGTTTAATTAGGGTTACACTGTGCAAAGCTGCGTCGCTTCAGGAACTGAGTCTGACACTGCTGTTCTAGTATGAAGAGATAGGTATGATGTAAGATGAAAAAATACAACATCTATGTTACAGCCTATATATGTTTAAAGGCTTTTTAATAGGACACTAGGTATATAATACCGCCCGAACATATTAAAGAGTCACGACAACTGATGTCCCTGCTGAAAAAAACAGCTTAACCAGCCTGACCAGCCTGGTTTTAGAGGGGTTTTGGCCATTTCCAGGCTGGTTTCCAGCCATTTCCAGCCTGGTCTTAGCTGGTCAGTCTGGAAAATGACCAGCTTAAACCAGCTAAAACCAGCTTGACCAGCCTGGTTTAAGCTGGACATAGCTGGTTTTGGCTGGTCAAGCTGGTTTTAGCTGGTCAACTCCCAGCCTGACCAGCTAAGACCAGGTTTTGAAATGGCCAAAATCCCTCTAAAACCAGGCTGGTCAGCTTAGGCTGGTTTAAGCTAGATTTTTCAGCAGGGGTGAACTTCAAGACTCCTCTTTTTAATTGAACATCAAAAAAAAAAAAAAAAAAAAATCACAAATTATGTGTAGAGCCCTACTACTTTAGGATCTGTTGATATTAAGCATTTTTTTTTGTTTTGTTTTTCTTTAATTTTTCAACAAATTATTTTAAGAATTTTCTGCTAAATTATAAATGTGTTGAAAATCTGAAATCATAGTTCTTTATGAAAAAATTATCTAATAAATAAATAAACAAATAAATCTATACGTTTCATGTGTTCAGTTTGATGCATAGATATATACACTAGATATCGCATACGGACCCTGAGCATGCGTCAGTAGCGCCGCCACATTGGTACAGTGCTCCCAGCACAAATGTCATTCAACCGCACTAGTCAAGACCGTGTGCCAACTTAAAAATGCTGGACTTTAGCGCTGTGTACGGGTGTAGTAACGAGCAAACAGAAAACAAAGCACAAAGGCAGAATATTTCATAGGTAAGATTTAGTTTTTTACGATTTTATGTATATTTGTGCTCAACAAGTAACGTTATCGATGATGATAATACAGTCACTTACTGCATTCACTATAAGGCAAAGTAGCACCAACTCGCACTAAATACTCGGCTTATACTAGTTTTGTTGAATACAATCAGCAAACAATGCAAAAGAAATATGACAACGAGACGCTGCGGTGCCAGAAACTTGTGTTATTGTTGGCTAAGTGAACGAGTCGTTCATAACGGAGATTCATTCACAAACGAATCGCTCCCTCTGTTAGAATGAGAAGTGAAAGCAGTAGAGGGGTGTGTTTCAGGACATGGATTAGATAAAATTTAACAGGAGGGAGGATAATACATTACCAGGCACACAAACACTCACTCTTTGTCAGCAATGCCCGTGCGGTCACTGATCAATATAGAAAAGTGATGTAAAATTATAATTTTCGAAATAAAAAAATTTGCGTACGGACCACCGGGGAAAATCCAGATCATAGATATATGTATATATGTGTATATCTCTGGCTCTGGATGGCCACAGTCCTCCACTGCACCCTGGTCTCGCATTCATTTCAAAGAAGCACTACCCTGTACTAAAATGGCGGCTTTTTTGACGCATTCCTTCCAATAGACAACAACAGGGCAGGCGACATCTAATGTAAATATCTGTAAGTTTGATGACCTCTAGCGGTTAAGGACGGGGCTTGGATACGGAAGAAAATGAACTCGAGATCAGAGAGTGAGATGCGATTGATTTAGAGTTTTGTTTTAATAGTTTACCACGAAATAGTTACACAAAACCAAATTCTTGTTGTAGTTTCTGAGTTTACAAAGACTGTTAACCAACATATTATTGCATTTGAGGATCGCTGGACAATCTGTGTGGTTAAACGTTCAGTGATCCCTCGTTTCCACTGACTGGTACAGTTTGGTACGGGTCAGTACGAGTCTCCTTAATCAGGCTGTCGTTTCCACTACAAAGGGTACCCTTTTGGTGGGCGTGGTGTACGACAGTTTTAGTCGATGTCATTCTTGCTCGAATAAATGTCTACAGTAAAGCCGTACAGGTCGTTCACATATCAAATGAGAAGCACTCACAAAACAGATGCTTTACACATAAATACTTGAGTATAAATGTTTATTATTAACTTTTCTATGAACATGATTTGATTATCAATGCAGATCAATGACAGTGCGAAATAGCCTACTGTAACGTCTGCAATTATATAAAATAAATAAATAAATGCAACATATATGAACACATACAGACCCATACAGTCTCCGATATGTTACCACTTACAGAAAAACTACACACAGCATACATTTAGTCCTTATTTGAGATTCAAAACAACATGCAACATAGCCCACAGTCAGAGCAAACCTCTCATCTGTGTGGGTAATCTTCACATGTAGCCTCTGTTAGAGAGTAATTCCGTTATTCCCAGTTCATAATAGTCCAAAATGCGATGAACGTGGCAGTTTGTTCATGATTCAGGTTGCTGAAACAATTTGCTCCTGTGTTTTGTCTCCTTTTTTTTTCGCGCTTTACTCTCGCGTTTGTCCTTTTTCTTTTCTGAAAGGATCAGACGTCGAAGACACTTCAATAATCACACACACGTTATTATCATCAGCTCAAGAAGTTTGTTATATCAAATATAGATGCGATCGCGAGCTCCCTGGAGAAAGCGAAAACCGCTCTCACTTTTAGACGGCCACGTAAAACAACAACAGGACACGGCAGATTTTGATCTTCCTGGCTTTGTGGCTGTACATCAAGACAACGACAAGGTTTGAGCTCGGGTCATCCATTTCTCGTTATTATATATAGTTGTCTCGGCTGTGTATTGAAAACATGTTTGTTTTCATTCTGGCTAGCTCCACTAGATCGTGACGTATCTCTGTATCCAATCAGCGTTCAGCTGCGCATATAGCTCCGCCTTTTGGTACCCTTTCTTGTGTTTGGTACCCTTTAGAAAGGGTGCCGAAAAAGTGGTTCGGTTCAGTACGCCTTTTGACAGTGGAAACGGCTATAAAAGCGTACTGTACCAGTCACTGGAAACGAGGCATGAGAGAGAGGGAGTAAACGTCAGACCTCCTGCGGACTGAAAGATTGACTGGAGAGAGACTGAGGCATTGCTAATCGCTTATTTCACGCGACCACCATTTTAAAACACGAAAGCAAGGCTGCGGTGGGAATAAACCCGGAAGTATAGGATCAGCACTGTAAACATTGCAACAACATGCTGTGGACTATAAACCTCCAGCTGTTGCTGCGACTTCAAAATGCAGAAATGGTGTAAACTGTCAGGGTTCTGCCACTTTGGTCTTGTAAATTCTTGTTTGGTGGCAGAGTCCGGACACTAGCTCTGTCTTGTCAGGCCCTGTTGTGCTCGGCCTGTTGTTTTCTCGGGTCGAGCACTTGTTTTCTGTCATTGTGTGTGTCTCTGTGTGCGCGCGCGCTCGTTCTCGTGTTTGTTTTGTTCTGTCGGCATCGCGCTGTTTCATTCTCAGCGTCTCAGTCTGGTTGGTTTTGGTTTCGGTTGGCGCTGAGATGAGGCATGCGCGGTGCTTATGTGTGAGCGCACGGTAAGATGTTTACATCTATCGTGTGCTCGTGTCTCGCGTTCAGTCTTCTGTTGGTGTTGTGTTTAGCACGTGACTCATGTTTACATGCGCCGCGTGCTTGTGTGTCTGTGTCATGTGTTTGCCAGTCTATTGTCTAGCCCTACCCTTCTTGTCAACCCATTATTAGTTTATCATGTTCACCTGTTTGTGTGTTAATTTATGCTTCTATATAATCTCCTCATGTCTGCTGTCCTGTGCCAGTTCGTCATCATCGTTCATCATTGTATCCTGCCTTGTCCTGTCCAGATCCCTGCCAGCCTGCCCTGTCCAGTTTGTGTTATTTGTTTATTTTTATTCATTAGTGTTTTTTCCCCCTCTGGGTTGTTTACTTTTTCCTTTTTGTTTTATTTTTTATTGTAAATAAACATCTAAGTTTGCATTTGGGTCCTCGCCTCCTTTCCCTTACCCACAACCGTGACAGTAAACATCACTTTAATATCATTCAGTTCAGTTTAATTTAAACAATTAAAAACATATTTGGCGTCAAACAACATCACAATCTCTTTAAAAGTTATACGCTTAAGTGTCCTCTTAGACTTCAGTCCATGGCAGCAGGTAAACACCGTGGGGATGCTTCCCTGCTTCAGCCTATGTAACCCGGTGAGCGATAAAGCAATGCAGTCCTCTGTAGCACACCCTCATTTTGTCTGTAACAGTGTTGTCCCGGTACTGAAGTTTTAAAAACGTCTATTTCCCGCTAACATTTAAGCGCCGCTGAGCGCGCTCATAAACACAGCTGATTTGCCGTAGTATTCACCATTACTCAACAGAATGACTGTGAAGGTCATCAGTTCACAGATTGAAAAACACACATACTGTAGACGGACATTGGATCGTTTTAAAACCGTGAAGATCAGTCGATTCATCAGCGGATCGCTCGTCTGTGTTTGCACTCCGTAAACAGTGGTGAGATTGGTGAACTGATGACCTTCACAGCCAATCATAGTCATTTCTGTTGAGCACGTGAACACAATGGCAAATCAGCTCCGCTGTTTAAGAACGCCATCAACAGCGCTTTAATGTTAACGAGAAATAGGCGTTTTTTTTTTATTTCATTACCAAAATTTTGAATCTTGGCAAGTCTAATTTAGTGAAAGATTCAGTTCATTAACTGGAGTTTGATGAATGGCATCTAAAACGTGTGTTTGGGAAAGAAAACGTTAGCTAAGTAGTGCCATTTCCCTTAACTTAGCTGAAAATTAGGTCGGATATCCCTTTTTATTTTCATTATTCATTCAGAACGGACTGTTGGGTCACTCGGAACGCGGTGAAAGTATACATTTGTGTCACTTTCTCTTCGCTGAAAAGATATACAGCCAGGTACACAACATTCCTGTGTGACTCAGGCGATACTTCCGGGTTTCTTCCCACCGCAGCCTCGATTTCGCTGTTAATAATGGTGGCCGCGTGAAATCAGTCTATTGGGCCTGTTTGCATCGTGAACAGAGGATTTGTAACTGCGGTAATGCAATTCAATTTCGTGATCGCAGATGGACGTCGGAGACGTTTAGAGTTTGCTTCTCATCTTGTTTCTTGAATGGGTACTGTGATTGTGAACTTTACTATTTCAACCGATTTTCTGAGTACTGATAAGTGTTTTTTTTCACATGAGCTCCAACATTGCGCGCCAACGTAAGACTTAAATCCCAGCTGGGTAGAATTTTATTTTGAGTTTTATTTGATGATATACTGTTGATGTAAAATTGTGTTTAATTTGTAAGTCTGTTTAAGTGGAGTTTTGTTGCCACTGAGAGTGAATTGAATCGTATGGCTTAACAAGATTTAAACAAAGAAGGAACAAAAACAACACAATAGCCTCGCAATATTTTAATAAATGTAAAAAGTTTATTGAACATCTAGAATTTGTGATTTTCCTGTACAGAAAGGGTGGAAAGTAATGGTTAAATGGTCCAGTGTGTAAAGAAACTTTGTAAATGTGAGAGTTGAATTATATTATGCACTAGAACAACATAGTCACTTCTACTCTGAATAACACTACACTTATATCCAAGACCCGGTATTATGTCTAAGTGTTGTTATTACTAAATGATAAACAGACATTTATAATTTTAAAGTTATTGGGATGTACCTCTCACCTTGAATTTTATTTGAAGTGAACTGAATTTCCCTAGACATACAAATTTTCTGAGCCAGTAACAGGGAGAGGGCTACATGTGTCTACAAATATGTAAATAATCAATGATAAAAAATTTTTAAAAGGTCGAAAAGGAGCTCTCTCCAATGCAGAACAGAGGGTGGTTTCCTCTACAAAGTGCATTTAAAATTCTTTATTACGTGGCTGTCTGGAATACATGATTCTGATTGGTCAGTCACAAAAATCCAATGTGTTGTATTCCCACAGAACAACTAGGGAATAATCTGTTCACAGCTGAACCGTCAGTCTATAGCAATGATTAGCTCCTGTACTAGAAAGCAGGTCTTAATTCATCACATTGACCGTTACACTATTTGAAACTATACGAGAGACATGTTTTCTGTATTCCATAGTCTTTTATAATACGTAAGTTAGTGTATGCTCCATTCAGCTGTTTTCGTTCATGTCAGTTTTGCATTTAATTAAGGAATTGGACTGTTTTGGCTCAGAACATTGTTTTTTGTCTATTGTTTATGTTCTGTGGCTAGTAGCCATGTAATAAGTGGGATAAAGTACATCCAGGCATTTTTTTTCTCATAATAGATCCCTTTAGTCTTATACAACAGCCTTTTGCTTTGCATCGGGCTTCCAATAAACCTGTCAAGTTTTATTCTGCGATAACAACCTTTTATGCAGTTCACAACAGATGCGGAAGAAGCGTCAAGCGTGAGTGATTTACATGGTAATTCAAAGCAAACGTGCGAATAGACATCCTGCGGCGTGATACGCGCGAATGACGCAAATTGCGCGAATGGCTGGCGAATTGAGCATTTTGCACGTTTTATACGTTTAACGCACTAATCGCTCGAGTTTTAAAAATCGGAACTTCTGCGGCCATTCGTGCCGCGTTAACCAATCAGGAGTTTGCTCTTGTGGGGGCGTGATTATGACGTAGCGCCTGTTGTTGGTGTCCCAGGGGAAAATCCTCCTGCCTACACCGACAACAGTTCATCAAACTGGGCTTGGCTCAGTCAGAAGCACCGCTAAATGCTTCCATCATCCAGGTTCAGTTTCTGGAGGAGTTAATGAGCTCACAGAGCTGAGTGCACCTCTGAAAGGATCTAGTGGACTCAGACACTGCTCCAAACGAATCGACTCTGTTTTTCAGCCTTCATAAAGCACATAAACACAGTTATTTTATTAATAAAATCCATGTTAGCCATTTAGCAACGAAGCTACAGTCACCGGGCAGACAGAAGCCCTGCCCATGACGCGAATCTGCGGCTGTTCTGAAGTGAATTGGACGCGTGAATGATGCGGATTTTGACGCGCGAATGAAGCAAGTAAACTTAAATGTTCACGCTTCTATTTATCATATATATATAATCATCCATGCTATAATTAACCAATGGAAGGCTTAGTTAATTCCATGTGGTTACTTTTTTTTGGTCATGCATTTAAGGAAATGTAGTGTGAGAAATTAACTGCAGTTGAGCTTAAACTGTTATTGAACGCCAGAGGAAACTAGCATTGAATGGTGATGTAATGAAGTTAATCGATCTATATACTGCAACATGTAAAACAGGAACAAGAAAGGAACATTCAAAAACAACTCATGTAAACAGCTTGGGCTTATGCTGCATTCACACCAGACGCGGATGAAGCATCAAGTGCAAGTGATTTACATGTTAAGTCAATGCAAAGGCGCAAATAGACATCCTGTGGGGCGATATGCGCAAATGAAGCAGCGCGAATGACGCAATTCATTTCCTAGTTGGAAAAATCTAAACTTCAGTGGACATTTATGCCATGGTAATCAATCAGGGGCTTTCTCTTGTAGGGGCATGCTTATGACGCATGCTGACATCGGACAACAGTTGATCAAACTCGGCTCGGCTCAATCGGAAGCACCCCTGAAAGCCTCCATCATCCAGGTTAAGTTTCTGGAGTTGTTGATGAACTCACAGAGCTGGGTGCACCTCTGAAAGGATCTAGTGGACTCAGACACGGCTCCAAATAAATTAACTCAGCCTTCATAAAGCACATAAACAGCTATTCTCTTAATAAAATCCATGTTAGCCATTTAGCAATGAAGCTAGGGTCACCAGGCAGACAGAAGCCCTGCCCATGATGTGGATTTGACGTGCGAATGAAGCGAGTAAACTCAAAATGTTCACGCGTCTGTCCGCGCGTGTCACGTCTGGTGTGAACACAGCGTTAGTCTTATTCAGATTATAGCAAATAATTAGATTACCATATAAACGTAGTCACTGTCTACAAGATCCGTAGAAAGCTGAAGGCAAGACCGTGGCCTTCCAGGACTAAAGTTGCCCAAGCCAGGTCAAGTTGTTCTAGGGGAGGGGTGTCCAAACTCAGTCCTGGAGGCCTGCAGGTCACCTGCAGATTTTAGCTCCAACTTGTCTCAACACACCAGCATGGGTGTTTCTAGAAAACCTAGTAAGAGTTGATTAGCTAGCCCAGGTGTGTCTGATTGGGGTTGGAACTAAACTTTGCAGGACACCGGACCTCCAGGACAGAGTTTGGACACTCCTGTTCTAGGGGTGTTCTGAATTGAGATGATTTTTTGCAGGGTGGGATGTTTTCTTTATAACTAAATTTTTAAAATCAAACATTTTGAGTTTGTCAATACTGAGGGATAAGAGTTATAAATGTGGGATGTACATTCTGAGCCAAGAAGAAAGGAATAGAGAATAGTGTTGTTCTTTCATATCAGAATTGCAAGTGTATTATTGAAAGTGTAAAAATATAGTCAATTTTGAAATGTAAAATTCTTTTGTAGCCGTGAAGGTTTGTCTGGAGCCATGAAGCATGTGCATCTTGAAAGTTTACAAACCAGTCATTGGTCTATGGTTTATGAAACATAATAGTGAATTTGTAGATATTTGGTTTGTTGTAGGTTTACGGTATTGGATTATGTTAACATGGCAGCACAGTGGCTCAGTGGTTAGCACTGTCGCCTCACAGCAAGAAGGTCGCTGGTTCGAGCCTCGGCTGGGTCAGTTGGCATTTCTGTGTGGAGTTTGCATGTTCTCCTCGTGTTGGCGTGGGTTTCCTCCGGGTGCTCCGGTTTCCCCCACAGTCCAAACACATGCGCTATTGGTGAATTGTGTAAACAAAATTGGCTGTAGTGTGTGTATGTGTGAATGGTGTATGGGTGTTTCCCAGTACTGGATTGTGGCTGGAAGGGCATCCGCTGTGTAAAACATATGCCGGAATAGTTGGAGGTTCATTTCGCTGTTGCGACCCCTGATAAATAAAGGACTAAGCCGAATAAATGATTATGTTAACAAAAACTATGCAAACCTCTTAAATATGCCAAGATTTCTAATAATTTTGGCCACTTACGATAACCACATTTTCACTAAAAATACACAGAATAGTGTAGCATCAACATAGTTAAGCTGTGGTTACCGTAGTTTAGCTACAAAAAAACAACATTTGTTTTATTTGTAATAAAATGGTGGGTAAATTTGGTGTAAGGGCAGCAACTTAGCACTTAACCTAGCATTAATCTCATGAGTTTAGGTCTAAAGGATTTGCTGGTTTTCATGTTTGTTGCTTGTGCCTGGCTGATGGTAACTTGTCTTCGTTGATTTAGGACTGATGGCACTGAAAGATGAAACTGAAGATCTGGATGAAAATGAAGAGAAGGACCAATATGACAAACACGATGATTTAAAGACTGAAGAAGAATCCACGTTGATTAAGAAGACTTCATCGCAGAAAACCAAACCTAACCCATTATCTAGTCATCATTGTGGAAAAGGTTTCAACAATCAAACATATCTTGAAGACCACATAAGAGTTTGCCGTGGAAAGAAACATTATCTGTGCCAACAGTGTGGGAAAGGTTTCAGTCACCGACGGCACCTTGAAGTTCACATGAGAGTTCACACCGGAGAGAGACCTTTCATCTGTCAGCAGTGTGGAAAGAGTTTCACCCAAAAACAAAATCTTAGTATTCACCAGAGAGTTCACACCGGAGAGAAGCCTTACACCTGCAAACAGTGCGGAAGCAGTTTCACTCAAAAACATTCGTTCGAAGTACACGCAAGAATTCACAACGGAGAGAAGCCGTATCCCTGCCCACAGTGTGACAAGAGATTCAATGTAAAGCAAAACCTTGAAGTCCACATGAGGGTTCACACCGGAGAGAAACCGTTCACCTGTCAGCAGTGTGGAAAGACTTTTGCTCATGTACAGTCATTGAATAGCCATAAAAGAGCTCACACTGGAGAGAAGCCGTACGCATGCTTACTGTGCGAAAAGAGCTTCAGTCAAAAACGAAATCTTGATCTTCACAAGAGAATTCACAGTGGAGAGATCTGCTTGGATCTGAAAACCCAAGATTCGACCTGATGGGTTTAGGTCCAAACTTTTGACATTATTCAGATACAGGTCAGGTTTGGTGTTTATTATGAACAACATTGATTTTTGGGAACGGTTGGATTGGAAAATCAATGCAGTCTGGTTTGTTCAGACTCAATTTATGCACATCAGGTTTGGGTATTTTGGGAGCTTTTACTGTGAGTGATAATCGACTAAAGAGGACAATGCAATTCAATGCTCTAAGACAAGAGTGTCCAAACTCAGTCCTGGAGGGCAGGTGTCCTGCAAAGTTTAGTTCCAACCCCAATCAGACACACCTGGACTTGCTAATCAAGCTCTTACTAGGCTTTATAGAAACATCCGTGCAGGTGTGTTGAGCCAAGTTGGAGCTAAAATCTGCAGGACACCGGTTCTACAGGACCAAGTTTGGACACCCCTGCTCTAAGCATTTTAATGGGTTAACATTCATAAGTTGATCTGTCACTTTTAATTTATTTTCTTTCAGAGACGTCCTTTAAAAAAGATGCTTAAACTTTAGGGAAGTAAAGTAAGCATTGTGAAGTACCATTTCTCAAAATTGGTCCTGGGTATCAAGGATAGGAGAGTTTGAGTCTTTCACTCAACTTTCCAAATCTTATTCCTTAGAGTTTAATATGAAGTTGGCCACCATTTGCAGTTATAACAGCTTCAACTCTCCTGAAAAGGCTTTCCATATGATTTAGGAGTGTGTTAATATAAATCTTTGACCATTCTTCTTGAAGAGGGGTGCCCAAACTTGGTCCTGGAGGGCCGGCGTCCTGCATAGTTTTTCTCCAACTTCCTTCAACACACCTGCCTGGAAGTTTCTAGTATACCCAGTGCCTAATTTGTGAATTGCGAGGTCCTGGAACAGACTAGGGTAATGGATCCGGCTGTTACCCGAGGAGTGAGAGGTGTCGCGGACAAAAGTGAAGGGGGTGCATGTGAGGAGGGGGAACAGTAAAATGAGGATCAGATTTCAGAGATGTCGGATCCGGATCCGGCTTGTTCCGGCACAAATTAAGCCCTGAGTATACCTAGAAAGAGCTTGATTAGCTGGTTCAGGTGTATCTCATTGGGGTTGGAACTAAACTCTGCAGGACACCAACCCTCCAGGACCGAGTTTGGGCACTCCCATTCAAGAAGCTAATTTGTGAGGTCAGTCACTGATTTTGGATGAGAAGGCCAGGCCCACAGTCTCTGCTGTAATTTATCTAAATGGGGCGTTCACACCAGATGCGGCTTGTGCAAAATTAGATGCGTGAACATTTTGAGTTTACTCGCTTCATTTGCTCACCAATTTCACTTCACAATAGACACTAACTCATGTCATGGAAGGGGCATCTGTCTGCCTGGCAACTCCAGTTTGGTTGCTTATAACTGACATGGATTTTATTGAGAGAGTAGCTGCGCTTTATGTGTTTTAGGAGTGCTGAAAAACGGCGTAGATACATATGGCGCCATATGAGTCCATTAGATCATTCAGAGGCACATCCTTGATGAGTTCATCAACACCTCCAGAAGCTGCACCTGGATGACGGATGCTTTCAGCAGTACTTCCAACTGAGCCGGTCCCACTTTGATGACCTGTTGTCCTATGTCAGCAGGAGGATTTCCCCTCTGGACACCAACTAGAGGCATTATGGCATAATCAGGCCCCTACTAGAGCAGGCTTCTAGTTGGTTAAAGCCGCCAAGTTCAGATTTTTCAACTTGAGCAATTCAAGCATTAAATGCGTCAAACTCCCAAAATGCTCAATTCCTGCCATGTCATTTGCTTGATTTGCGCCATTCGCGCCGCAGGATGTCTGATTGCATCTATGCATTGACCTAACATGTAAATCACTCTTGCTTAACGCTTCATCCACGTCTGGAGTGAACACACCATAATGGTGTTCAGTTGGGTTGAGGTCAGGACTCGGTGCAGGCCAGTGCAGGTTCTCCACATTAACCTCCTCATCCATGTTTTATGCATCCATGCTTTGTGCATTGGTAGACAGTCATATTGTAACAGGAAGGGGCCATTTCCACAAAGTTGGGAACATGAAATTGTCCAAAATGTCTTGGTTTGCTGAAGCATTAAGAGTTACTTTCACTGGTACAGAGTAGCCGAGCCCAACCCTTAAAAACAACCCCCCGTCTGCGCCAATAGCCTTGTGGTTAGTGCGTCGACACATAGCATCCAAGTGCTCGCGGCGACCCGAGTTCGATTCCCGGCTCGAGGTCCTTTGCCGATCCTTCCCCTATCTCTGCTCCCCACACTTTCCTGTCTGTCAATCTCCACTGTCCTGTCCAATAAAGATGAAAACCCCTAAAAAATAATTATAAAAAAAAAAAAAAAACAACCCCCCCACCACATTCCCCTCTTCAGCAGATTTCTGAAGGAGTGGATTTTCTGAGGTCTCTCCGCTCCAGAATTCAGTGACACATATCCTTTCTTATGACTTCATGATTATTGTTAAAGTTCAATTTGTGTTTAAGGGGCTATTAGCTTATTGATGTGTCATCGCTCTTCAGTGTAAAACTGAAACAATATGTGTGTCATTGCTTTTTCTGTATGCCAAGTTATTTGTTTCCTCAGGACCTTCAGGCCCATTCGAGAGGTCGCGGAGACCTCTAGTGCGGAACTGGACGTTTGATGCTACTTGAACAGCTGTTTCTAGATGTGAATTTTACTGTGTTGAAGAATAAATTATTTTAAAATTCTATTGTATAAAAGAGACTTTCTATGTTTACTTTAGCTCTCAGTAGAAAATATATTTATTGTACCTTTCGGGTAAGATCCCTGCTAGAGAACAGGACAGCCTTAAAGTAGATACGTATTCTTTTTGTATGTTTGTGCTTTTCATCGTTGGAGACATGTGGACATTTTCTAAGTCTGTCTGTGTTTTAACCAATCAGGTAAAAACAGTTATGTTAGTAACGTTATGTTAGAGTATAATTGTTGTTGTTTCGAGACGGCTTCTTCTGATGAAACTGTAATCTGAACTATCTTCAGTAAACGTTCTTTGATTGAATCTTTGACTCCGGTTCCTCTTCATCTGACACACCAGTGGCTTTTGGGTTAAAACTGTCCATCCCCAACACTTTACCTTTGGCACAAAGCAGTCAATCAAATACGGTACAAGTACCAAGACAGATTGTTCACTCCTGAGAACAAGTCTCATCTTTTCGTCAGTGGTGGGCTGCTTAACACGGCATCCCAACACTTTGTATTTGCATTGGACTTCTTGTTGAAAAGCTTTGATGCAGTTGCTTCGCCTTGGAAACTGTTCATGAGCTTAATCCGAAGGCCCCAGATTATCTTGAGCTCCCCTTCTTTAGATGACATCTGAAAGACCTCTAATCGTCAATAGGCAAGAAGTGTTGTCTAGAAGGGTGTCAAAAACATCCTCTGTGGTTCAGTTTTTCAATATTCTGAAGCTACAAGAATGCAATTGTGCACACAACAACAAAAAATAGCAGCTTTATTTAATAATTTTTCCTCTTGTGTGTGCATCACAATCGATCACAGAGCTGAGTGTACCCTGGATGTGCCCACACTTTGTTTCAAACACAGTGAATGTGCACTTTTTATGACCATTAAGAGGAGAAACTGTTGAATAAAGTTGATTTTTGTTAACAGAAAAGTGTTCTTGTAGCTTCACAAGTCATTCAGGTTTTCGCTGAAGACACAAGCCATGGCTCAGCATTCAGTTGGTGGTTCAGGGTTGTGGTCATTATCTGTTTCCATCCACCTGTTTTTATGCGCATTTTGCAATATTGCATAAAAATGCTTATGGAAATGCCAGGATACACATTAATTCTGAAAACGTACGTGCACAATTGAGTAAGATAAACTTTTTATCCAATAACTATAGAACTACCACAACAGAATTTGTCCAAGTAGTCTACTGTAGTATGGATCAAAAACACTATAGCCTTGTAGTGGTAACAAACCATTTATATACAAATGCTGGGCAGAAAAAGGTATCTTTGTGTTAAAGGACCTATACAATGATGATGGACTTAAATCATTTCAGATTTCAAAAGAGGAATTCTCTCTCCCAGAATTCTCCTTTTTCTTATATTTAAGATTGAGGTCTGCACTGAAAGCATACGGAGTACCTTCATCGTTCAAAATATCCCCTCATCCTATGATAGAATGGATAGATTCTAGTTTGGACTCTAGAGGTATTGTAAATATAATTTATAAATCACTTATAGTACGACAATATTCAATTACATCAATTGAGGGCTTCTGGGAGAGAGAACTCAATACAATAATTGATTGGGAGACTGTCTGGGAGAACTGTTTTGAAACTTCAAAAAACCCAGCTCACCAAATGATTCATTATAAATTCATTTTTAAGGCTTATGCCACCCCTTACTTGTTATTTAAAATGAAAAGAAAATCAGACCCTTTTTGTCACTTATGTAACAACTCAACACAAGGTACTTATATACATATGTTCTGGGAATGTCCCCAAATTGCAATATTCTGGACTAAGGTACGAGACCTTTTATCAGAACAAATGGAAACTCAGATCCAATGCGACCCATTGCTTTTTCTCATGCCGGACGATTCATCACTTTACTTATCCATCAACCAAAGAAAGATTCTGTCAGTTGTTCTGACTGCTGCAAAAAAAAACAATCCTGAAACTGTGGCTGGGTCCATCTGCTCCAACTGATCTATCCTGGAGGCTCTATCTACTGGACATTATTAGTTTGAAATACACCACAACCAAAATAAATGGGGCCAGTGAAAAAACTGTACAATTTTGGTTAAATATGAGACTGTATCAGATATGTTTCAATCCTGATTTTGTACCTATTATTACAGTATTACCGTTTTTATTCTATTTAATTTAGTTTTTTTTTGGATGGATCTCGGGCTTTGTTCAAAACCAAAATGTTCAATAATAAAAAAAAAAAAAAAAAAAAAAAATATATATATATATATATATATATAAACACTATAGCCTACTATAGTGTCAGCCACATCTAGAAAAACATCTCAAAAACATTTTGCTCCAGAAAATTCACGTGTTTTCCATGTACATTTTGAATCCAACCACATACCTAAAATCGTATCACTTTAACTCGATCAACTCTTTATTATAGTTTCAGTTAAGAGTCAGCTATAAGAATAAACAAACTTGGTTTTATCAACAGATACTTTAAAGCCACCCTTTTAAAAGTCTATTTCTCATCATTACTTAGAGCTGATTACATTTCACTAACAACGTGCGTGAATTTTCAGTTTGTGGTCGAGACTTTTATTTTGGTGTGATGGTTTGACGTCAGAAGGCGGCGCCGCGCTGCGTGTCTGCGAGTGTACAGAGGAAAGGTTTGTTTATAAGCTTTTATAATAAACAAGTCGACAAAAAAACGATGCTAAATGTATTATTTATCGTTGACCGTTGAGGAACATTTAACTACATCTAACAGCACCGTTACTGGTGTTTAGGAACAGCAGCAGGTCAGATAACGTCACATTTCTGGTGAGTTTTTATGTTAGAGTAAATAAGAGATGACAAAAATTGATACATGTGCAACATTTAAGTCATTAATTAATTGTCCACATTTGTCTTATTTTGTTTTTTTACCCCCTTTATATCTGATAAACAAACAGTATTTTTAATGTGCATTTAAGTGGCTATATTCTCCTCACATTCATTCATTCGTTTTCTTTTTGGCTTAGTCCCTTTATTAATCAGGGGTCGCCACAGCGGAATGAACCGCCAACTTATCCAGCATATGTTTTACGCAGCGGGTGCCCTTCCAACTGCAACCAATCACTGGGAAACATCCATACACTCTTGCATTCACACTCATACACTACATACACATGTCTTTGGACTGTGGGGAAAACCGGAGCACCCGGAGGAAACCCACACGAACACTGGGAGAACAAGCAAACTCCTCAGAGAAATGCCAACTGACAGAGCCGGCGCTCGAACCAGCGAGCTTCTTGCTGTGAGGCGATCGTGCTACCCACTGCGCCACCGTGACGCCCCTCCTCACAGTCATCACATAGTAAAAGTCAGATTATTAAAACTAATTAGAGCCAATTCAGCAAACACCCTCAAAACGTTTTTGTACAACATTACAGATGTGTTAAACGTGACTGTATTGTACAGACTACACAGGATTTCATCTGAAGAAGCCATACTATTCCAACTATACTGTTTGAATTCTTATTTTGTGTTTCAGTTATTTTGAATGACATTATTTTACTGTCTTCAGGTTGATTCTCTTACCTGTGCTCCTCTTAAACAGAGTGAAACTCCTGCTGAAGCGACTGATCTCCACACTGTTATAAAGATGGCGTTTATTAAAGTGGAGAGTGAAGACCTGGAGATTGAAGAAACGTTCAGAGTCAAACAGGAAGATCCTCAGGGACAAACAGGTTGGTTTTCATCCTCAAAGCTCAACTCAGTCATTTGATCCTCATTCAGATCTACACAAATGAAGGAGGATTTACTGCTACTTCTAGAATTTAGAGTTATTTCTAATTGGGCAGAAACATTTAAAAAAATATGTTTATATATATATATTTTGTACCACCAAGCATAAATTTGTGAATACACACCTTATTGAGGTCCCCTAAATATTGATGAAGATGTTCATTTAGGTCAGATGCTCAAACTAGGGCAAAGTTGGCCCATGGTAACCTTTGTTTTGGCCCGCCATCTCATCTGAGAGGAGAAAGAGTGATGGTGATGGTTTAGAGATTGTCATTTCAAATTTAATATAACCTTTTATTTGTTTGTTTTATTGTTAAACTACAAAAAAAAAGCTGACTGAAATTAAACGTTTCAATTAATCAGATTTAGTTTAAATTAGGGGTGTCAAAATTAATCGTTTCTTCGGTGCACCGCGATGCAGACGCGGACAATTCGGTACCGGTTCAGTAATAATCATAACCGGTTATTACGTACTGACGTCATTTATCTCACATGCGCTATGTCGCCGTAGCTTTCTATGGCGAGGGAGGCGAGCCGCGAGCGCGAATATTTACAACGCTCTAACTACGTAAAAACTCTGAAACTGTGCACAATTTCACTGCGTGTGTGTTTGCTGGACAGTGTTTCACTGACACTTACAGCAAAAGCCCCTATTTCACGGCGATTAAGAGAATGAAAGTAATCTCCATTTCTCTCTCTCTCTCACTGTGGCCCATGAGTGCATCTGTGAAGAGCGCCAGCGTGTAAGAGCCAATCGCAGCCCTTTCTGTTGAGCGCGTGACCAATCAAAGCGGTGTAAGAAAGAACTTGGTAGACATGGCAGAAAGCGAGCGGGATATTTATATTTGTTTATTTGCTATAGACCATTTCAATGTGGTCATGTCATTGGCCCATGAACGTTTCCTGATTTATGTTAAACTATTTCCCAACTGTAACAAGAGGCAATTCAATCATAACTTGATTTTAAATCAGGAGTCATAACACTATTTATCAATATGTGGATCTTTTTGGATTCTCAGAAGCAATGGAAATTAAAAATGTAAAACAGGAAATACGTTAGGACCATTGTTTTTGTTTACATCCCTCAAAATGGTCTATAAATGCTCGTGTTGTTTAAAGGTACAGTTTATATATCTGACTGTTTGTATTAAAGGACAAAATTGTTTTACAAATAGTATATAAATATATTTATACATTTTAATACAAGAATTGTTGTGCTGTGAAGAAAATATAAAACTGTGTATGGAAAGCATCGTCAATGCACCGTGATGCACCGAGATATCGAATTGAACCGAATCGATGACATGATAATCGTAACCGAACCGAACCGTAAGACCAGTGTAGGTTCACACCTCTAGTTTAAATGTGCATACTGTCACCCGACAAGGACTTTGGTGAGCAAATTAAGGCAGATTCTGCTTGACTAGTGTATTCAGCGTTGAACTCCACTGTGTTATAAATGTGACTGTTTGTGTTTTATTGCAAGAAGTTATACTGTTTAAACGTTGTACTGCATTAGGTAATATGACTCATTTATTAAGGTTTTCTATTTATTGTAAATATTAGGAAATAAATGAGGAAATTATTACCCATGGCAACTTTAATGTACAATAGTTTCGTATTTTTGTCTTCAGCTCAAGGCGATCAATGATATTTGGTTTTTGGCCAAACAAAAAGGTTTTGGGACCCCTGATTTAGGCAATGTCCTTGAAAAAAAAAAAAAAAACACTGATGTTTCTTAAAAGGCACCTATGTTGAAAATTAACTTTACTAAGCTGTTTGGACAGTACTGTGTGCAGGTATAGTGTGTCGCACAGTCATATTGGAGTAATAGAAACACAGTGAGTCTCTTTTTTTAAATGTACTGACGTTAAAATAGGACCCAAATCCCAGTGGTTTTGAGGCCCACCGCAACGTGACGTAGGAGTGCGGTTTCCCCCTCTACCGAATTGATTGACAGGTGCCATGTCTCCATAATAACATGTATACACATGTCCACAGAACATTAGTAAAATCGCTATTTAGTTCTTAACCGCTATAATCACCACGGCCGCATGGTGTCCGTAAACGCGCATATATATGTGTGTGTGTACTGCAAACGACAATTGTGTGAGACTCATCATTTCAGAAAGGGTTGAATAAACTCCATCACAAATACATCAAATAAACTTACTTGGTATTTTTGACTAATGAGCTGTATTGCAGCTTCATCCTTGTCTGTCTCTGTCACTGACTGCTGTTTATCTGACGTAACGCATGAGAAGCAGACGTATGTGGGAGCAGTGGGCGGGGAGAAGCAGCTCATTTGCATTTAAAGCCACAGGCTACAAAAGCAGCTACTTTGTCAGACACCAAAATGGGCAGATTCTGGAGGCTATACTAAATGATCTGATGGGTATTTTGAGCTGAAACTTCACAGACACATTCTGGAGACACCAAAGGCTAATTTTACATTTTGTAAAAGAGGTAAAATAGGTGTCCTTTAACCAGTCATTAACCCGAATAAATCTAGTTCAATTTGATTTAAAGACCAATAAGACTATTATAATCCGTTTAATCCCATACATGAAATGGGTTTCACTTAAATCAGGGGTGTCCAAACTCGGTCCTGGAGGGCCGGTGTCCTGCAGATTTTAGCTCCAGCTTGCCTTAACACACCTGCACGGATGTTTCTAGAAAGCCTAGTAAGAACTTGATTAGCTAGCCCAGGTCTGTAGAACACCGGCCCTCCAGGACAGAGTTTGGACCCCCCTGAATTCATACATTAACAAAAACCTAATGTAAAATTAAGAGCATGACAGACTGCACTTCAAAGCACATCCGATTTGCTCTTTCATAATAAGCTATTGTAGCCATTTTTAAAATATATTTTTATTTAGTTTCAATAATACTTGTTTTTGTTTTGTTCAGTTTGTTAATTGTAGACGTATGGAGATGTGATAAAAAGACTGCGATAACTACTGGAATAAAGGGAGTGGGACAGAGATCATTTTAAATTTATTCATTCATTCATTTTCTTTTCGGCTTAGTCCCTTTATTAATCGGGGGTCGCCACAGCGGAATGAACCGCCAACTTATCCAGCATGTGTTTTACGCAGCGGATGCCCTTCCAGCCGGAACCCAACTCTGGGAAACATCCACACACACTCATTCACACTTATACACTACGGACAATTTAGCCTACCCAATTCACCTGTACCGCATGTCTTTGGACTGTGGGGGATACCGGAGCACCCGGAGGAAACCCACCCAAACACGGGGAGAACATGCAAACTCCACACAGAAACACCAACTGACCCAGCCGAGGCTCGAACCTGCGACCCAGCTACCTTCTTGCTGTGAGGCGACAGCACTACCTACTGCGCCACTGCGTCGCCCATTTTAAATTTAAATAAATTTTTTTTAGTACAACAAAAATATTAATGTTTTTTTTTTTGTTGGTCAGTTATCTGCAAAATCAACAAGAACAATGAGTAACATTTGAGGGGATATTAATTGTTAAAAGTAAACCAGGGTTAAGAATGAAATGTTTACATGCTTAGATTATGTTGGCCAATAAGTGCCTTAAGAAATAAATAAAAAATGTTGCTGCTATGACTGATATACAGATTGTTTTGGTCACTAACGTCTCTCTCCGCATAAGCATTTTCTAGCTTGACAGCTGTGCACTTTTGTGTTGTTATAAAATATGTGCTGTCAGCAGCGGTGGAAAGAGTACTGAAAAAGCATACTCATGTAAAAGTACTATTACTTGCCTAAAAATGTAGAGCGAGTAGAGTAAAAGTATCTGCTGTAAATATTAATCAAAGTATGAGTAAAAAGTAGCCCTTTTAAAAGTACTCAAGAGTAGTGAGTATTATGCTGTCAAAAGCTGATGCGTTTACATGTAATTTGTGAATGTGTGTGTGTAAACGTAACATTCTGTAGTGCATTTAGTTATTGCCCAGCAGGCACACAATGTCATAGGACGTTAATATTAGGCTAGATTTAGGTTCTGAAGTCAGGCGACCAAAATTAAATGTCGAGCCAGCGTCTAAGGACAATGTTATTTTGATGTCCAATAATGACGTCAAATGACGTTGATATTTGGTTGATTTTAGATTGTTAAAAAGTGACCAAAATCCAACGTTGAGCCAACATCTTAAACCAACGTCATATATGAAGTCAAATACTGACATTTATTCATCAGGTACAGCAACCAAAATCCAACGTCTGATAGACGTCATAGTGGTAACGTCCACACAACGTCAAGTTGTAACATCATTAGACGTTGATATTTGGTTGGTTTTAGGTTGGACATTGGACATTGACATTGGCCTGACGTTGAGTTCTGACGTCAACCTGATTTTTATTTTCAAACAAAATGCAAAGTCCCCATGAAGTTAGGGTTTAACATCAATCAGACATCATGTTGACGTCCTGTGAGTATTATGCTGTCAAAAGCTGATGCATTAACATGTAATTTGTGAACGTGTGTGTGTAAACGTAACATTCTGTAGTGCATTTAGTTATTGCCCAGCAGGCACACAATGTCATAAGACGTTAATATTAGGCTAGATTTAGGTTGTGAAGTCAGGCGACCAAAATTAAATGTCGAGCCAGCGTCTAAGGACAATGTTATTTTGATGTCCAATAATGACGTCAAATGACGTTGATATTTGGTTGATTTTAGATTGTTAAAAAGTGACCAAAATCCAACGTCGAGCCAACATCTTAAACCAACATCATATATGAAGTCAAATACTGACATTTATTCATCAGGTACAGCAACCAAAATCCAATGTCTGATAGACGTCATAGTGGTAACGTCCACACAATGTCAAGCTGTAACATCATTAGATGTTGATATTTGGTTGGTTTTAGGTTGGACATTGGACATTGACATTGGCCTGACGTTGAGTTCTGACGTCAACCCGATTTTCATTTCCAAACAAAATCAAAAAGTCCCCATAAAGTTAGGGTTTAACGTCAATCAGACATCATGTTGACGTCCTGTGAGAATTATGCTGTCAAAAGCTGATGCATTAACATGTAATTTGTGAACGTGTGTGTGTAAACGTAACATTCTGTAGTGCATTTAGTTATTGCCCAGCAGGCACACAACGTCATAAGACGTTAATATTAGGCTAGATTTAGGTTGTGATGCCAGGCGACCAAAATTAAATGTCAAGCCAGCGTCTAAGGACAACGTTATTTTGACGTCCAATAATGACGTCAAATGATGTTGATATTTGGTTGATTTTAGATTGTTAAAAAGTGACCAAAATCCAACGTTGATCCAACATCTTAAACCAACGTCATATATGACGTCAAATACTGACATTTATTCATCAGGTACGACAACCAAAATCCAACGTCTGATAGATGTCATAGTGGTAACGTCCACACAACGTCAAGCTGTAACATCATTAGAGGTTGATATTTGGTTGGTTTTATGTTGGACATTGGACATTGACATTGGCCTGACGTTGGGTTCTGACGTCAACCTGATTTTTATTTCCAAACAAAATGCAAAGTCCCCATGAAGTTAGGGTTTAACATCAATCAGACGTCATGTTGACATCCTGTGCCTGCTGGGTGTTTAAGGCCATTTCGGTCATCATACAGTAAACATCCGTCACCTTCTCATCAGTGAAATACATCTAAACAGTCTCTGGGTCAATGCGCGTGAAGATAAACATTTTCATGGACACTTTTAATACTTCCAAACAGTTTGCTGCAATTATAAAGTGCACACGTCTTGAGGTAGTTCATCATGATGCGATTTACCTTCTACGGTATGTGCGATTTGATTGGACAGGAATCACAGGACTGATTTTTCTAATCCCCATAGACAAGCAAAATAAAGTAGTGACTGCAGGTTGAAGGAAAGTAGTAGAGTAAAAGTACAGATACTGCACTAAAAATGTACTCAAGGGAAAGTAAAAGTACACATTTTTAAAACTACTTAGTAAATTACAAATACTGAGAAAAACTACTTTAATTAAAGTAATTTGAGTATTTGTAATTAGTTACGTTACACTACTGGCTGTCAGTAAAATAAGTACACCTATATTTACAGGTATTGTTATGTATCGTGGATGGTTGTCTTGTGATATATTCAGGGTTCATACAGTCATGAAATACCTGGAAAAGTTTTGGAAAAACAGAAAAACCCACAAAGTTTGGAAAAGTCATGGAAATTAGTTTAACAAATATTTGTATACTTGAATATAGGTTAGTTGTCTTTACTTCTTTTCTGTCTTTGGCCAAAAACCTGGTCTCACATTATGAATGCTGTGTAAGCATATATTCATTCATTCATTCATTTTCCTTTGGCTTAACCCTGGTTTATACTTCTGCGTCAAGTGATAGGCGTAACCCACGGCACAAGCCTTGCGCGTAGCCATGCATTTATACTTCTGCGCGCTGTTTCTGTTTCTCTGCAATACACTTCCGAAACGCTAGCTGGCAGTAGGTGTTTATGTTTCTCTGTGTCGAGTTTCTTCGCTGGTGTTTTGTTTTTTCGGAACACTTCCTTAATGTACAAGTGGCTATAATTCGCTCATTTTGAGGCGGGAACCGGCGGACGTGCAACAACTTTAATCATAAGGTAAACACAAAACAACAGTCTTCGGAGCTCCTTCACGGGACTCCACACTTGTAAACACTCGCTGCATCGGGCGCGCGGCTCTCACCTCTGGCCACACTCGTCTGCGCTACCAAGCCGACCAATCATAGAGCTTGCGCTACGCGTACGCATTACATTTTTTGAGAGGTGCCCGTCAACGTCGCCCACGGCAAGCGGCTATGCGTCCACGCGTAGGCTGCGCCGTAGCATACGTGTGCGCTTGACGCAGAAGTATAAATCGGCCTTTAGTCTCAATTTTCAGAGGTGGCACAGCGAGAAAGAACCGCCATGTGTAAGCATTATCGAAATAAATCTTACATTCAATAGATATAAAAAATAAATTCAAACTTATCATATATACATAGACGTTACATTAAACATTAGGTCATGAAAATTTACTTGAACGTCCTGGAAAAATCATGGAATTTTAGTAGTAAAAATATGTGTATGAACCCTGTATATCGTCTATAAGAGAATTACTAGTGTTGTGATCTATAACTGTCGTGATAATATCATATCGCGAGTTAACCCGTGATTCCCACCTCTAGTTTATTCAAGAAAACTCACAAACTTTTAACATAAAAGGAAGCATATATTAGAGTTTCGTCAACGAACAAGGAAAAACGATTGGATTGAGACAGAACAGATCTAGAGCCAGAAAGTATGGTCTCAGTTTTGTTACCGTTTATCTTTAAAAAGTTAGCTGAAAGTCAATCTCTAATTTCAGCTAAACAGGAACCAGCGGGTTTGGGTGTTATCCGCATAACAATGAGTATGAATGCGCAATGCATCCTCAAAATGTAACCAAAATGGAGTATATATAATAAACAATTAGGCCCAAACGTAGATTTTAGCCTTTTTATTTTTGTAACACAAATAATAAATGTCTGTATGATTGAACTCTTTGATGGGTATAGAGCAAAATTTGTAGATGCGTTTATTCACTCCAATAAACATTTCGACAAGAACAGAGAAAACGGTGAAAGACTTCTATGGGAAAGGCCCACAAGTATGTATTTTTCCAGCTGTAGCGATTCTCTTCACAGCCTCGACACTGACATCATAGAACTTGACCCCTCTGTCTCAGCTACGCCCAGTATCCTAATGTTGCATCTTCTCATTCTTCCCTCCATGTCTTAACATTTTTCTCTCATCGTCTCTGCTTTTAAATCGGTTACCACTGTTTGCAAAGTTGTCACTTCTTCTTCCATTTTCTTGATCGTATTCTTCATTTGGTATATCTTAGAGTGTATTGCCACCGTGCTTTTTATTATTTCAGTTTTGACTGCTTGTATTTCATTTTTAAGGGAGCTGAAGTCATCGGCAAGTGCATTTTTCAGCTCGGACTTAATCACCTCTGAAATTTCCGCCTTTAGCGAGTGAAGAATCTCAGATTTCAAGTCCATTGAGTCCATTTTCTCTGGACTGTCCGGAGAGGATGAGGTCACTTACGAACGGGTGACGGTGGAACTCGAAGACGAGGCGGCGTTAAGCCTAGAACCAGATGATGCGTCGTATTTGTGTAGTTTGTCCGCCATTAGCTCGTATATCTACTCTTTTCTTATTTTAGAAATGCATTCGAAGCAAAGATCACACTGTATTTTATTATATGTCGCTGATTTTATATCATATAGCAGGAGATCAGCGGGAGACCGAACCAGACATGTCTTACTCCTTTGCCATGCAACCGGAAACCCTAGGATCTATTAATTAACCAAATGCCGAATTGCCCGCTTCTGCGGTGCATCGAAGAAACAATTAAATTTGAAACCCTTACTGGTTACCATGGTTTAAGTACAAAAAACATGTTTTTTTTCTGTGGTTAAATGTTGTACTAGGGCTGGGTTATAAAACGGTATTGACCGTACACCATTATCAATAACTATAAAAAAAAAGTTTAGTATGAAGTATAAAGCGCTATAGTTTTATTAAAATGTGGCTGCTGAGTGCGCGCCTTGGTAATAATGCCAATATGCTTGGGGTGTAAGTTTGTAATTTTCAATGGAGGCGCATGACTTGCGGTGCAAATAGGGAACGACGCACAGATGACGTGCGCACAATTTTCAGGCGCACATAGAATGCCGCGAACGCACCGCGATTCATGTAAGTAGAACTAACCAATCTGCTTCACACACTGTATGGAATATACACATTTCAGTAATAACAGTAGACTCATGCTGCGTTCACACCAGACACGGAAGAAGCGTCAAGCGCAAGTGATTTACATGTTAAGTCAATGCAAACGCGCGAATAGGCATCCTGCGGCGCGATACATGCGAATGGCGCGACGCGAATTGCGCGGCGCGATACGCGCGGATGGCGAAGGTGCGAATTGAGCGTTTTGCGCGCTTAACGTGAAAATCACGCAAATCGGTCGAGTTCAAAAAACTGAACTTCAGCAGACATTCGCGCCGCGTTAACCAATCAGGAGCTTGCTCTTGTGGGGGCATGATTGTGACGTAGCACCTGTTGTTGGTGTCCCGGGGGAAATCCTTCAGCCGACACCGACAACAATTCATCAAAATGGGCTTGGCTCAGTCAGAAGCACCGCTGAAAGCCTCCGTCATCCAGGTTAAGTTTCTGGAGGAGTTATGAGCTCACAGAGCTGGTTTCACCTCAGAATGTATCGAGTGGACTCAGACACTGGTCCAAACGTATCGACACTGTTTTTCAGCCTTCATAAAGCACATAAACACAGTTATTTTATCAATTAAATCCATGTTAGCCATTTAGCAATGAAGCTACAGTCACCGGGCAAACAGAAGCCCGGCCCATGGCGCGAATCCGCGTCTGTTCTGAAGTGAATTTGACGCGCGAATGAAGCGGAGTTTGACGCGCGAATGAAGTGGAGTCTGACGCGCGAATGAAGCGAGTAAACTCAAATGTTCACGCGTCTATTTACTCGCGAATAGCGCGATTTAGCCGCGCGTTCCGCGTCTGGTGTGAACACAGCATAAGGGTGTTTTCACACTAGCACTTTTGGTCCGCACCTGGGTTTGTTTGACGTCAAAGTACGGTACGTTTAGCTAGTGTGAACGTGTCTTCTGAACTCTGCTGTGCACCCGTGAACCATACCCGAGTTTGCCTGATGAAAGAGGTGGTCTGGGGCACAATTCGTGCAAACTCGGGTGCGGTTCACTTCCAAATAACAGAAGTGAAATGCCAACTGTACAACAAATTTTGGTAACACTTTATTTTGATGGTCCATTTCAGTATTAGTAGACTGTCTGCTAAATATCTGTTAATGCTGACATTTAACAGTCCTTCAACAGACATTTAACTGACTATAAGAAACTTTGCAAGTACATGTCAACTTACACTAACCCCAACCTAACAGTCTACTTATAATCTAATGAGAATTAGTTGGCATGTAGATGCAATGTAACTTATATTTAACAACGGACCATCAAAATAAAGTGTGACCCACATTTTAGTTTTCATAACATTCATTTTTGTGTGTTTGTTTCTGTTTATCACCTACCTTGGTGACAAGCGGGACTGACCCAGTGCAAACTGGGATAATGCCTGCTTGTCTCCACCAAAAACAACTTCTGCAGGCGTCATGTGATGTTCTGAATGTTTTTTTTTTTTGCGGCAGATAGACGCTTGTGGCTCTCTGTATTTTGGTTTTGTTAACAAAACCAAGAGATTCAGTAAAAGCAGAATGACCGTAATATGCGGACGTCTCCATTTTGGTGCTTTGCTTTCGTGGCCGTCACCTAGCAACAGTTGTACACAAAACAGCAGCTCGATAACGCAAGCGTACCGGGGTTAGAAGGAAAAAAGACAGTGGCAAGGGGGGACAATCGAACTTAGGTTCGGTCCAGATAATTGAACCAAGTGTGAAAGCACCCTAATTACCTCAGACAAACACAGCGCACCCAAACACTGCAGTGCTTTTTACTTTTTTCCTTAAACTTGTATCAGAGCTGCAGCAATGGTTTGTCCATTTGTCATCCTCCGAGAAAACGGTAGATGGTCGCCTAGTTACAGAAAGGTGGCATGGGAGATGGTGGGAAAATGGTGAAGGAAACCACTCGCTCGTGCTTTCACCTGTGAGTTTTGGGTTTCGACATTGCCACCTCAGGTCAGAATAACAATACATGCGAAAATTAGTGTGGTGGCTAGTAGCAGTGAGGAGATTGTAAATAAAAAGGACGTAAGTAGGGATGGGTATCGTTAAGGTTTTAACGGTATTACTACTTTTATCAATACCACTTATCGGTTCTGTACTTTAACGGTTCACTTAGCGGTACTTTGTTTTTTTCATTAAAAAAAAAACACAAACAAATTGAACAGAATTAACAACACTTTGTTTTATTATTACGTTTTTAATGTAAAAGAACTAAATCAATAATTGTAAAACAAATAAATAATTTTTTTTTCCTGACAAAGAATGTACAATGGTTTGAAATAAAATTACTTTTAACCATTCTTCTGGAGAAAAATCAACATCTTTGACTTTTCTGACAGAAGTCAGGATCTTTCTTGGTTTATTGGGAAATACAACCCGTTTGGTTCACTTCGTAAGCTTCTGCTGAGTGCGGACGCATAGCCAAGAATTGTGATTGCCAACTGTGCAGACGAATATCAAGTATCGCAAATTAGAAAAGGTTGGTCAGTTAAATTATGCAACTTTAAGTAATGTTTATTCGGCAGTAATTCTCCAGTACCGATAGCAGAACCGTTAACGTCAGAGCTTATTGATACTTCTGTCTTTTATAATTTAGCGCTGATACCGTTAAAGTGCCAAGTTTCGGTACATATCCCTAGATGTAAGGATGTCGCCAGAGTGGCTTTTTGGTTTCTTTTCTTGTGCATCCCAGCCACTAGCTCCCCATTTGAAAGATTTCCTAGGGGTAATGTAGTCAGTCATCCAACTTTACAATTTGTAATGTTGCAGTATGTATTTGTATAATGATGATTGGTTCCTTTACTTGAAAGCTCAGATTTAATTATCATAATTTGTGGTGTTGACAGAGTTTGAGGTTTACTGTATCATTATTATTTACATCTTATCGATGTTGATCTACCTTTTACCATTGCGCACACTTTAACATTTTACTCATCAAGTTTAAGAGTCTCTTTAACACTTCTGTTTATTTTATTATAAAGAGATCAGATTTTTTGTTTAGGTTTTTCGACTATTATGTCTTAGTAATGTTGGTAAATTAAAATAAAGTGGTTAAATAAAAAAATCCTAATATTCCTAAATTGATTGTTACAAAATATTCAATAATAATTGATACCGGATAATATGAAACATGATATCATGATCATTTATTTTTTTGGTTGTACCCTTGATCTAGCGTGCATCCTTTGGTTTTTCTTTGGCTGAAAACATTCATGCTGGTTTTGATGTTAGTTGTTTGTGCCTGACTGGTGTTCATTTGTCTTTATTGTTTTAGACTTGTTGGTGCTGAAACAAGAGCGAGAACCGAAGGAAATCGAAGAGAAAGGCCAGTCATTAAATATGGAGGAAAAATACACCCCAAATGAAAAGACTTCATCACTGAACAATGCTCAGAAACCCAAATCTAAGCGTTATCATTGTCATCACTGTGGGAAGGCTTACAGTAAAAAAGCACACTTTACCTTGCACATGAGAGTTCACACTGGAGAGAAACCTTTTACCTGCCAACAGTGTGGAAAAGCTTTCACACAGAAGCCAAGCCTCGATGTTCACATGAGAGTTCACACCGGAGAGAAACCCTTCAAATGCCAACACTGCGGAAAGGGTTTTACTCAAAAAAAAGATGTTAAGAATCACACGAGAATACACACCGGAGAGAAACCTTTCACATGCCAACAATGTGGAAAGAGTTTTCGCATAAAACAGTCCTTATACGGTCACATGAGAGTTCACACTGGAGAGAAACCGTACACCTGCCGTCAGTGCGGAAAGAGTTTTGCTCAATATCCAACACTTAGTCACCACATGAGAGTTCACACCGGAGAGAAGTTGTACACTTGTGAGCAGTGCGGAAAGAGTTTTGCTTATAAACACAGGCTTAAGATCCACATGAGAGTTCACACAGGAGAGAGGCCTTACAAATGCTCACTGTGTGAAAAGAGTTTCATTCAGAAACTAACTCTTGACATTCACATGAGAGTTCACACTGGAGAGAAACCGTTCGCTTGCCCACAATGTGGAAACACTTTCACTCAAAAAGGAAGTCTCAATGTCCACATTAGAAGTATTCATGGGTCCGCTCGGAAACAAAAGCCCAAAGTCCAACGGAAGACCTAAGTGGTTTTGGCTTATGCAACTGGTGGCAAATCCAGCTTAAACCAGCCTAGGATGGTTGGCTGGTTTTAGCTGGTCGACCAGCCTGGTTTTAGAGGGGTTTTGGCCATTTCCAGGCTGGTTTCCAGCCATTTCCAGCCTGGTCTTAACTGGTAAGGCTGGGAGATGACCAGCTAAAACCAACTTGACCAGCCTAGCAAAGCTGGGAGCCCAGCCAAAACCAGATATGTCCAGCTTAAACCAGGCTGATCAAGTTGGTTTTAGCTGGTCATTTCCAGACTGACCAGCTCAGACCAGGCTGGAAATGGCTGGAAACCAGCCTGGAAATGGCCAAAACCCCTCTAAAACCAGGCTGGTCGACCAGCTAAAACCAGCCAACCAGCTTGGAAGCAGGGATAGCTTAGCTTCAATTTCCTTCAACACACCTCCCTGGAAGTGTCTAGTATTCCTGGAAAAAGCTTGATTAGCTGGTTCAGGTGTGTTTAATTGAGGTTGGAACTAAAATATGCAGGACATGGCTCACCAGGAACGAATTTGGACACTCCTGGTGTGTACCTTGGATACAGGTCATGTTCTGTAATAACTACCTCAGGTCTCTGCTTTTCTTTTTATTAAATAACTGTGGTTTTCTAAATGGATCCAATCATACTTGATGCCTTTTAACAGAGTGTCTGTTTACAATAACCATTCTAATGTATTGAGTAGAGCTGGGCAATGTTTAACACAGTTTTTTTGATCAGGAGTAATCTCACGGCAATTCGTAGTTTTGATGTAGTGGCCAATTCGTATGGTACGATTTGCTCACCCACCCAATGGCAGTTGGGTTTGATTCCACGCCTCCTTTGGGTTTGGCGGCGGGATTTGGTGCCACGCTTCTTTTTTAAAATCGTACCACTAAACTGACAAAATGTAAAATAGTTACGTTTCCTCATGAGATCAGGCTGAATAATCGCATGATTCCCTCCTCGAGATTAATCAAGATTAATTCAAATGTTATGTCCAAAAAGTAGTGTATTGTGTATTTTAACTTAGAAAATACTGGTGAATGAACAAAAGTGCATTACCGTTTGCAAACAGCCGTATTCCCTTCACACATTATCAGTACATTTGAACGTCTACATGAATGTAATCAAAATAAATTTAAACAAAAGCTATTTGTCATTTCCAGGGCATTGAGTGATAATTAAGTGTTCATTATGTCAGTGGTTCTCAATTCCTGTCTAACATCAAATATCTAGCGATGACGAAAGCCAAGTGTTGTCAGCTACGTCTGGATCCACACCTGCAGGGGGCAGTGGTCTGTATTGTCATTACACAAAGGGAAACCATAAACAAACTAGCATTTATGCAGCATTTTCACAGTACGTCTCGCTCAGTAGTGGTGGGCAAAGCGAGGCTTCGTGAAACACGGAAACAGTCAAAGCAAATGTGTCAGCTTCGAAATCCGTCTGTACAACGACACTTAGCGGTCATTTTTATGTATTGCTCTGGAACAGCTTTAGCAATGTAACAGTTAAGCAAATTGAGGTAATAAACCCCACGTTGTAGAGTTGAGGTTTCACGTGATTTAATGAAGGGGTAAGAGTTCCAGAGTCGTATGCAGAGATGATGGGTTCGAATCCAGAGTGATGCAGCTATAGATTTTCGTTTTTAAATGCTCTGTTCTTGTAACATTTTTTATTTTAGCATTGGTCTGACATCCGAACGAACACTTTGTGAATAAATATGTCATGTTTTGGTCATAAAAAAGTAACGAAGTAAAAAAAAAAAGTCATTTAAGAATATTAGTAAAATGTCGAGATTTGATCTCGGGCCGTTTTCAGCACAGTTGTGTTCACACCAGACGTGGAACGCGCGGATAAATCGCGCTACTCGTGCGTAAATACAAGTGTGAACATTTTGAGTTTACTCGCTTCATTCGTGCATTAAATCCGCCTCATTCACACGTCAAATTCACTTCAGAACAGACGCGGATTTTCATCATGGGCAGGGCTTCTGTCTGCCCGGTGACTGTAGCTTCGTTGCTAAATGGCTAACATGGATTTTATTGATAAAATAACTGTGTTTATGTGCTTTATGAAGGCTGAAAAACAGCCTCGATTTCTTTGGAGCCGTGTCTCAGTCCACTAGATCCTTTCAGTGGTGCACCCAGCTGTGCGAGCGCATAAACTCCTCCAGAAACTGAACCTGGATGATGGAAGCATTTAGCGGTGCTTCTGACTGAGCCGAGTCCAGTTGTCAGTGTAGGCAGGAGGATTTTTTCCCCGGGACACCAGCAAGAGGCGCTACGTCATAATCACGCCCCCACAAGAGCAAACTCCTGATTGGTTAATGCGGCGATAATGTCCGCTGAAGAACAGATTTTCGAACTTGAGCGAATCGCGCGTCAAACTCGCAAAATGCTCAATTTGCGCTGCGTCATATGCACCGCAGGATGTCTATTCGTGTCTTTGCAGTGACTTAACATGTAAATCACTCATGCTTGACGCTTCTTCCGCGTCTGGTGTGAACGCAGCATTACTCTGTGCGCACACACACGGTCCACTAGGCTACATAAGAGTTTTCTGACCCTGTCAGTCAAACGCAGATTCGCCAGGTCTCGAAACACTTCTGAAATGACAGATGCTTTGAATCGCTGTAGTCATGTGACCTGGTGTTTCCAAACACTTTAGTCACGTGACCTGGGTGTTTAGAATCACCTTAGTCATGTGACCTGGGTGTTTCGTATCATGATTTGGTACAGTGTTTCAAAACACTTGCGCTTCGAGATCTCGACACTGTGTCGAAACGTCAGTTTCATGTCAACCATCTCTATCGCTCACTACAGAGGGATTTGCCCCTGCAAATATTATTGATAATCAGATTATCCATATTGTATGCAAATATTTAGAAATGTGACATACTATAAATTCTTGACTATACTGATAACCTAAGACAGACTATACAAGTGTTTTTACATAAGACACAACCATATTGTGCAAAAGAGGTATTGAAAAAGGTTGAAAGTGCAACATGATTTGTGGTACATTCACAGGTAAACATTGTTTTCTTTATTGAGTCCTTGTAAAATGGAGTTTAAGTAAAGTGTCTGGTGCAAATGGAGAGAAGAGTGTTTCTGCAGGTGGTTTGTAGTGATGTTAAGTGTTCATTAACCAGTTTTATTGGGTGGCAACTGTATGAAGTTGTGGAGTGTCTGTCTGGCAGGCCACTGGACAATTCTTCAGATGCTCTTGCCTGAACAAAAACAGCACTACATGAAACATTGTTTCCCCCTAATGTGAATAAAAAATACAATTATTAAAGTGTTTAAGTTACTCAATGAGCAAAGATACCATGCTAATACTTAACTAACATTTGTCCCTGTCACCAGCTGGAGTGACCACAAGCAACACTAAAGGACACTCCACATATGACCTCTGCCACTTAGCAGGACTACACTTCCCACAATGCGTTGCACCTCCACAGCTGAAACGCATTCCTGGATTAATCATTGATTACCACTGCAGCTGTTCAAAATTATCTATTCAAATACAATTTATTCTATTGTTCTTTCTGCCATGTGCTCTCGGTTTACTGTGGTACCGCCTCTGCTGCCATTACGACATGCTTTTTTTAGGCATCGAATATTAGTGCAAATAATAATTTAAGGATTTGGAGGAGCGAAAACATTTTTTTTTTTTTTGGAGTTTGCATGTTCTCCCCGTGTTGGTTGGGGTTTCCTCTAGGTCATGGGTGTCCAAACTCGGTCCTAGAGGGCCAGTGTACTGCTGAGTTTAGTTCTAACTTGCTTCAACACACCTGCCAGGAAGTTTTAAGTATATTTAGTAAGAGCTTGATTAGCTAGTTCTGGTGTGTTTAAATAGGATTGGAGCTAAACTCTCCAGGACACCGGCCCTCCAGGATTGAGTTTGGGCATGCCTCCTCCAGGTGCTCCGGTTTCCCCCACAGTCCAAACACCTGCGCTATAGGTGAATTGGGTAATTACAATTGGCCGTAGTGTATTAGTGTGTGTGTGTGTGTGTGTGAATGCAAGAGTGGGTGTTTCCCAGTACTGAGTTGCAGCTGGAAGGGCATCTGCTGCATAAAACATATGCCGGAATAGTTGAGGGTTCATTCCGCTGTGGCGAAAAATTAGTATATGACATGGAAACTCCTACAAATGCATATTCAGTAAGGGCTGGTGTAAAAATAAATGGCTACACATTTTAGCGCTAATTCTTCACTGCAAACGTTTAGTAAATTCTTACAGTGTTTTTAACTACTATTTAGTTAAGTTAATAACTGTGCTTGTATCACACACTGTGGTTGTGTATTGTTGTGTTTATAACTGGAGTCTCTAATAATCATGCCCAAATAAGTTTCACGCTCTTGAGTAGTGTTGTACAGTAAGAAGGTTATTAAACTGATAATTGATCAACTGATTCCTGCATCTACAAACTGAATATCATTTAAATGAGGGGTTCAGGTAAAATGTTGTGATAACTTCTTAACGAGCAATAATCAATTATCCACATTATTAAATAGTGCAAACACTGGTGTAATCTATTTACATGCATAAAATTAATTAAATCAATGAATATTACTGCTAAAATTAATAAGGTCAAAGACCACGTGTTTGTTTTCTGTAATGCCTTCTGCACAAAGTAAAACTGATTTGTTCATTCATTTTCATTTCGGCTTAGTTCCTTTATTAATCCGGGGTCGCCTCAGCGGAATGAACCGGCAACTTATCCAGCACGTTTTTACGCAGCGGATGCCCTTCCAGCCCCAACCCATCTCTGGGAAACTAACCTTTAACATTTAAAATAAATTATTTAAAAATATATTTATTTATTTCTCCAAAACTTCGTTTTAATTAATCTAAAAATATGTAGTAGGATTTGTATAAATTATTTCACTTACGCCATTTATTTATTCATCGTCGTCTTCTTTGCCTGTGTGGAATTCTATCCGAATTAAAAATAATGAAAAAGACTTTTATTTTGGTGTGGCGGTATGACGTCACAAGGCCGCGCCGCTCTCCCCTGTTTGGGATTCAACAGAAGGTTTGTTTTTGCAAGCTTTCAAAGTGTATAAATCGATTTAAAAAACGACGTTAAGTGAATAATAGTGTTTACATGTTTTGCTAAATTAGTAATTTGTCATTGACTGTTACATTGCGAAATATTATCAAACGTTTGAGACTAACTGAAGCTGACCTGACAACACCAACACTACTGGTATTTATGAACAGCAGCTTGATTGAATAGAGGTAAAGTTGGTTTTATATTCGCACATTCGTTCATTTAGAAGTCTCTATATTGTTTACCATGTTACTTTGAATATTCGATCGGAATTCGCAAGGAAGTATGACTTTAAAACAACATTAACACTAACTAATGAACTGTAAACAATGTTGTACTTTGATAGTCAGGCTGCTAATATGATTTCCATATTTAGAATTTGCAAAGAATACTTTTCTGAAATTATATTATTAAGGAGAACGTCTGAATATCCGAATATAAAACCAACTTTACCTCTATCTTGATTGAACAGATCTCTGATAATAACGTTAATTTCTAATGCTTGTAAATGAGTCACGACAAAAACATTATTTATTTATTATCCACCTTCATCTTACACCTTTTTGCCTAAAGTCTGTTAAGATTATAAAACAAGTGAAGTGTAGTTTATGCGGTCATTCTCCTCAGAACATCACATATTAAAAGTACATCATTATTAAAATAAATTAGATCAAATTTAACAACTAGAGATGTGTTTGTTCCTCAACATTATAGATGTGTTCAATATTATTGTAGTACAGAATGCACTCACTTTTGTTTTTTTGCTGTAGATATACTTTATTTGTTGCTCAACATTATTAAAATTGTATTTATTCTTTTGACTTGTATTGAATGAAATCATTTTACTGTCTTTAACTGAGACTGATTCTCTTACCTGAGCTCTTCCTGTTGATTATTCTCCTCTTAAACACAGAGGAAAAACTCCTGCTGAAGCGACTGATCTCCACACTGTTATAAAGATGGCGTTTATTAAAGAGGAGAGTGAAGACGTGAAGATTGAAGAAACGTTCAGAGTCAAACGGGAAGATCCAGAGGAACAAACAGGTTGGTTTTCTTTCATGGTTTGAGGACTTTTATCATATAATGTGTTACTAAATCCCTTTAAAATATTAAGTATTTACGCATTTGGCTCTGTGAGGAACACCGCAGGATTACAACAATCTGACTATATTTAAAAGGCTCTGACGCATCCAAAAGATTTATTATTCTGTACTGTTGATCTGAAAACTGCAGCAACTCATTGTATACTGAGAATGAGATTTGAGACACTCATCTTGGAAATGGGTTTACTTTGAGTCAGAGGGGGTATCAGGCATGTTAAATAGTAAGTAATTTGTGGGTAAGTGCTTACTGGAGACGCGAACCATTTCAAACAATGCAGTTCAGTTTGATAACTGGTTCAACCGATTCATTTAGAAGATCCGCTTGTGAATGGCCCACCACTAATGCAAACATTATGGCAAAAGTTGCCATTCTCCTATTCTCGTAGTTCTCCTGACAAAAATAGTTCCTACACACCAACAGCTTTTTGTATCGCCCGCAGAAGTCTTGCCATAGCACCATCATGGAGAAAGCCATGCAACACAACTGAACACCTATGAAAACAAACACCAGGAGATGAAATTAGCGGACAAAAGCTCAAAATTAGCTAGTTTTTTGCCTTTTATTAAAGCTAATGTAGCGGTCTTTTCTCTGCGTTGTGTTATTTTTTTAATTAAAAGAACTCTCCAAACAAATCTGGTCGTGCTGGGGTGACCCTATCTGGCCCTCCACAACACACACAACCAGGCAGTCACTCTCAACATCAGCCGAGCCTCCCTTTCCTCTCCTCTCAACAGACATCGGGAAAGAGGAGGAGCTCTGAGGGCACCAACACTTACATCTCTCTCGCTACGCAACGTCAGCCGACGTGCACATTGTGACTCCCAACCCCGCGAAAGCACACAATAATCTTTCAAAATTCAATTCAATTCAATTCATCTTTATTTGTATAGCGCTTATACAATATAGATTGTGTCAAAGCAGCTTCACATGGAAGATTATAGTGAATTGAAACAGTGTCAGTTCAATTTTCAGAGATTAAGTTCAGTTCAGTTCAGTTTAGCTCAGTTCAGTGTGGTTTAATAATCACAACTGAGAGTCTAAACACTGAAGAGTAAATCCATCGATGCGCAGCTCTACAGATCCCGAACCATGCAAGCCAGTGGCGACAGCGGCGAGGAAAAAACTTCACCAATTGGCGAAAGTGAAGATTTAAAAAACCTCGAGAGAAACCAGGCTCAGTTGGGCACGACCATTTCTCCTGTGGCCAAACGTCTTGTGCAGAGCTGCAGTCTAGGCGCAGCAAGGTGGACCTCAGCGAAGACTCGTCTGTCCTTGGAGCATCACAGGAATCAGTCTCATGCTCTCACTCCATGATGACCACCACAGCGGTTGCTCAGGATACGGCCTGGTCCAGGAAACCTTAGGATCATCTCGTCGCTGGTCTTGGATCGCATCAGTGGCACTGCATAGTCTGAGGGCCTCGGGATGAGTACCCCCAGGTGGAAATACAGAATAAGGAGAATAATTAGCGTAGCTGCTGTTGATAGTGTATATAAACAAGGAGCAAAATCCTGTGTGGGGCACATCATGCGTCATACCGCTATGTAATGCATTGAGTGTATGCTTTGCTAAAAAGATAGGTCTTTAATCTAGTTTTGAAGAGTGAGAGTGTGTCTGAGCCTCGGATATTATCAGGAAGGCTATTCCAGAGTTTAGGAGCCATAAATGAGAAGGCTCAACCTCCTTTACTCGACTTTGATATTCTAGGTACTACCAGAAGCCCTGAGTTTTGAGATCGTAAAGAGCGGGTTGGATTGTAGCGAGACAGGAGGTTGGTTAGATAAGCAGGAGCTAGATTATTTAAAGCTTTATAGGTAAGGAGTAATATTTTAAATTCAATACGAAACTTAACAGGCAGCCAGTGTAAAGAGGATAAAATTGGGGTGATATGATCATATTTTCTAGATCTGGTAAGAACTCTGGCAGCTGCATTTTGCACTAGCTGGAGTTTGTTAATAGAGGATGCTGGGCAGCCAGCAAACAAAGCATTACAGTAGTCCAACCTAGAAGTCATGAAAGCATGGACTAGCTTTTCTGCGTCTGATATAGATAGCATACTTCGCAATTTAGCGATATTTCTTAGATGAAAGAAGGCAGTTTTTGTGACATGGGATATATGATTTTCAAAAGTTAAATTGCTGTCTAATATGACACCCAGATCTTTTATAGTAGAGCTAACGCTAACTTTGTATCCCTCTAATTGCAGGTCGAGTTGCGAGAACTGCTGTGTAGAGGATTTAGGCCCGATAAGTAATAATTCTGTTTTGTCTGAGTTTAAGAGAAGAAAATTGTTGGTCATCCAGTCTTTAACATCTTTAATACACTCTGTTAGCTTAGACAGTTCAGACATCTCATCAGGTTTAGTTGAAAGCTAGTTGAAGGTTCAGTGAAAGCTGATCCCGTGTTTTCTAATAATGTCCCCAAGGGGAAGCATGTATATTGTAAACAGCAAAGGGCCTAAAACTGATCCTTGAGGGACCCCGTACTTTACTGGCCTTACTTGAGAAAGCTGTCCATTAATATTCACAAACTGGTAACGATCAGCTAAGTATGACCTAAACCATTGAAGGGCCTGACCTTGGACACCTGTAGAATTTAGGCGGTTTATGAGAATATTGTGGTCAATGGTGTCAAATGCGGCGCTAAAATAAAAGACCCAGACAAATAATCATTTAAATATAAAATAAAGTAAAGAAATAATGATTTATAATCTGGTGTAACAACATACCCTGCTACACTAACACATGCTAACATTGTTTTAATTTAAGCTCAGCACACAGAAATCTGTTAAAATCTAAAGAAAATGAGTCAAGCTTGACTAGACTGGACACAGCTTTCATTTGAGAGCTAAAGATAAAGTCTTGTCCAAGTTAGCCATTATGTTCAGCCTGCAAGTTAGCAAACAAGAAGTCATTGCAGGTGCTTGACCGGCAGAGCAGCAGATCAGTATATGTATCTATATGCGCAGATACCTTATGAGAGGTGTGGCCGCTCAGGCAGTCTCTTTAGTCTGCAGGGGTCTGCCACTGTCATCGGTTTGTAACTTGTCACTACCTTTAAACCTGGTTTATACTTCTGCGTCAAGTGATCGGCGTGACCCACGGCGCAAGCCTCGCGCGTAGCCGTGCATTTATACTTCTGCGCGGTGTTTCTCTGCAATACACTTCCGAAACGCTAGCTGGCAGTAGGTGTTTATGTTCCTCTGTGTCGAGTTTCTTCGCTGGTCTTTTGTTTTTTCTAAACACTTCCTTAAATGTACAAGTGGCTCAAAGTCGCTCATTTTGAGGCGGGAACCGGCGTATGTGCAACAACTTTAATCATGAGGTAAACACAAAACAACAGTCTCCATCCGGAGCTCCTTCACGGGACTCCACACTTGTAAACACTCGCTGCATCGGGCGCGCGGCTCTCACCTCCGCCCACACTCGTCAGCGCTACCAAGCTGACCAATCACAGAGCTTGCGATACGCGTGCACGTTACATTTTTTGAGAGGTGCGCGTCAACGACGCCGATGGCCATGGCGAGGGGCTATGCGTCCACGAGTAGGCTGCGCCGTAACATACGCGTGCGCTTGACGCAGAAGTATAAATCAGCCTTTAGTGGTTCAAAGTTAGTCAAGGGGCCACTTCTGGCCTTGGGCCCCAAGGTTTTGCCTGTTGGCAAATGGCTCCTCTGAATATGTGAAAACACACATTATAATGCTGCGTTCACACCAGATGCAGATGAAGCGTCAAGAGTGAGTTATTTACATGTTAAGTCAATGCAAAGACACGGATAGACATCCTGTAGTGAGATTCGCGCTAATGAGGCGGCGAGAGTTGAGCATTTTGCAGGCCATGTTAACCAATCATGAGCTTGCTCTTGTAAGGGAGTGATTATAACGTAGTGCCTGTTATTGGTGTCCTAAACAGACAACAGTTCATCAAACTGGGTTCGGCTCGTGCTGAAGCACCACTGAAAGCCTCCATCATCCAGGTACAGTTTCTGGAGGAGTTGATGAACTCGCAGTGCTGGGTGCACCTCTGAAACAATCTAGTGGACTCGGACAATGGCGCCGAACAAACCTACGCTGTTTTTCAGCATTTCTAAAGCACATAAACACAGCTGCTATCTCAATAAAACCCATGCTAGCCATTTAGCAACGAAGCAGGCAGACAGAAGCCTTGTTCATGACGCAAATCCATGTCTATTGTGGATGAAATTCACGTGCTAATGAAGCAAATTTTTATGAGTGAATAAAGCAAGTAAACTCAAAATGTTCACCCATCTATTTAAGCATGAATAGATTGATTTATTTGTGCTTGTCGATGTGCATTAGGCTGCCTTATAGACCTAGTGCATGGGTGTCTCTCAGCTGTTTAACATTAAATATAATTGATTGTTTAAAATGAATACTCACTTCTAAACACAGCTAAACACCACTAACAAGTTTTTTTGTGGTGAGAGGCACCTTTTATTAAAAATGGCTTTCTATTGGCAGCTAGTGTTTTGCACGCTGCTTTTGCACCTTGGGTGCCTCATGTTTTTTTCTGAAGTAAACTCTGTGTGGAAAATCATCTGATGTCACGCACTCCAGCGCCAAGACCGTTGATGCAGTTGTAGCCTAACAACATAAAAAGCGCAGCACACTGCTCTTTAAAGGGTCACGAAACACCAAAACACATGTTTTGAGCTGTTGACAATCATATCTGTGTCCCACGCTGCTATAAACACTATTAGGACACATATATTGCACTAAAAAGTGAAAATTGGTTGTTTTTGCGTTATTTTGAGCAAATTCGTTCTTCCGGTTTGAAACTAATTTTTGAAGCTGCGTCATGGCGATTAGATACTTGCGTTTAAATCCAGCCTGGAGAGTGGCTGTCTGTACCTGCGAGTACATCGTGACGGCTCTGAGTGTGCGGCATTAATTCATGAGAAAGACTTTGTTCAAACTAATCAGCGCGCTCTGTTGTGTATGCGGTGTAACTTCATTAATATGCATGATAGCTTCGGAGACTGTTTTTAACAGTGTTCAGACGACAAAGAGACGGCACGTTGTGTTGCCAAAACAAGTGAAAGAACAAGAATTTGGAGACACGGGTCATCAGTGTTGCATTTTTTAGTGTGCTGCGTTTATAAGTGAGCTGCAACGAAGGTTTTGTTTGCATTTTCCAGCTGTGAGAGCGCAGCTGGACTCACGTGTGGATTACAGTGCACGCGACAGAAATGCGTTTGTAAGGAACATTTTTTAACATTTTTTGTAAACATTTAAACACAGGAATCAAGCTATTCCCGTCGTGCAGGATTTTCGACGCATTTTGTGACAGGATAGTTTATACACACACGGCTTTCTGACGCTACCTGAGTGCATCTAAGTTACTGAGAAATGCGGAGGATTTTTTTCTCCCATTCGCCGTGGGGTATCAAACATACCATTAAAACTCCACTCTTCCAGCAGTTCCTCGCTTTCAATATCTCGTTTGTCATGGGGGACATGCAGGAAATGTTCTTGAATAAAAAGTGAAAGTGCCAAACTGCAATTAAAGTCGACAAATTAATAAGTTGGCAAGTAATTCGATTACTGATGTCCATGCAAACAGCCACTGTCTTTCTCCCCTGCGTCTGCGTGCCCAAACGGAAACTCCCATATTTGCAAATCCTTCCCACTTTCCCTCCCCCGACACTCCCACCTAAACAGAGCTGGACACGCCCACTTTCCTGACTTTAGAGGTGTGAAAACACCCTGCTGAGACAGGGGGGTTTCGTGGCCCTTTAATAAAGTCAACAAAAAGACACATTGCGTTTTCAGCGTGTTTGATGTGATCGACCCGCCTCGTTTTCTACCCAACCCAACCATTCCCGCTAAATTTAGATCTGGTTTCCAAAATCTCACATTAAAATTGGGCACTACCAAAAGAGAAAGATAACAGATAAAACTGTAGGCTAAATGTCAGTTTTGTTTGCCCCTTTGTGATGAGACGTGAGTGCCGCGTGACGTGCGGTGCGGGTTGTGGCTGGTGAGGCACTGACTCTTTCAAAGTCAGACTTACACACACATCCACTCAATATATTTGCCAACTACTGATTGTTTCATATATCATATCAGCATTATTTCTATACACATAGCAGGAACATATTGGGCCAAGGCAGAATGTAAATGTATAGCGATTAAATATGCCTCCCGAAAGGGGTCCTATAACAAATGACACACAGAACCACGGCAGATGGGAGTGCTCTCTCTCATTCACACACACACATACAGCATCACGACAGATGCGCGTGCTCTCTCTCTCTCTCTCTCTCTCTCTCTCTCTCTCTCTCTCTCTCTCTGTATATATATATATATATATATATATATATATTATATATATAATATATATATATATATATATATATATATAGGGCTTTAAATTAACACCCGCCAACCCGCCAAATGCGGGTAGATTTCAGCTCTGGCGGGTAAGAAAGACACCTCCACTAGCCACGTTGGCTAGTTGGAAATCATTTTTAAATTGTAGTTTTAGGAGGGTTTGAAAATTAGCGTGGCCCAATATTCGTGCAAATGTGATCTTAGAATCGAGAAGCAGCACTACTGACAAAAATAACGGTGTTCGCGCGAGCAGAAAGCAGGTAAATACCGAACGAGAGGATGATCACTCACTCACTCGCACGCACAGCTGATGTGATGCGCGCGACTGTTATTAAGCGCGCGCGCTCCCGTATACTTGTGCGAAACAACAGTCACCGTGCCTAGAGGAAGCGCAACTGGTGCGATCGGTTCCCTTTGAAATAGACTGGACAAAAGTGATGATCGTGCACCCACAGTCCTGCTGCTTTCAACAGCTCAAGATTAAAAAAAATACACACATTCTTTTGTAAGCAGCAGCGGCCACTGCTTTCATTTACAGGCTTATATTAACCGTGCGCGTGATTATCCTTTCATTATCAAACACGGTATGTTTCACCTGCTTTCTTTTACAGTTATTTTTGTTAATATGGTTTAATTATATTTCTTTATAATAACATTGCTTTAATGGGAGATTACTCCCTGTTTATGTTAACTGCTGATCTGGGACTTTTAGCCAGGACAGATTACTGTGCATACTTTAGATACATGACAATAATTTTTTTTTTAAATGTAATGTTTTTTAAAGAAAGTTTTGTTGAATTAAAAAGTGCAGCTATACAGCTATATTTTCCTTGTTTTGACACATTAAAAAATTGTGGCTAAGAATTAATTTGGTGTGGTCAGAGATAAATTTGGTATATCCTTAATTTTGAGCCCTGAAAAGTCGTGTGAAATAAAAACTGATTGTATTGCGACACAACTCATTTGCTCATGCACACTGAGCAAGCTAATACACAATACACACAAGAAGTTAAATGAATGAGAAGGCATGTGGACATAACACATCTAAATCAAGTCATTTTAGCATGTCAAAGTCAAATTTATGCATATAAAATATATTTTCCCTACAAGAAAATTGTGGCTAGTGAAAATGGCGAGTGGCTAGTAATGTTGGAAATCTACTAGCCACAGTGGCTGGTGATCAAAAAAGTTAATGTTAAGCCCTGTATATATATATATATATATATATATATATATATATATATATATTAGGGTTGTGACGATGAGGAAATTTCCCCACCGGTTAATTGACATGTGACAACACCGGTAATACCGGTATCACCGTGGGGATGGGCGTTTCCTCTTTTCCTCTTTTTGCTGCTTTTAAATATCTTATAAATGCGTGCGTATTATACTTTTAGTTTTTCGGGAATTGGCAATTCGGCGTCAAACTACAAAAAAATCCCTGTTATTAAACACAGAACTTTTATTAACACAACGAAAAAAAACAACATCAATGCTACAGGCTGAAAAAAACTGTGGAAATTGGAACCAAACAAATAACACCCATAGAACGTTTTTTTACTTATGTTAGAATGTTTTTAAAACGAATAAGAAAATAAAATAAAAAGATAAGTGATTAAATAGCACAAAGTTTTAAAAAGATTAAACGAATGAACAAGAAACAAATATAAAAAAAACTTCCAAATGACATTAGGCTACAAAAATGACAGGTCGGCAGTCTTTAAAAAAATAAATAAAATACTGCATTTTTTATTAACAGTGCGGTCTACATGGTCTTTCCCAGGAAACCCAACATGTTGACCATCTCTGATGGGATCTTGGGGCTCACTATGTTCCCCATCGTGCTGAACACTCTCTCAAATGCGCAGCTTGTTGCGCACATGCAAAAATACTTTTTGGTTACCTTTGCCAACAGGGGGAACCTACTTTGGTTGTCTTTTGTTGTCCTACCTGACTTCAATGTCTTTATGTATTAATTAGCCTAATGTATTATATATTAATAGCTTAGTCCTTATAAACAATCCATTTATAAAATACATTAATAACGAATATAGGTTACTGGAGAATAAACCGAATATGAAATATGATCCTTGCATAATGATCACAGCTAAACAAGCTAGCACTCAATTTATATATAAACTATAAATAAAAATTTTTTAAGAAGTTTTAAGTAATGGATCTTTATGTAAAAAAATCTACTACAGTCTAAATAAAAGTGCCTCGTCAGAGCTGAACATCACTGTGCGGTCACCGAGCACGTGTCAGTTCACAGCTTCTGTAAAGATCAGACAGCCTATAGATCACACAATCTCAATAAACACCATGTAAATGTATAAATATTTCGATAAGTATTGTTAATGGAATATTTATAACGACATGATCTTGCTTTTCGTTATATTGATGCCGGCTTTAAGCTCTCACGTGCGCGCGCGCTCTCTCTCTCTCTTTTACCAGCGGCAGTTGACGGGCCCACACACTACACAGCATACAGTGGCAAGATGACAAGTGCTCCACGGGACCAGTTTTATTTTTTGATTTGCGCGTTGTTCCTTTTTTAAAATGCCTTTTATTTTTAAAATCTCTCAAGTCAATATTGGCTATCGGGTAACATAATCTCCCTCAGAGATATTGGAGTTCAATAACGTGTTGCGCAGTAGCTATGACTTTTGGCCAACACCTCCCTGTACGTTTACACACTGCATAGATAGACTACAGGCCTACAGCTCTGGTGTGTTATGAATTGCGTGTTTTAAATGACAGCGACACATGCTACATTTAGTTTTTATTGTATAATATACATTATAACTCAGTACACAGTAAAATATTATTTTTTGAATGGCTTGCCTATTGGCAGCGTAGCCTATAACCGTTGAGCATAAATAGGCTAAGCATATTTTCATTAATATTAAAACACATGAATACAAACTAGCCACCCTTTGATTTTTTTCGTTTTCGCATATTTTTTATCAAACGAACAATGCAATGAATAGTTTATTTTGGTTTTCATTTTATTATAATTCATATAATTATTAGGCGGCGACTTGACTTGTGTGGCGTCTATCATGGATGACAGCGAGAGAGAGATGAGATCAAACCTCAGTTTCGATGTGTGGGCGCACGTCACATTTACTTTACTGCAAGTTTTTAATATTGGCTCATCTAAATTAACTTTTCATTCGATTATGTAACGGTGGCAATGCACAATTTAATACAAGTCATTAATTGGTGTAAACAATGAAAAAAAATAAAAATTAATTATTTGCCGAGGCGGGATGCGAACCCAGGTCTCCTGAGGCCGGAGCTCAACGACGTAACCACTCGGCCACGTGACACTCCTAAAAAACAGGAGTGTTGTTATGCACCATTTCACCTCGGGGAACAAAAAAAATAGTGTTAATGACTTCTGTGCTAAACAAATACATTTACACGAGGAGTTAAAGCAAAGAACTGTTCGGGCGCCAGACAGGAATTAAACCCGTCAAAAAAAAATAAATAAATATATATATATATATAAACAAATAAATAAATACAAGATTATGCACAATTACCCCAGATAACGTTAGTAGCATGAGACAAAAAACCATCCGTTACACACACAAAATGAAATGAATAAATGATCAAACAAGATTCCATTAAACTCGGGTTATATTTCTCAACAAAAAAACATCAAACAAAAAACACAAGAAACTACTTCTTCAATTTCGTACAAACAGCAAATACTTAAAGCCCAGTCATTTTATATACAAAACAAACAGAATAAAAACCACAACCATAATAAACTTATGTGAAAAGATAGTTTCACGATTTGACCACAGTCCAAATCACAAGCAAAACAATCAAAATAAATGAGCATCCACAAAGAACAAAATGACCCTCTAATTGTATTATTTGAAATATAAAGAAAAATAAACAGAGGGGAAATCAAAATAAATACTCACACAAGGGGAATGTTGTGAGTTGTACAAGTGTCTGTGTTAGTAGGTCTTCAGCTCACACACCGTCTTGTCCTCCGGAGGATACGATGTTTGGTGTGAAGGTTTTCTTTTACTTGAACGCAGCAGATTTAAAAGTCTCTTACTCACGGAGAAGACATCCAGGTAACCCAGGGTTTTTGTTTACAACTCTCAATCTCTGCGGAAGTTACTCTGGTCGGCGTTTGGAAATTCGAGTCGATACCCCTCCGTAACCGAATCAGCAAGATAACTTGTAGTGCAGTTTAACACAGTTGTAAAAAGAATACTTTGATCACCTTTTTTTATCAGGACACTCCGCATTTCTGGTAAGTTGAGTCTCTGAAATACTCGCTCTGCCTTCACTTCCTCTCAGACCATCTTCTTCCTCCTCCTACCAACCAACCACAGAACACCTCCTCACTTCTCTCTTGGGTCCCTCTAGTGATTCATTTTTATATTGTTCTCATAATTGGGAATTTCCATATATGGACTCAGTAGGCGGGCAGTCTGTTTGTGGTTGTTAAACCTCGCGTCGCCACAATTAAAAGGCGAAATATTGCCAGACAGACAAAGCAACTTTCGGTTTTGGAGGGAGACTTCAGGTGAAGACGCGCGCACACACACACACACATACAGGATACACTCTTGTCGGCCTTTTCATTATTGATTCTTTTAACATTAAACTCATAATAATCAAGTGCACAAAAGAACAGATGAACTTCGGAAAAAGTATTCATTGCGGTTGCCGCGAGGTTGCTTTGTTTCTCTGCAGTTAGCTTGTCAGATTTTAACTACAGCCTACTGCATGCTATCGTCTTAAGTAAATTATTTGGAATTATATTTTCCATTTAATTCAAATAAATATTGAATTAAAAAAAGGAATACTTGAAAAAGGTGGGCACGGTGTCACGGTGGAAAAGTGATGTCACCGGTGTTGCGACTTAAAACCGGTAACACCGTCAACACCGTCTATCGTGGCAAGCCTAATATAAATATATATATATATATATATATATATATATATATATATATATATATATATATATATATATATATATAGTATTAGTAGACTGTCTGCTTAATATTTGCTGATACTGCTGCTTAACAGACATTTAACTAACTATAAGAAACTTTGCAAGTACATGTCAACTTACACTAACCCTTACCCCAACCTAACAGTCTACTTATATTCTAATGAAAATTAGTTGACATGTAGATGCAATGTATTCAACATTCAACAAACGGACCATCAGAATAAAGTGTGACCATATATATATATATATATATATATATATATATATATATATATATATATATATATATATATATATATATATATATAAAGAGAGCGACAGAGAGAGAGATATATGCTCGTTTTATATATATTTATATATATATATATATATATATATATATATATATATATATATATCGGGAGCGCTATATTGTTAGACCGCCCTCTCCTGTTCAAATTACACCAGAGTTACCGAAGCCCTACTGCGTTTTATTTGGAAATTTAATCCTGTGCTGCAAAAAATCTAGTCGGCTTGCGCGATACAGCCGCGGGAATGCAGTCGTCTACACTGTAGTTTCCTACTCCTGGAAGTTCTCTTCTAACATCATCCTCTTTTTACAGAATCTGTACAAAGTTACATGGCAAATGCCATACAGTTTTGCTACAGATCTTATAAACTTTCCCAGATCTTTTACATAGGGACCACAGGACCTCAGTTTAACGTCTCATCCGAAAGACGGTGCTTACTGGCATCATCTCTCAGTGATGTCCCCATCACTATACTGGGGCATTAGGACCCACACAAACCACAGGTTGAGCGCCCCTGTTGACCTCACTAACAAAAACTTCCAACAGCAACCAAATTTTCCCATGCAGTCTCCCAACCAGTCTCAGCCCTGCTTAGCTTCATTGAGCAACCAGTCTTGAGCTGTAGTAACAGATTAACATATGGCTTACCAAAGTTTTACTACAAATAGTATGGTTAGTGTTTCAAAACCACAATTAATTTGTGATTACCATGGATTTACTACAAAAAAGTTTTTGTTTGATTTATTTGCAGTAAAATCTTTGCTTGGTGCTTGTAAATATCTAGCATTCATGTTTTGGGTTTTGATGCCTTAGGTGTTTTACATTTTGTTGCTTGTGCCTTTCAGCTGGGGTTAATTTATGTTTATTGCTTCAGGGCTGAAAGAAGAATCTCAAGGACTGGATGAAATAAAAGAGAAGGATCAATGTGAGAAACAGCATGATTTAAAGATGGAAGAAAAATCCACACATAACCTCGAAGTCCACCTGAATTCCCACAATGGAGAGAAGCCGTACAGCTGCCAACAGTGTGGGAAGACTTTCAGTTTTAAAAAAAGCCTTAAAGTCCACATGAATATCCACACTGGAGAGAAGCCTTACACCTGCCAACAGTGTGGAAATAGTTTTAGTCAAAAGCGAAGTCTTGATATCCACATGACAATTCACACTGGAGAGAAACCATTCACTTGCCAACAGTGTGGAAAAGGTTTTGCTCAAAAACAAAAACTTGTCGTTCACATGAGAGTTCACACTGGGGAGAAACCTTGCATATGCTTACAGTGCGGAATGAGCTTTAGTCAAAAACGAAGTCTTGATACCCACATGAGAATCCACACTGGAGAAAAGCCTTTCACCTGTCAACAATGTGGAAAGAGTTTCAGTCGAAAAGGAACTCTTGATATCCACATGAGCATCCACACTGGAGAGAAACCATTCGTCTGTGAACACTGTGGAAAGAGTTTTATTAAATCAGAAGGCCTCAAAGCCCACATGAGTGTTCACACTGGAGAGAAACCCTACCCATGCTTACAGTGTGAAAAGAGTTTCACTCAAAAACGAAGCCTTGATACCCACATGAATGTCCACACTGGAGAGAAACCATATTCTTGCCAACATTGTGGAAAGGGTTTCACGCAAAAACGAAGTCTTAATTTCCACATAAAAAGGGTTTTAAATAAACACTAACCAAGAGTTTGGAAATTCGACCATAGTGGGTAATGCAAATCAAACCTCTAGACATTTTCGTCTATGACAATGTGAAAAAAGTTTGTCTGAAGCATTGCAAATTTATTAAAAATACTACATTATCACATGTATACAAGCCTTTGCCATGACACAAAATTGTGCTCAGGTGCTCCTGTTTTCTCTGATCATTTGTTATGTTTCTGCAACTTTACAGTTGTACAGAAAGAGTTTTGAAGGTCCCAATGAGCACAGTGGAGTCCATCTGTAAAAGTTTGGGAACACTTTGTTGAGAGGGATGCCTGGCAAACTGAGCAATTGTGAAAGAATGGTCTTAGTCAGGGAGGAGACCAATAACCTAATGGCTAGTGTTTCTCTGACGACAGAGGAAAATCTCCCAGAAGGTCAACCATCTTTGCAGCTCTAAACCAATCGAGCCTGTATGGTAGAGTGATTAGTTAGAGCCACTCTTCAGCTTCCATCAATAGAGAAATGTTTGGGACCACTTTGTTGAGAGGGATGCCTGGCCAAACTGAGCAATTTTGGAAGAAGGGTCTTAGTCAGGAAGGAGACCAATACCCTGATGGCTAGTGTTTCTCTGATGACAGGAAAATCTTCCAGAAGGTCAACCATCTTTGCAGCTCTAAACCAATCGAGCCTGTATGGTAGAGTGATTGGTTAGAGCCACTCTTCAGCTTCCATCAATAGAGAAATGTTTGGGACCACTTTGTTGAGAGGGATGCCTGGCAAACTGAGCAATTGTGGAAGAAGGGTCTTAGTCAGGGAGGAGACCAATAACCTAATGGCTAGTGTTTCTCTGACGACAGAGGAAAATCTCCCAGAAGGTCAACCATCTTTGCAGCTTTAAACCAATCGAGCCTGTATGGTAGAGTGATTGGTTGGAGCCACTCTTCAGCTTCCATCAATAGAGAAATGTTTGGGACCACTTTGTTGAGAGGGATGCCTGGCCAAACTGAGCAATTGCGGAAGAAGGGTCTTAGTCAGGGAGGAGACCAATAACCTGATGGCTAGTGTTTCTCTGACGACAGAGAAGAACCTTCCAGAAGGTCAACTATCTTTGCAGCTCTTAACCAATCAAGCTTGTATGTTAGAGTGACTAGTTAGAGCCACTCTTCAACTTCCAACAATAGAGAGGGTTGGATTGGGATGTGTGCGTGGCCTAAATGCACTCTGTCTCTATCAGCCTTGTTGGATGTTATTCAGTGGCAGGAACTGAAAGACTAGTCAGGATTGTGGGAAAGATGAATGCAGGAGAAAATAAAAAAAAAATTCTTGATGAAAACCTCCTCCAGAGCACTCAGCATCTCAAACTGAGGTGATGGTTCATTTCTACCATGACAGTGACCCTAAGCATACAGCGAAAATAACAATGGAGTGGCTACAGGACAACTCTGTGAATGTCCATGAGTCCAGACTTGAACCCTATTGAACATCTCTGGAGAGATCTGAAAATGACTGAGCACTGATGCTCCCCATCCAACCTGATGGAGCTTGAGAGGTACTGCAAAGCTTGTATTATCATATACGCAAAAATACTAGATGCCAATAGCTTAGTGGACAGTGCATTGAGATAAAACACAACTGTGGTTGTCTTAAGTTCTAGTCCTGTCTCGCAGACCCTTCCTGATTCCCCACCCCCCACCCCTCTGTACCTCTTCAACTGCATCTTTAAGGTCCCATCATAATTTAGGCTAAAATGCGAGCTAATTTGATTTCAATCTTCCAATCAGTAGTCACTATAGCAGGGGTCACCAACCCAGTTCCTAAAGAGCTACCTTCTTCCAGAATTCAGCTCAAACCCTGATCAAACACAACTGAACCAAATAATTAGGACCTGAAGCAACAAGGGTTATAACACATTGACTGACTTTATAGGTTACAATAAACGCATCGAATATATGTGGAAAACTAAAGCATATTATTCACATTTTATTGGTGCTGGTAGATGACAGCTGTGGTTCTGAGATGCCACTATTAACACCAGACCAGGACATGGTAAATAAGTGTTTAATGTAGTTAATAAAGCTTCACTGGTATCAGACACTGTGGTTGTTTATTGTTGTGCACTTAACTGGAGTCTCTAATCATGCCCAGTTTTTTGCTGCATGCTCTCTGAGTAGTGTTATTTTTCATTACCTGGAAATAAAATGACTGATAAACTGGTTCTTGTATCTAGAAACTAAACATCATTTAAACGAGGAGTTTGAGTAAAAATGCTGCAACTATATTTGTTAGTAAAAAAAAAAAAATGAAAAGATAAGGCTATAATCAGTTAACCACATTATTTAATAGTCTAAACACTTTAGTATTACCCTTGTATATCCTTAAATTAAAGAATAAATGGGTGTCAAGGAAATACCACATGGCTTATTGGCATATATTCTAATATTGGAAAAACGAACTTGCGGTTGCGTGATATGTGAATGGACCGCTGCTATAGTTAATCCAGTGGCGTGCGTATTAGCCTTGGTGTAGCTATAAGCTCGGAACTTTAAACTAGCGCACGGGTGGCATTACTTTGTTTAGTTGCAGCAGTTTCGTTCTGTGCAACAGAAACGCGGCGTTGAGAAGCCTTTAAGCTGAAGTATCCAAATGTTTTCGGCTGCTCGCACCACTCGCTTAACATCAGGTGACTCACGCTCTGCGCAGCCTTCAACTGCAGCAAAGAGCTTAGAATGACCAAGAGGCGACGCTCAATAGAGCGTTCTATTGCAACAGCCCGTGATTCCGCCATTTTGGCGTGAAAGCGATCGGCCGTCCATTGGATCTCATTGCTGTTGCAATGGCAAGCTTTGTTTTTCATTTATTTATTTAAAAAGCACATTAAAGCTGAGATACAACCTGCATCTAGTGGCTGTTTCCCAAACAACAACAGAGTGCTGCCTCTTGGGCTGCGTCCGAAACCGCCTACTACTCAGTAGGTACTGCATTTGAATTTAAACGTACTACTCGACTGTTAGAAAAGTACATTCTATACAGTATGAATGTAAGTAGTATGAATGGAATTCGGACGTACTACATCTGCCATTTTGTCATGGTCACGTGACCTACCTGCGTCAGTTGCGTCGCTTCACTCCCATTCATGAATTCTCTCACGGGGTATCATGGGATAGCGCAGCGTGCATGGGATGCGCACTTCAGAATCTCGCCGGAAGTTGTAAGTCATCCGGGTACTTCTCACATACTGATTTTCGAATTCTACGAAATCGGACATACTACTCGACTCGCATACTGATTTAAGCGTACTGTATAGTAAGGAAGTATGCGGTTTCGGACGCAGCCTTGGTCATTCTAAGCTCTTTGACTGCAGCTCGCAATAAGGGGCGTCTGCAGACTTGCATCCAGACAGTTTTACGGCCCAGGCAGTAATCAGTTTTACGACCCTGCTGTTTCTGATGCGTCCAGTAGGGGGGAGGGGGTGAAAGATACATGGCCAGATAATACATTTGAAGTCAACGCCCCCAGATTATTAAATGTCCTAATCATAAAGATATATTTTAATTATATGACACTACACATAAACGCAAAGTTAATATATCAGAAAGTGAGCTATATACTCACTATAGAATATGCTCACTTGACACACTCACCAAATAATTTCAGATATACAAAAGCCCAAATGCTAATTAATTTAGGGCGCTTTCACACCTGTGAATCGATTCAGTTGTTCCGAAACAGGGATTAAAATTGTTACATTGTTGCTCTTTGTTGTTGGTGCGGTTCGCTTTCACACGGCAAAGTTTCTAAACGGACCAAAAGAGCTAAAACAAGTCACGTGTGAGTAAACTCTCCTCACATTGGTCAGAGTTTCACGGTTTATTTTGCAGAGTCCCGCTCAGCTGTCGGGGGTGGTTTGGTGGTGTTTGACAGCGTGCGCGCGACATGTCTGAAGAGCGAGGAGGGATGCGGTGGGGAGGGGTGATGAGAAGGGTGCGCGACGTATTTTGAGGACCGGGAGGAAGACGCGCGATTTCCGGGAGATTATCACTCGTTTGCGGGCATCCGGGAGTCTCTGTGCATTTGCGGGAGACTCCCGGAACTTCCGGGAGACTTGGGATGTCTGGAATGACTCATAATCTACTCATAATTCTCTCTTCATATAGCCGTATGCCTATTACATTTCCATAAAACACTGTGATATAGGCGGGCTCAGATCGTATCGCTTTCTCACTACAATCGATCCGCTCCAGAGTTCGTTTCAATCGAGCCGAGACCACCTCATTCAGGCGGTCTCGGAGCGATTGCTTTGGCGCGATTCCGAGCGCGACTGGGCGCTAACTGGGCAAACGCGCCAGGTTCCGGAACAAAAGTCTAGGTGTGAAAGCACCCTTAGATTAATTTAATTATAAAAATTAAAAGCACAAATAGTTGGATAGTGTAATAGTTAATTGTAGCCTAGTTATACATTTTCATTGTTTATACAGTTGAAGTCAGAATTATTAGCCCCCCTTTGATTTTTTGATTTTTTTTTTTTAAATATTTCCCAAATGATGTTTAACAGAGCAAGGAAATGTTCACAGTATGTATGATATTATTTTGTCTTCTGGAGAAAGTCTTATTTGTTTTATTTTACTGTCGTCATGGCAAAGATAAAAGAAATCATTTATTAGAAATGAGTTATTAAAACTATTATGATTAGAAATGTGTTGAAAAAATCTCTCTGTAAAACAGAAATTGGGAAAAAAATAAACAGGGGGGCTGATAATTCTGACTTAAACTGTATATATATATATATATATATATATATATATATATATATATATATATATATATATATATATATATCTCAAAATGCCTTTTTAAAGATGCATTTACTACTGTATTACTAAAAAGTATTATAGTATTACTACTAATACTATATTATTATTTGTAATATTACTATAAATAATACAGGTTTAAACAAAACCTTAATTTATGTCCATGCACAACTCAAAAATGCATGTTGAGCAAGTCCACGAATGAAGAACAATTTACAGTATTTTTATTTTCGCCATCACCACTTATGAATGTTGTTTGAATTTAAGTCACCATAGAAAGGTAAGTTATTAGCCCTTTATTGGCGTTGCAATTTAAGTTTATCCACATTCCCTGCTGAAAAATCCAGCTTAAACCAGCCTAAGATGGTTGGCTGGTTTTAGCTGGTCGACCAGCCTGGTTTTAGAGGGGTTTTGGCCATTCCAGGCTGGTTTCCAGCCATTTCCAGCCTGGTCTTAGCTGGTCAGGCTGGGAGTTGACCAGCTAAAACCAGCTTGACCAGCCAAAACCAGCTATGTCCAGCTTAAACCAGGCTGGAAACCAGCCTGGAAATGGCCAAAACCTCTCTAAAAGCAGGCTGGTCAACCAGCTAAAACCAGCCAACCATCTTAGGCTGGTTAAAGCTGTTTTTTTCAGCAGGGTTGCCACAAACACACATTGGTCGAAACATTTATTGTTAACTGAGTTCTTCATTGTGCTGTAAAAAATTACAATTTTAAAGGGGATTGTAATTGTATTTTTGATAGGAAACTGTTTTTTTGTGATGGTTATAGTTTTTAAAACGGTAAAATATTATTGAAGGGAGCCAGCTGGAGAGCCACATACTTTTGGTCAAAGAGCCGCAGGTTCCCTACCACTGGTGTAGAGGCTTATAATAATACTGTACTGCCTTCCCCTACTGGACGCATCAGGAACGACAGGGGTGTAATCCCTGCCCGGGCCGTAGATCTGCCTGGATCCAAGTCTGCAGTCTCCCCCTCCTTTGTGTAACAGTAACTGGCAAAAAAAAAAGCTAAACAAAAGAGACTTTTATTTTGGCGTGGCGGTGTGACGTCATAAGGCTGCGCCTCTCCTGCGCTGTGTTTCAACTGGAGAAAGGTTTGCGTTTTAAAACTTTTGCGTTGATATAAACCGATTGATTAAAGTTTCAGGTTAATGTTAATGTTTCAGTTTCACTGAAGTGTCCGATGCTAAAACTTGTTGTGGACAATGTTATTTTAACCTTTTATACAACGTAGTATTATTTTACTCACAGTAACGAGGGCTATTGTTTGAACAACAGAAATGTGTGTAATACGTGGTTTAATGAAGGTTTTATTTATTAAATACCATAATGTCAATCCAAAGTAAATGGAGTACTCGTTTTAATCAGGTTATACTGAGGTAAAGTTGGTTTTATATTCACACAGTCATCCATTTTAGAACAGTAGGAACTTGCGATGCAATACTTTGAGTGTTTGGTCTTATACAGCATGTAAATATGACTTCAAATCAACATTAGCACTGTTTAATTGACTGTGAACATGTTGTACTTTGATAGTCATTTACTGATAATATGAATCTACCATTTATAATTTGCAAAGAATACTTGGGTTAAAGGTTAATGTGCAAATATAAAACTAACTTTACCTCAGTTCAGGTCATTTGTGGCAATTGTTTCTTGCTCAAACTTTTTTTTACCTGATTTTTATTTGTTAACTTCAATAATGTCGGAGAGAAGTTATTTTGTTTCTGTTCATTGTTTTATTTATTTTAATCAGGACATTTTTATTGTTTTGTTCATTTTAAACAGGATAAAGTGTCCAAACACAGAGAAAAACTCCTGCTGAAGCGACTGATCTCCACACTGTTATAAAGATGGCGTTTATTAAAGAGGAGAGTGAAGACGTGAAGATTGAAGAAACATTCACAGTCAAACAGGAAGTTCCAGAGGAACAAATAGGTTTGTTTTCATTCTCAAAGACCAACTCAGTCATTTGATCCTCATTCAGATATATTTTAATAATAAGAATACTAATTTAAATCCATCTTGCAGCTCTGAGTGTGTTGCCTAGTTCTCCTAAATGCACATAAGCACTCATTGAAAGACAGGAATCAGTTTCTTGTTACTTGTTCTCGTGTCTTTTGTCATTATTTTATGTATTATTAGTCTCCCATTTTCTATACCTTCTTAAGGTTATTGCTTTTCTTGTTCTTCAACTGTTTGTAAAGCGTCCTTGAGCACTGGCGCTATAAAAAATAAATAAAAACAATAAATAAATTAAACAAAAAAAGTTTGAGCTGGCAACATTTTAACTACAGTATTCTAATAGAAGATATCTGCTGTTACGACGATGATGTTGACTTATTACTTGCATGTTGAATCATGTTGGTCACAATTCCCTTTTTTTCATCAACTTCTTTATGGGTTTAAACCTTGGCCAGTATTGGGCAAGGTATTTTAAAAAGTACTTGTTTCTAGTTCTTACAGATAGTATCTGAGATAGAATGACATCATTATAATAATAAATAATTACCAGAACTATTGTGTTAACAGTATGTCGAAAAAAAGTGGATAATCCCCAATTTTAAACATGCTGAATGAAATGGATTAATCGTTACAAAACATCGTACACTATTCTAAACTTCACTCACCGGCCACTTTATTAGGTACACCTTACTCTTACCGAGTTGGGCCCCCTTTTGCCTTCAGAACTGCCTTAATCCTTCGTGGCGTAGATTCAACAAGGTACTGGAAATATTCCTCAGAGATTTTGGCCCATATTGACATGATAGCATCACGCAGATTTAGTGAATGTGGAGGCCATTTGAGTACAGTGAACTCATTGTCATGTTCAAGAAACCAGTCTGAGATGATTCGCACTTTATGGACATGGCATGTTTTCCTGCTGTAAGCAGCCATCAGAAGATGGGTACACTGTGGTCATAAAGGAATGGACATGGTCAGCAACAATACTCTGGTAGGCTGTGGCGTTGACATGATGCTTAATTGGTACTAATGGGCCCAAAGTGTGCCAAGAAAATATCCCCCACACCATTACACCACCACTATCAGCCTGAACTATTGATACATGGCAGGATGGGTCCATGCTTTCATGTTGTTGATGCCAAATTCTGACCCTACCATCTGAATGTTGCAGTAGAGATCGAGACTCAGAAATCTTCTATTGTCCAATTTTGGTGAGCCTGTGCCAAACTTGTAGCCTCAGTTTCCTGTTCTTAGCTGACAGTTGTGGCACCCGGTGTGGTCTTCTGCTGCTGTAGCCATCCGGTTCAAGGTGTTGTGTGTTCAGAGATGCTCTTCTGCAGACCTCGGTTGTACTGAGTGGTTATTTGAGTTACTGTTGCCTTTCTATCAGCTGGAACCAGTCTGGCCATTCTCCTCTGACATCAACAAGGCATTTGCACCCACAGAACTGCCACTCACTGGATATTTTCTCTTTTTCAGACCATTCTCTGTAAACCCTAGAGATGGTTGTGCGTGACAATCCCAGTAGATCAGCAGTTTCTGAAATACTCAGACCAGCTCGTCTGGCACCAACAACCATGCCACGTTCAAAGTCACTTAAATCCCCTTTCTTCCTCATTCTGATGCTCGGTTTGAGCTGCAGCAGATCATCTTGACCATGTCTACATGCCTAAATGCATTGAGTTGCTGCCATGTGATTGGCTGATTAGAAATTTGCATTATCGAGCAGTCGGACAGGTGTACCTAATAAGAGTTTATATTGATTTCGCTGTGGGGCGACTTGAGACAAAACTAACAAATTATAGTGGAACAATAACGTTTAGCTTTGCACTGACTACAACTGGCCAACAAGTAGAGCAGTTTGACCGTTTATTAATCCTGGTCATTTCAAATAGGCAACTGACTTAGAAGTTCTAAATCTAAAACAATAGCATATGAGATCAGGTCACTACTATGACATGAATGACAATTTCTGCATGTCGCTGTTTGTCATTGTGCTCTGGTTATCCTGAGAGCTGATGCTAAGCATTCTTAAGGCTTTTCACAGTTGAAACTGTTAACCCTGGGTCATTCTAAACCCTGGATAAACCGAATCCTGGGTTATCTGTAATCACGTTCCACACTGCTCATGCTATACCTCGGGTTAACAAATAATCCTGGCTGTTCATGTACAGTTAATTCACACTGTACATTCCCAAACCCAGAGTTAACGTTATTATTTGTATATTTAGATTGTCACTATCTATATTGGACAAACCTAACCTTTTGCATTTCTGCATCTTGTCAGGTATCTAATAGTGATGTGCAGATCGATACTAAAATATCGATATCTCCGATATGAGCTTTGTATATTCTAGAATCGATTAACTTATCAATTTTGATATTTCAGTAATTTGGAGCAAATATGTAGTTTATTACAGCGGAAAGTAACCACAAATACCCATGTTTATCTGAATTATACCAACTTAGTCGGAACTACTTGTTCTTCATGTGCGTAAAATGGCACTGCACAACTGCAGAGCGCACTAGCTAGCCACTCAGCCCGCTGGCACATGTTGTTCAGTCACGCTGTCATTTAATATGGCTGACCGCAAGCGAAGTTATGTGTGGGGCTACTTCACTTCCATAAGCTCAAACCATGCAGTTTGTGACACGTGTAACAAAACAGTGAGGTACCGTGGTAATACCACAAACCTCATCAAACATCTACATATTAATCACACGATAGAATATGACAACGTCAGAAGAGGAGGAAAGGAGAGGCACAGGTGCTGCTAGGGCGAGACAGACTTTGCTTTTAGAGTCCTTAGGTGCAGCAGGCAGGCACTATCCAGGTACAGAGGGAGAAAATGTGGCGATGTGGCTGTATTTTGGGGGCTTGGGTTTTTGTGACAATAAACAACGGCAGTTCCCTAAAAAAAGTGCAGCTTGTAGTGAAATGTGTCCCTGAGATAATAGGGTATATGCAGAATTATGCGGAAGGACTTTTAATTTGTGAGTAACCTGGGTCAAACGCTTTCGGTGAACTGTATGCTGTTACAAAATCAGGCTCTGTTTTCTTTAAAAATCAGTGATCTCCACTGGCTGAGTGACATCGGATATAAAGTAGGTCTCAGAATGTACAAGAAGCACTGCATTACATTACATTTTTCTTTGCCATGTCTTTAAAATATGAACATTTCTTTTACCCCAGTATAGAGCCTCTGCGCTAGCCTGCTAATCAGGCAGACGTTTTAAGTAGGGGTGTAACGATACTACAAACCGAACCGAAATATCGCGATACACCAGCCACGATACGCATCGCGACACTCTTGTGGCGTACCGCGATACTCTCACGCCCCCTGCTGCCCATTGTTGAGGATGACGTCACTTGTCTCTAACTAATTAAACCAAATTTAAGCACGTATTTGATCACATTTGATTAAATTGTACTAGTAATGAGGTCTTGTTCTAAATATTATATTCTAAAGTTAGTATTTTCCAAGTGCATGTCATGTGAGTGAGCGATCACACTCGATTACTACTGCATGGTTTCTGCTACATTCATTCTTCCATGGCAGGGTGCCACACCAAAATTCCCCCTGCCACTAACTGATGCTTGCGCGTCGATTTTCTCTGTTCATGCACAAAATTCTTGCGTGCCCTCATATATACTCTGCTCAAGTGCGCTTTCAAATACACACTGCTGAAGTGCGATTTAGTGTGTTTACGCATCACGCATCACTAACTGACTGACAGGTGCGTGATGCGTGAGGCTAGCAAATACGATGTAGCTTTCAGTTAAAGAGCCCCTATTATACATTAAATAGGGTCATATTTTGGTTGTAAGGGTCTCCAACAACAGTCTAATATGCATGCAAGGTCAAAAAACACTTTCATGGTCTTATAATCTGCATTTATTTTTACCTAATTATCCCAGCGACTCCCATATTAATCGTTCAGTGGTTCATTTGTTCCCAAACCCCTCCTTGGCATGAAGCTAATCTGCGCTGATTGGACCGATGACAGCCTGTTGCAATTGGTCGACAGCGTTCAGCACGAGACAGAGTGAAATGCACAGCTTATCAACAACATAGAAGTAGTCAGAGTGCGTACACGCTTCATATTAGTGTAAGGCGTGGATTTCGGTAGTGGGTGAATGTAAATACAGACGATCGGCTTGAAAATACGGACGACTAACTATTTTATTAAGTAAAAACTCCAAGAACTGGGGAGGAAATCGACACGCGTCTCCTAGCCTGTCACACTCTACCTCAGTGTTGCCAGATGTAGCGGACTGATTCCAGCCCAAAAACTATCCAAAACCCGCCAAAATGCAAAAAAAAAACCCGCCCACTCATCTGAAAAACAGATGAGTCGCGAAAAACACGACAAGTGTTTATACCCGCACAATCGAGTTAAAAACAGTCCGATTGAACGGGAAACCGCCCAATCTGGCAACTCTGCTCTACCTGCTCTTTTTTCACACACACACACACACACACACACACACACACACACACACACACACACACACACACACACACACACACACACACACACACACACACATTACCCTCCTCCTCAGAAGACACAACACAAAAATAAAAGTCCTTAACAGAAACATTCAAAAACAGAATACATAAGAATGTATATTAAAGAAACAACTTCACATTAGTTACTGACACCACAGAACACAGTACCCGGTTCTCATCAGTGTTATTAGAGCCCCCGCCACCATAGAATAGTGAGGGTGGCGCCCGTGAACTCCCCCGGTTTTCCCCGTTCATCTGCGACGCGCACCCCCTCCCTCCCGGTCCTCACTTTCCCCCAGTCTCCCGGATTTTTTGTGTGTGCATGAGTGCATTAAAGCAGTTCAGTTAAACACTAGCATATTGCTCTGTTATTAACAATGACACACATTCAGTATTAATCCACACAGTGGCAAAAGCTGAACTATTCTGAACCTTGACCGCCGCACGTGTGTAAGAACAGCTGACGGTAGCCATAGCCATGACAAACGACAGGATTGCAAGCTCACAAACACGTTTAAATCCGCAAAGAAAGCGGCACGCATCGCGTTTTTAGGATGGTTTTAGTCGCGATATGTATAAGTGTTTAAAATGTTCTCATGGGCTTACCTAAACTCTGCTTTGCCCAATGATCACCAACCCTCATTACAAAATGGAGGAATAATCCATGAGCTGTGTATTGATAGTTCCTGTGGAGCTCTGTCAAAGTCTCATACATCAGTAGTCTTTTCTGATCCTTTCTTTTTTGCAAAGTAAACCTCAACCACTGACTCTTCACAGCTTCATCTTTGGGTAAAGAATATAACACGAACTTTCCCTCAAACTTCCAATAATATCCAGCTAAGCACAGCGTCTTCATGACTTCAGGATCTGTTTATCTTCCTCTCTTAGCTGCTGTGTTAGTGGGCGGGGCCGCAGGTTTAAATTCGCGGGTCTGCGCGCGCAACCATTATGTTTCGTGTCTACGTCACGCCGAAACGGCTAAAGAATCGTTATCAAGACGATTTGTTTAAACCACTACGAGTCGACTCTTTTATAGATGAATCAATAGTTTTAAACACTGTCCACTTTCAGATTTAAGCTTTAGCTGGATATTTCACTTCACTTAGAGCTGTGTTACACACTACATAGAAGGTCATTTTCAAAAACCCATAATAGGGGCTCTTTAAGATGAACACAGTTTCCATAATTATACTTTATAGATAATAGATAATGCTTTATAATACTTTAAAATGTATAGATGACGTTATCTTGCTGGAGTTTATAGCCGTTTCACTTTACTTCAGGGAGCATTAATGCCGCTCGCGTCTATTGGAGACATTCATAAATATTTCTAGCAAATCTAATGAAGGTTGGAGACATACTTGTTACATAAACACACTAAATCGCACTTCAGCTGTGTGTATTTGAAAGCGTACTTGAGCAGAGTATATATGAGGGCACGTAAGAATTTTGTGCATGAACAGAGAAAATCGGCGCGCAAGCAATATATTGAGATTGCAGTTTTCAGCGCCGTGCACTGTATTCTTCCCTATACTGAACTGTAGAATAAAATAAATACAAAGATGACGTTCACCTCTTACCTGATGTCTTTAACAAGACATTTCCTATGTGCTTGCAAAATGGAAGTCATAAGACATCTTCCCTATCCACCTTACTCTGAGAGAAGAGTGAACTTGAGGAGGTAAAGCTCAATATGACGGGAAAGGGCTGAGCCAAAAAGTAACAAACAAATCAATCGAAATAAAAATGTACAAAAATCACAAACTTTCTCAAAGTGGGCAAAAGTAATGCTAATTTTGCCCAAACGAAAGTTAAGCAAAAACAGCGAAAATCATAATCATGTTAGCAAAATACACGAAAAACGAGATCAAAGGAAAATGCGCTCTCCTCCTGATGGCCTTTTTATATTCCCGCGCCACGACCAATCAGCGGTCGTGAAGGCGGACATACAGAAATGACAGGCATGGAGAGAGCGGAAACCTTTCTATCGAAATGAAAACTCAGATAACTAAAAATGAGCATCAGTATGTCTGTGTCTGCACAGAGATCAAGCCCCTCACCTGAGAATGTGGACGTTTTATGACGAGTTATGACGTTTTTAAAGAAGAACTTAAAACTTATCTAAAAATGTCCTTAGAGAGGACAAGCCTGTTTATCTTTCACTAGTCTACACTGCAGTTATTTATTTAATTTGAGGTTACTTTCTTAAGATGGCTGCACTAAAGAGAATTGTTTTTTTCTGACTAGTCTATATTGGAGGTATTTATCTAATGTTTGTTGTTTACTCAGGTATCCTGACTGTACTAAAATGTGATGGCAAAGTTAATAAAGAAAAAGTTTAGTTCTTGTTATTAAGTGAATCTATAGTTCCTGTTAAGATGACATCAACCCTAACCCCACAGCAAACAGAAACCAAGCCGTGGCTCCAAAACCGTGAACCGAACCGAATTGTGCCTTTGGTGTATCGTTACACCCCTAGTTTTAAGATATACATGCTCAGATGCTGTCAATAAATATGCAAATTGGCTCTTTTTTTTGTATGATAATTCTTCGTCAACAAACAAGAATAAGCCGTTATATGTATCGTTTTCAGTGTGAAGTGACACCTAAGTACACTACTTGTTACTTTAATTTCCTAAACAGTAATTTTTGGGCAAAGTATCGGTATCGGATTGGTATCGCCAATACTCGCCTTCATTTTACTTGGTATCGGATGGGAAACCAGTGGTATCGCACATCACTAGTATCTAAAATGTCACCACGTAGGTCTTTAGCTAAGCCTCAGGACATGCACAACAGCAAGAATACAAGAGTCCCTCACAGCTCCAATACACATCTCTGCCATTTACTTTCAGTAATCATGTGCCTTTCACCATACACACTTCATCTGCTCGTGATCTTTCATATAGGTTTGGTGTCATTTGACAGTTCATGACTTCAGCGTTGTAGTGATGAAATCAGCCGTTGATGTATTTCAATGTACAATCTATTTACTATTGTTGAGTCATGGCCTGAGGAGAGTGTGGTTCTCCCCCCACTGTATCTTTGTTTTCATATTCAGGTGGTTTTGGGGGTTGGTGTTTCCCTCATGTTTGACAATGCTTTGCTCTGGGTATAAGAAGGAAAGGTAACTGTTGATCTGAGAGAATGGCTTTTGCTCTGCGTCTCCCGGTGTGTAGCCTCATGCTGTGTTCACACCAGATGCGAAACGTGCAGATAAATCACGCTATTCGCGCGTAAATAGACGCATGAACATTTGAGTGTACTCGCTTCATTTGTGTGTCAAAATCCACTTCAGAACAGATTTTTATGAACTGATGTCGGTGTCGGCTGGAGGATTTTCCCCGGGACACAAACAACAGGCGCTACGTCACAATCACGCCCCCACAAGAGCACCTTTCTGATTGGTTAACGAGGGGCGAATGTCCACTGAAGTTCAGATTTTTCGAGTGTTAAGCGCGCAAAATGCTCAATTCGTGCCGTGCAATTTGCATCATTTGCGCGTATCGCGCCGCAGGATGTCTATTCGCGCCTTTGCATTGACTTAACATGTAAATCACTCACGCTTGACGCTTCTTCCGCGTCGATGTTCACACCAGATACGGACACCTGGATAAATCAAGCTATTCGCGTGTAAATAGACGCGTGTACATTTGAGTTTACTCGCTTCATTCGCACATCAAAATCTGCTTGATTCGCACGCCAAATCCGCTTCATTCATGCGTCAAATTAATTTCAGAACAGACGCGTATTCGCGTGATGGGTAGGGCTTCTTTCTGCCCGGTGACTCTAGCTTCATTGCTAAATGGCTAACATGGATTTTATTGAGAAAATAACTGTTTATGTGCTTTATGAAGGCTGAAAAACAGCGTTGATTCGTTTGGAGCCGTGTCTGAGTCCACTAGATCCTTTCAGAGGTGCACCCAGCTCTGTGAGCTCATAAACTCCTCTAGAAACTTAACCTGGATGATAGTGCTTCTGACTGAGCCGAGCCCAGTTTGATGAACTGTTGTCGGTGTAGGCAGGAGGATTGTTCCCCGGGACACCAACAACAGGCGCTACGTCATAATCACGCCCCTATAAGAGCAAGCTCCTGATTGGTTAACGCGGCGTGAATGTCCACAGAAGTGCAGATTTTTGAACTCGAGCAATTCGTGCATCAAACATGCAAAACGCTCAGTTCGGATGTCAGGATGTCTATTCGCGCCTTTGCATTGACTTAACATGTAAATCACCCGCGCTTGACGCGTCTTCCGTGTCTAGTATGAACGCAGCATCACAGTTTCCCTGTCTTTGTTTCTCAGCAGTGCATAAGTTTCTCTCTACAGTATGTGAGTTTGTTTAAATATACAGACCGTGGAATGAAACATGTAACTTAATAAACAACATTGCCTGATTTAAGGCGTTGCGATTCTCTTTAGCAATGATGATAACTTTAATGAAGTCAGATTAATTACAATGGAGTCAGTGAATAATTGATTTAAACACGCCGTCCTTCAACTGCTTTCTGTTCTCGATTATTGGTTCAGAATAGCAGCGTAAGCTTCAAGGTTTACAGAATATATTTTGGGGTTAAATGTCCATTTCATGCTTGTCGCATTGTGTCTGAATACTAAAGTTAACCTCTGTTGTTTGTTTTTTTTTGTTTAAGACTCGATGGTGCTGAAAGAAGAGACTCATGAACTGAATGAAATTGTAGAGAAACACCAAGACATAACGACTGACGAAAAACCCACACTGACTAAGAAGACTTCACGCGGAAGACCTCGGAAATCCAAATCTGAGTGTAATTTCAGCTGTCATCAATGCGGAAATGTTTTCAATCGAAAACACAACCTTACAGTCCACATGAGAGTTCACACTGGAGAGAAGCCTTACACCTGCGAACAGTGTGGAAAGAGTTTTGCAAAAATTCATGTGTTTAATGGCCACATGAAAATTCACACTGGAGAGAGGCCGCACATATGCCAACAGTGTGGGAAAGGCTTCTATCATACAGGAAACTTGGCAGTGCACATGAGACGTCACACTGGAGAGAGACCTTACATATGCACAGAGTGCGGTAAAGGTTTCATATGCAAAAGCACACTTAAATACCACATGATAAGTCACGCCAGAGAGAAGCCGTTTCCATGCGATCAGTGTGGAAAGAGCTTCACAACCAAAGCTAGCCACATGAACCACATGAATTATCACACTGGAACCATAGTGTTCACATGTGATCAGTGTGGAAAGACTCTCGCACGCAAAGACTCCATTAAGCAACACATGAAGAATCACTCAAGAGAGCAACGTTTTAAATGCAATGAGTGTGGAAAGGACTTTAAGCATAAAAGAACCCTCAGCACCCACATGAAGCTTCACAACGGAGAGCAGAGTCCTCAAAACTGAGGCCTTGTCCATACAAACACGGGTGTATTCAAAGCGGCAGCTTGTTCATGTCATTTGGCTGTTCATTCACATACATGTCAAGTTACTGAAAATGAAACCCTTCGAACACCTGAAGATTTAAACTCAATAACTGAAGAGAGGGGAAGATATTAGGAACTGTTTTATAGTGTAGATAGTGTATAGTGTAGATTAGCCCACTACCAGGTTGTGAGAGTTGCTGCCGAGCTGCAAGAACGCAAAATATCTCTATATGTGTTCCAACTTTATTATGAACCGATAACCATATTTGTGCACACTTGCAAATTGTTTATTGATTTGCCAGTCAAATGGTCGACACTGAAAAGACAAAAGATAAGGGATGAGGAAATATTTGGGGGAACAATTAAGGATTGTTAATTAAGGGCAGGTCCAGATATTTAGCATACCAAATATTAGCGAGTCTCAGCAACAAGTCACCTACACCCTTAGGTTGTGTTATTGATCATTCACATTGTCTGATCATGTGAACAAGCATCGATTTGCCTCCAATTTTGGGCTTTTGTCTGCAATTTCACAAAACCCGCTGGCAAATGAAACTCTGGACTAGAACTCGGGATAAAGCAATGACAGTGACCGACTGATGCAGTCTCCCCAAAGCCCTGTTCAGACTACGCAAAGTCATTTGCCAGAACCTTCATTCACAGTGTCAAGTTGCTTTAAAACTGTGCTTGTTAATCATTACCATAAACACCAGTGTTTGTATCTGAACTATAAACTGCTACCTCTGTACTTCTGTATTGTTTGCAACTCAGAAATCATAATACTGGTTGATAAGTCTAAAAGCTGAATCTCTCTCTGGATGAAATGCAGATTTGAATGCACTGCTGAGATCGGCGGAGAAATTAATTTACATTGTGACTAATGTAATTATGATTGTGTGGGTTTTTGGAGATCCCTTTTTTACAATGAATTGTGCAGCTATGCCGAATGCATTAATGAATAAACAAGTAAAAGGGAGAGAAGACACCCATCACACCTAAATTGCAACCATGCATGTTTCTTTGAGAGGGGGGAAGGTATTGAGATTAATAATAGCTCGAGCTAAATATGATCTAGAACTCCCTCGGAGTATGACACATATAAAGATATGTGTAAGTTTTATAATGGCCTTCCATGGGAACAGTAATTACAGGGAGGTGTAATGGCTCATTTCCACTGAGTGGTACGGTTTGGTATGCTTTTATGGCCGTTTCCACTGTCAAAAGGTACCAAAAAGTGAACTGTACTGTACCACTTTTGGGTATCCTTTCGAAAGGGTACCAAAAAGTTTGGAGCAGGACGCGCAGCTGAACGCTGTTGCTTTAGAGCAGGGGTCACCAATCTCAGTCCTGGAGGGCCGGTGTCCCTGCAGGGTTTAGCTCCAACTTGCCTCAACACACCTGCCTGGATGTTTCAAGTATACCTAGTAAGACCTTGATTAGCGTGTTCAGGTGTGTTTGATTAGGGTTGGAGCTAAAATCTGCATGACACCGGCCCTCCAGGAACAAGTTTGGTGACCCCTGGTTTAGAGAGATACGTCACTAGCTCGTTCATAAGCCAGGAGAATGAAAACAAAGGAAGCGCCAACTTCTGAATCCCTTCATTTAGTTTTTTGACCAGGTTAGTAAGGTATCCATCAATGACCTGGGATTTAAAAGTATTAGTACAGGTAAAACTAGGGGTGTCAAAATTAATCGTTTCTTCGGTGCACCACGATGCAGATGGGGACAATTCAATATCGGTTCAGTAATAGATCATAACTGGTTATTACGCACTGACGTCATTTATCCCATATGCGCGATGTCGCGGTAGAATACTATGGCAAAGGAGGCTAGGGTGAGTAAAATAAACACTCCTACTACTTAAAAAGCAGATCTTTCACTGCATTTCTCTAGGGAGAAATGCTGTAAAACTCTAACTCTCTCTTTCTCTCTCTCTCACACACACACACACACTTTGAGCATTTGACCCGCTGGCATGTTCGTGAGGTTAATTTCCCTCCTCTCGGCTGTTTGTGGATCGAGACACAAGCGTGCCTGTGGTGCGAGTTTATTGTATTGTATTTATTCTATTACGGATTACCTGATAACCGCGTATTATGCGCATATAGACTGACCCGCGGCTGTTTTTCCCACGTCACTCATGGGTGAACGGCGCTTTCGTTTCTAAAGCCAAGCGCAGCCCTTTCTGTTGAGCGGGTGAAGAAGACAATGACCAATCATAGGGGTGTAAGAACTTGCCAGCGCTTAAAAAGCAAGCGGGATAATATTTACATTAGTTTATTTGTTATGAAACTTTTATGAATGCTCGTGCTGTCTTCTGTGCATGTATTGGAGTTTTCATTCACAAAGAGTGTTTTTTTTTTGAGCAGGTAAAATTAAAGGTACAGTTCATATATCTGACTGCTTGTATTAAAGGACAAAATTGTATTACAAGTAATATATAAATATAAACATATTTATAGATTTTAATACAATTTTTTTTCTTGTGTTGTAAAGAAAAAAATCTAATTATGTATGGAAAGCATCGTCAATGCACCGTGATGCACCGAGATATCGAATTGAACCGAATCGATGGCATGATAATCGTAACCGAACCGAACCGTGAGACCAGTATAGGTTCACACCCCTAGGTAAAACATTTCAGCGTTCACAAGACAAAGTGTTGATAGGTTTCACATTAAAATCGCAACAATAGATGAGCAAGTCTTGCTAATGCTAAATCTGTTCAGATGAAGAAACAAGCTTATGTACACTGCAGATGAGCTAAGGGTGGTAAAAATACAAGTAAACTGGAAAACAATATATGAAACCAACCTTAGAGTCCGTGGGTCTCAAACTTTACAAAATACAGTGAATATTTTGTTGTAAGCCACTTCTTGGTTCTCAGGCCGAGCATCACAGAATCAAGGTATTTGCCCTAGGTGTCGGTTTCTTCTCCAACCAGCTTGCAGGGTGATCTTCAAGGTAGAAAGGAAATACTATTAAGTAAGAGAACCAAATAGTTGCATTGATTAAAAAAAAATTGCATAATGACATTAGGAGTTTCCATGTTCAAATACCGGGTCATCTTGACCCTGGACTTCGCCCACTGCCCAGTTCCTCCTGCTGGTAGTGGGTCTACAGAAGGTCCCCCATTGCTCCTTCGGGTTGTTCCCAGCCTGTTTCAGTAGGGATTGACCCCACAACAAGGTGTTCACATGCTAGCCCCAATGCCAGGCCTGGCTCCAGGGTGTGGTTCTGGTTATGCCATACCAGGTGACATCACGGCTACCACTAGGGATGGGCGATATGGCCTAAAATCCATATTGCGATATACATTGCAGCCTCTTGCGATAACGATATATATTGCGATATATAAATTATAATAGAACCATTTCAGAACAGGTTACATAGACCCTTAGGAAAGCCAAACTGCTATTTTTTTTAAGAAATAAAGAAACGTTGCATGTCATTTTGAGAACATTTATTGTGCAAAAGCAAAACTGTAATTAAACAACACAATGTTGCAGATAAACTAAATGTAGTGCCTTTTAGAAAGAAAGACTTTTCTTTTAAGTCCTTGGTTCCTAAATGCCAAGTTGCAGAGAACAAATAAACTGGTGTCTTTTTAGTTAAGGAACTTACACTGTACTGAAATTACTTCCAGTATTAAATTAGTCAAATAAAATTGTGTATTGCAGATACTTTAAATAAAAACATATTTCTAACCTGCAGCCTAAGGTAACACATTTGATTTTAAACATTTTGTTCTCCTAATGAAATTAAAACTGGTGTCTTGATCTGCTCTTTCTCTCTCTCTCTCTCTCTCTCTCTCTCTCTCTCTGTCTGCTGTAGTGTTGGTGCTGCTGAGAGATTGAGACGCACCAGACAAAGTTTGCTTATAAAGTAATGCAAAAATGAATACAATAATATCGAAAGCGAAAGCAGATTCTCGGACATGTCCGGGGAAAATGTATTGTCACCCCAAATAATGAGCTGGATCAGTCTATTTAGTCTTCGCGCTCTTCTGTATCCAGCGCGTCTCTGTGGGTCTGCATACAGAGCATGCGAGTCTGTGGCAGAGTGTTCTCAGTTTCTCGCGAACACAGAACCGGGCCGCCCCAATAATGTATCGGCCGCAGCCAAATGCTCGCACTGTTGTTTATTCAAGATGATGCGTTGCAGCCGGCTGCAGCTCGTTGCTCTTAATTTCGCGGGTAGATTGCGTCATCAAACATGCATTATCGCGATAGTGCAATAGAATTAGAAGGCCAATTTTCTATCGTTTATATCGCCCATTACTAGCTACCACCATTCTTCAAGTTCATTTGTCTGGAGATGATATGGTGCACAAAGACTTGTTTCAGTCCTCAAAGCTGTACATGTCTTTGTTAATTTCTAATTTCAGTGTAATAATCATATTAAGGGCTTACTCACACTATGCTATCCGAATCGTGCCCAGGCCCGTTTCCCGGATCGTTTGAGAAGTGTGAGTGCTCTGAATCGGGCTCACGCACAGTACACTTGGGTGGCCCTGGCCCGGTTGGAAGAGGTGGGCCAGAGCGCAGTTCACTTGGGCTCAGGCGCGGTACGCTTACAGTGTGAGTGCAAGCGAGCATGAGCCCGAAACTGAAAGCGAGACGTGACTTTTAAGGGACTGTTTAATATGGATTAATTAATCATTCGTACTGTTCAATGAACGCAAGCTGTCGTAGATTATTAAAGACGCAAACCCCTCATTGCACGTCAGCTGCGCCTTCAGCAAACCTCCTAATTCCTGCAGCATGAGGACTTTATGATTGCTTATGAGCGTCAAAAGTGGCTGATCTGTTCGGCGAAATATTAGACTGCGTGTCACCGCATATCAAACGACTTAAACGATATAACTAAAGAAATATCCACTGTGCTGAGCGGGAGCGCTTACTGAGCAGCGCGTCATCGATGACGGAAACGCGCCCAGGCCCGAATGTAATGTGAGTGCGGGCCGTCGGGGGAGACGGGAGGGGGGACAAGCGTGCTTAGGCCCGATTCAAGGCAACTGTACATAGTGTGAGTACGGCCTTGGGTTCAATTTTGCTCTTAACCACGCATTTAATTATTGTATTGTGATTTAAATTGTGTAGACCCAGCTCTCTGTTCCTAGCTCTGTCAATGCATCACCAGCTTTCTGACAGATAGACAACAGCTAGTCAGAATGGGCAAAATCACATCCGACAGCCGCACCATCAGGACTGGTGCCCCCCAGGGATGTGTTCTCTCCCCACTGCTCTTCTCCCTGTACACCAACCACTGCACCGCAAAAGACCCCTCCATCATGCTCTTGAAGTTTATGGACGACACTACTGTTATCGGCCTCATCCGGAACGGTGACGAGTCTGCATACAGACAGGAGGTGGAGCGGCTGGCTTTATGGTGCAGACACAACAACCTGGAGCTGAACAGGCTCAAAACAGTGGAGATGACAGTGGACTTTAGGAGAAACCCCCCTGCACTCCCCCCACTCACCATCTTGAACAGCACTGTGGCTGCAGTAGAGTCATTCAGGTTCCTGGGCACCACCATCTCTCAGGATCTGAAATGGGACATTCACATAGACTCTATTGTGAAGAAAGCCCAGCAGAGACTGTACTTCCTTCATCAGCTGAGGAAGTTCAACCTGCCACAGGAGCTGCTCGTACAGTTCTACTCAGCTGTTATCCAATCCATCCTCTGCAACCCGATCTTCGTAGACTACAGCGAATAGTCCGGACTGCTGAATGAATCACTGGCACTACCCTTCCTACACTTCAAAATCTGTACTCTTCCAGAGGGAGTAAATGGACTCGCAAAATCACTCTAAACGCCTCGCACCCAGCACACTACCTGTTTGAACTGTTACCGCACTTGGCAATAAAACTGATTCTGAAATTGTAGAATAAAAAATATTGTAGTTCGTATTTTAAAGTGCAAATTTATTTTTTATATTGGCTTTAAACTTCACATACAAAAACTATTTTTGTTAAATACCCGATTGACAAATTATCATCCCTGCTGGTCAGTCACTTAACATTTGGGGGCATTAAAGTTGTTGAAAGATTTAAGGGTGTAAAACACCACATTTTCAGCTGGTTTTGGCTAGGATTGTATAAGCTACAATCCATTTGGTTAAGTAATCCAGCAGAACACAAATATTCTGGTTGGCAGATTTGGTCTGGCCAGATTTTCCAATCAGATCTATTCCCCATGGTAGATTCACCTTATGCCAAGTTCAGACTGCATGATTTTCAAAGTAGTCGTATCACGGATATTTTCACCCTGCATGACTAGGTTAGTGTTCTGTCGGCGCTGTGTTTACACTGTAGGATGGATCGGCGACAGGAGAGTTCTCACCGCATGACTTTAAAATAGGAAGAATCACAGACAATTTTGTCAAAACTTTGTCTCTTCTGGCCCAGCTCAGGGCCACTCAATAACTTTTCCCTCGGCCCAAGTGCTGCAAAGAATGACGGTCCTGAAGTGGCCCATAACTGGATTGAAGACAAGGGCCACACATGGGCCATAACCTGCCCGAATCTCAGCCAATTTATTACCCTTAACTGGCCCTGAACTGGGCCAAAACAGGTTTATTGTTGGTACCGATTCTCAGCTTTAAGTTAACCATATCAACACCACACTTTAACCAGAAAGCCCAAAAGCTGAGCCATAACCCAGCCTAATGTTACCTAAACAAAGTGAACAATCGCTACACTGATCTGAGTCACACACGTCCCATCCCCAACTGGCCCAAATGTAGTTTGCTGTCATGCATGCAGTGCCATCATTGCCATGCATGGCCCACATTGCGCTGACATTATGCATGCCAGTGCCGGCAACACCCCAGCAGTGCCATAATGAGGCCACATTTGGGCCGAGTCCATTTGCTATGTGGGAATCCAAGAAACCAGCCCATGGGCAAAATAAAGGGGTTTCTCCAAAATGGACAGCAGTGCTTTGCTGTGATTGTCTTAAATAGTTTGTCTAAATGTGTAACAGCTGGGTAGGTAATCAAAGCAATGGATTGTGGGAACTGGAGTCCAGGTGGCTGGCAGAGTTAATAGATGGATTGCCCTCTTATGGAGCCTCTAGCTGGTGACCATAACAATTTAAATACACTTCTATTAGATATTTTATTTGTTTGTAATCTTGTTCTTCCTTTATAGACACAGTGCTGGCTACATTCGGCAACCTAATGTACTGCTGTCAATCCAGGCCAGTAAAAATGCAGGTAAATTGCAACACTTTATATAATACCACAATGGGCATTAATCTTACTGACATGAAAATCTTTGAATATGCTATCAGCTTCCTCTTCCTCTGACATGAGCATCCTCCACCTTTACCATAGTGAATGGAAAACCACTGAGAAGCCAAGCATAGGTTATATACTGCGCCAAAGAGCAATTTATCTTTCCCCCAGACAGCAAAGAACGAATGGCGTTTCATTGAGGCCTCGCATAACCCACGCCGTGGCTAACGCGCATCTCTCTGTATGTATGTAACTACACGTCGTACATGTAACTACACGTCGCAACGACGCGTAGAGCAAGCTCTGAGGTTGGTCAGCTTGATAGCTGTGACCAGTGTGGATTGAGAGCCACACGGACCCGTTGGAGCGAGTGTAGAGTCCCATGAAGGAGCTCTAGATGGAAACGGTTGTTTTGTTGTACCACCCTTTTCCTGAAGCGAGGGAAGGGCCCTGGATTCTTATAAATTAGATCACTCTAATTTCTATTTTAACTCCAAAAAGAAACCCATAACCTAATACCAATTAATATAAATAATAAACACAACCAATCTGGTTCAAAATTACCTTTACAATGAAAGATATACAAACAAAAGAAATAAAGGTTTGTTTCAAAATAAAGCTTTTCATTTTCCTTCTTTCCAACTCAAATAAACAGCAAAATCAACAGTTCATTTAGAAAAGCTCAAAAATAGTCCATATAAAATCAATCGAGAAATAAATAAACCCTGTTGCAGGCCTTTGCCGGTGCTTGCGTTCATAGTGGCATAAAACACAGTTGCTCCTTCGCCCGAAGGGCAAATAAACAACAGTTCGGTCTTACCGGAGCCAGGGAATACTCTAGAACCGGAGCTATAGTGCGTGGAGAAATAGGAGAGAGTCAGCAGGGGATGTCGCATCCAGCACTGCCAGAGGAGCCACTGAGATATCCTGGTTTCTCAGTGCACTATCTGGGATATCCAGGGTTGTTGGTGATACTCAATTGTGGTCCACTGACGCGAACTCGCAGATCGGGTCGTATTCAGTAAACAGTGCAACAAATAGTCTGTTGATCCTCAAGGAGGAAATTGCTATCCTCGCAGTATCATAGACGTTATAAGCTCTCTTCAGTTCTCTATTCAACAACTAGTCAAGCAAATTATCTCTCTCACGCCGACGAAGTCTACCCCACAATGCTCTCCCGCTTCCCTCATATACCTTCCGGGATATTAATTTCCGGTCACCTTACAGCCACTTCCGTCACGACACAACAGGTAAAACTTCTTAATTAATTATAAATACATAAAATTCAGAAACAAAACATCCATTATACAATAAACAAAAAATGAAAGAAATAAAAATATTATAACAAATAAATTAATTGACAACTGGGCTTCACCACGTTTACCTTATGATTAAAGTTGTTGCATGTCCGCCGGCTCCCGCCTCTGAATGAGCGGGTTTTAGCTACTTGTACATTAAGGTAGTGTTCAGAAAAAACAAAACATCCATGAAGAAACACGACACAGAGGAACATAAACGCCTACTGCCTGCTAGTGTGTTGGAAGTGTTATTGCAGAGCAACATAAACAGCACGCAGGAGTATAAATGCACTACTACGCGCAAGACAGGCACCGTAGCGGTCACGCCAATCGTTCGACGCGGAAGTATAAACCAACCTTTAGGGTGTTCTCTAGGGTGTACACTAGGCACAGCTCGGGCATGATTGTCCCTCTACCAGTTGTTTCAATCCCCTGAGAACTTTGCTCATCTTCAGAACACAAATGAAGATACTTCAGATGAAATCTGAGAGCTCCATCATCTGTCATAGACAGCAAGAGTCCAGAAATGCTCAAAGTCCAGAAAAGGAACTAAAAGCATTGTCAGAACAGTCCATGTGACTTTAGTGGTTCAGTTGTAATCGAGTCCCAAGAACACTTTGTGTGCCGTTGAAGCATAATGGCAGTTTTTCCCTATATTCTTCAGTTTATCTTCATTTGCATTCAGCAAAAGAAACTCAAACAGGTTTGGAACAAGTAGAGGATCAGTAAATGACAGAATTGTCATTTTTATGTGAACTACCTCTTTAATGCTTCTTTAAGTAACGGTAAAGTTAAATGTTATTACAGAAGATATTGCTAAAGAATGGCAGGAAACGTGGAATACAGATAACAAGACACAACAATTCATATGAAAAAAAAACCCTAGACACGAAGTTATAGAAATAAGAAAGAAGAGGTCTTAATTACGAGGATGAGATTTGGACTCAGATATTAATAGGAAGTAATGTGTTTTAGATGGTTTTTGCTAGATCAGATATGGTTGCGGCCGAAATTAATGAGAATTATTTTGTATTATTTATTAAATTTTATATTTATTGTATTTTATTAACGTCTACACCCACCCCAACCCTAAACCCAACCGTCACACGTGTAAAAACAGCAGTTGTACGGAGTACTATTTATGTTATCTATTAAATTACCCAATAAATTGTACTTTTTAAACGCCTACCTCCACCTTAACCGTCCCAGTACTGTAAAAATAATAATTATTGTTATACAGTGTCATTAAAAATGCTGCTATATTAATGAGCATATCACACTTCCGGCCAGCCATGTATCCGATCTAGACTTTACCATTTTAGACATGCAAAGTCATCATAAAATGGATTAAAAAAGCTTCTCAAAATTGTCTTAAAGATGTTTAGATTAAGGGTTTTGATCCACTTCAAATACTGAATATGTGTGTCTGTGTGAGTGAGAGAGCAGATATGTTGTGTAAAGTGGAAAACCAAGGAGAAATGTATCAATGAGAAGTCATGATGACTAGGGCCAGACGGAATCTGCGGACATTTTTTTTGCTATTTCTGCACAGAATTGTGTTAAAAATCCGCGGAATTATTTCGGGAGTATCATAACTAAAACCTTAATATATGAAATAAAAAGTAATACCTTTTTAACTTTTATTTAATGCTTAAGGCCGATTTATACTTCTGCGTCAAGCGCACGCGTATGCTACGGCGCAGCCTACACGTGGACGCATAGCCCGTGGCCGTCGGCGACTTTGACGCACACCTCTCCAAAAATGTAACGCGTACGCATAGCGCAAGCTCTGTGATTGGTCGGCTTGGTAGCGTTGCCGATGCAGCGAGTGTTTACAAGTGTGGAGTCCCGTGAAGGAGCTCCGGATGGAGACTGTTATTTTGTGTTTACCTCATGATTAAAGTTGTTGCACGTCCGCCGGTTCCCGCCTCAAAATGAGCGAATTTGAGCCACTTGTACATTAAGGAAGTGTTCAGGAAAAAAAAACACCAGCGAAGAAACTCGACACAGAGGAACATAAACATTTACTGCCAGCTAGCGTTTCGGAAGTGTTATTGCAGAGCAACAGATACAGAGCGCACAAGTATAAATGCACGGCTACGTGCGAGGCTTGCGCCTTGGGTTACGCCGATCACTTGACGCAGAAGTATAAACCAGGCTTTACAATGCAAATCCAATTAGATCCACTTTATTTGGTAAACAAAGCAAGTCCCTCATATAATAGATCAACTGCAAGACAGAAAATATTACTTTACAAACTGTATTGTAAATAAATCATATGAATATTTTCATATTAGTCAATAATATTACTGTAATTAATTTAAAAACTGAATAAATATAAATTTACACACAACTACACAAGTAAATAAACAGAATCAATGATGGGCTAAAAATCTGTGGAAATCTGCGGGCGCAGATTCCCTCTGGGTCTAGTCATGACTGCACAACGGCAACAGTAGTGGCAAGAACAGCTAAACAAAAAGAAAGACTTTTATTTTGGCGTGGCGGTGTGACGTCATAAGGCTGCGCCACTCTTAAGCTGCGATCTTCACTTCGTGATTAAACTGGAGAAAGGTTTATGTGTTTTACATCTTTTGCGTAGATCTAAACCAATTGATTAAAGTTTCAGGTTAATGTAATGTTAGTGTTTCAGTTTCACTGAAATGTCCGATGCTAAAACTTGTTGTTGAAGTTATTAGTTTCACCTTTTATACAACGTAGTACTATTTTACTCACAGTAATGAGGGCTATTGTTTGAACAAAGTAACAGAAATGTGTGTAATAAGTGTCTTAATGAAGGTTTTATTTATTAAACAGCATAATGTCAGTCCATACATCACTATAAGAAATGGAGTACTAGTTTTAATCAGGTTTAAACAGGTTATATTGAGGTAAAGTTGGTTTTATATTCACACATTCATCCATTTTAGAACAGTAGGAACTTGTGATGCAATACTTTGAGTGTTTGGTCTTATATAGCATGTAAATATGACTTCAAAACAACATTAGCACTGTTTAATTGACTGTGAACATGTTGTACTTTGACAGTCATTTGCTGATAATGTGAATCTACCATTTATAATTTGCAAAGAATACTTGGGTTAAAGGTTAAAGTGCAAATATAAAACTAACTTTACCTCAGTTCAGGTCATTTGTGGCAATTGTTTCTTACTCAAACTTACTCTTTTACCTGATTTTTATTTTTTGTTAACTTCATTAATGTTGAAGAGAAGTTATTTTGTTTCTGTTCATTGTTTTATTTATTTTAATCAGGACATTTTTATTGTTTTGTTCATTTTAAACAGGATAAAGTGTCCAAACACAGAGAAAAACTCCTGCTGAAGCGACTGATCTCCACACTGTTATAAAGATGGCGTTTATTAAAGAGGAAAGTGAAGATGTGAAGATTGAAGAAACATTCACAGTCAAACAGGAAGATCTGCAGGAACAAACAGGTTAATTTTCATTCTCAAAGACCAACTCAGTCATTTGATCCTCATTCAGATATATTTTAATAATAAGAATACTAAATTAAATGCATCTTGCAGCCCTGAGTGTGCTGCCTAGTTCTCCTAAATGCACATAAGCACTCATTGAAAGACAGGAATGAGTTTCTTGTTACTTGTTCTCAGGTCTTTTGTGATTATTTTATGTATTATTAGTCTCCCATTTTCTCTACCTTCTTAAGGTTATTGCTTTTCTTGTGCTCCTACTGTTTGTAAAGCGTCCTTGAACAGTCAGTGTACCTTTTGGTCATTGGATTTTCATTTAAAAACAGATATTGAAAAACGAGCCGGTTTTTGATTCTCGTTTTAAAATTCAAAATGCGAGGCGTTTTTCTTTTTCATGGTGAAAAATGAAAAAGCAAAATTCAAAAATGATTTGATTTTCATTTTTTATTTCGAATAACAAAAAATAAAATGACCAGAAAACCAAATCGAATAAAGGCTTGTTTTTTATATTCTGAAACCAGATAGGCCGACTCATTCACGGTGACACAATGCTGCCACACACAGGCTAGCCTTTATTTTTGTCCACTTATTAATGCTATGAAAGGTATTTTCTTGAGATTGGGATTGGGATTTTAAGACATATTTTCCTCATTAAGATGACATATTTCTCATATAAGGGCCAGCTGTAGGCTATGTTTATTTTTTGTTAGCATGTTTTAAATGAAACAGCCTTTAATTTTGAGGTTACATGCAAGCATTAGGTTGCTTTACTGAACATTTTTCTGAAAAGAAAGTTTTAGTATTGTTAAAACCATAATACTTCCACTTCCTGAAGTTTGACCATGAATTATTTCAAGTGAGGGGGGCATTAATAATACAGTTGTTCGTTACGCACATTTCAATACGTCATAGTATTTTAAAATATTAAAATTAACAATTAACTTTATCTGAAAGGATGCTGCACAAACACGCTGATGAGCATCCCATGTCTTTTAAAAATGGACTATCACTAAAGCTTGCGAATGCGTTGTGTGCGTGGGTCATCACCCCGCTACAGTGGGTCTATCCATAATTTGGTATAGCCGTGTGCAAATATAGCAGCAGCCTAAACAATGGGACATCACCCAGAGAGTTAAAACATTTAAAGCTTTACAATAATTCAGAAAATGAACACAATCCATGAACAGGCTTTGTTTTGTCACGAATATGAGCTATTCTGCGCCAGCTGTTCTGATGGGTCTGTTTTGCAGCTTATGCTAACAGTTATAATGCATTGATTGATATTGACCAAAAACGCATTGAAATACAGTAAAAAGCAGCAATTATATATATATATATATATATATATATATATATATATATATATATATATATATATATATATATATATATATATATATAAATATATAAATAAAACCGGCTTTAATGAGGAAAAAAAATAACAGCCTACAGTCGGCTAGCCTGTGTGTGGCAGCATCGAGTCACCATGAATGAGTCGGCCTATCTGGTTTCTGAATATAAAAAACAAGCCCTTATTCGTTTTTGTTTTCTGGTGATTTTATTTTTTGTTATTCGAAATAAAAAATGAAAATCAAATCATTTTTAAATTTTGCTTTTTCGTTTTTCACCATGAAAAAGAAAACGCCTCGTATTTCAATATTCGCTTTTGAATTTTAAAACTAGAATCAAAAAATGGCTCGTTTTTTGTTTTTCAATATCCGTTTCTAAAATGAAAATCCAATGACCAAAAGATACACTGGCCCTATATAAAATAAATAACAATAAATAAATAAGTTTAATTGAGCCGGCAACGTTATAACTACAATATTCTAATAGAAGATATCTGCTGTTATGACGATGATGACTTACTAGGCCCACACGGAATCTACGCGCTCAGAATTCCGCAGATTTTCCGCAGATTTTTAGCCCATCATTAATTCTGTTTATTTACTTAAAGTTAACTATTTACAGTTAATCTAATTGGATTTGCATTTTAAACATTAAATACAAGTTAAAAAGATATTATTTTTTATTTCACATATTAAGGTTTTAGTTATGATACTCCTAAAATAATTCCGCAGAAATCCGCAGATTTTTACCAAAATTCTCCGCAGATTCTGTCTGGCCCTACTTATTACTTTCCGTTTGCATGTTTAATCATGTTGGTCACAATTCCCTTTTTTTCATCAACTTCTTTATGGGTTTAAACCTTGGCCAGTATTGGGCAAGATATTTTAAAAAGTACTTGTTTCTAGTTCTTACAGATAGTATCTGAGATAGAATGACATCATTATAATAATAAATAATTACCAGAACTATTGTGTTAACAGTATGTCGAAAAACGTGGATGCTCCCAATTTTAAACATGCTGAATGAAATGAATTTATCATTATAAAACATCGTACACTATTCTAAACTACAGTCACCGGCCACTTTATTAGGTACACCTTACTCGTACCGAGTTGGACCCACTTTTGTCTTCAGAACTGCCTTAATCCTTCGTGGCATAGATTCAACAAGGTACTGGAAATATTCCTCAGAGATTTTGGTCCTTATTGACATGATGGCATCACGCAGTTGCTGCAGATTTGTAGGCTGCACATCCATGATGCGAATCTCCCATTCCGCTACATCCCAAAGGTGCTCTATTGGATTGAGATCTGGTGACTATGGAGGCATTTTGAGTACAGTGAACTCATTGTCATGTACAGGAAACCAGTCTGAGATGATTGGCACTTTATGGACATGGCATGTTTTCCTGCTGTAAGCAGCCATCAAATGATGGGGACACTATGGTCATAAAGGGATGGACATGGTCAGCAACAATACTCGGGTAGGCTGTGGCGTTGACACGATGCTCAGTTGGTACTAATGGGCCCAAAGTGTGCCAAGAAAATATCCCCCACACCATTACACCACAACCACCAGCCTGAACTATTGATACAAGGCAGGATGGATCCATGCTTTCATGCTGTTGACACCAAATTCTGATCCTACCATCCGAATGTCACAGCAGAAATCGAGACTCATCAGACCAGGCAACACTTCTCCAATCTTCTATTGTCTAATTTTGGTGAGCCTGTGCAAATTGTAGACTCAGTTTCCTGTTCTTAGCTGACAGCAGTGGCACCCGGTGTGGTCTTCTGCTGCTGTAGCCCATCCGCCTCAAGGTTCAACGTGTTGTGTGTTCAGAGATGCTCTTCTGCAAACCTCAGTTGTAACGAGCGGTTATTTGAGTTACTGTTGCCTTTCTATCAGCTTGAACCAGTCTGGCCATTCTCCTCAGACCTCTGGTATCAACAAGACATTTGCGCCCACAGAACTGCCGCACACTGGATATTTTTCTCTTTTTCAGACCATTCTCTGTAAACCCTAGAGATGTTTGTGCATGAAAATCCCAGTAGATCAGCAGTTTCTGAAATACTCAGATGAGTCCGTCTGGCACAAACAACCATGCCACATTCAAAGTCACTTAAATCCCCTTTCTTCCCCGTTCTGATGCTCGGTTTGAACTGCAGCAGATTGTATTGACCGTTGCTGCGTCCCAATTCGCATACTTATTCTACACCCTAAAAGTATGTACTTTTTTTGTGGAGGAAAAATATCTACTTTTGAGTGAGTAACAGAAAAGTATGCAAGCTTTGGGACATACTACTTCCTCGTTACACAGATCATTGTGTTTCTTAGTTAAGAGCCCGGTCAATAATCCACATTTCTGTCGTATTTAATTTCCTACCTTATTGGAGAAGCAGCAGCAGGATAATCTCCCATTCACGAGTCTCTCATGCAGAGAAATCTCCTCAGGTCTTTGGATAATTCTGCATTCAGACGGTAATGTCCAAACACGTCTTTATATAAGTTCAGTATTGTTGTTGCAGATTAAATATAACACAGATAATGCTATTTAAATATTCTCTAGTGGGCTAGAGATTAATTAACAGTCATACAAACATCTTTACCGAAGCCTCTCTGCTTGACGGTTGGTCTCGCGCGTCCATCATGTTTGTAGTTTGTTTACACTTTTCACCCGCGTTTTGTAGTTCTAATCGAATTCACGTCCAACACGCAATGTACTGTGGGCAATATCAGCGGTTAGAGTATGGACGCTTCTACACTTAAAATTTTGACCGGAAATAGTAAACCATCCGGGAGTTTTTGGCATACTCTTTTCAACATACTACTATTTGGGACATACTAATTCTACTTTCACATACTATTTAGGACGGATAGTATGCGGATTGGGACGCAGCACATGTCTACATGCCTAAATGCATTGAGTTGCTGCCATGTGATTGGCTGATTAGAAATTTGCATTATCGAGCAGTTGGACAGGTGTACCTAATAAAGTAGCTGGTGAGTGTATATTGATGTTGCTGTGGGGCGACTTGAGACAAAACTAACAAATTATAGTGAAACATTAACGTTTGTCTCTGACTACAACTGGCCAACAAACTAGACTTTTACTGCTTAAGAAATGGATTACAGCATGCTGATGATATGCAAACATTTGAGTGTAAAGTTCTTCAGAATATGGATCCAAAATGTAACCATGTAGGTCTTTAGCTAAGCCTCAGGACATGCACAAAAGCAAGAATACAAGAGTCCCTCACAGCTCCAATACACATCTCTGCCATTTACTTACAGTAATCATGTGCTTTTCACCATACACGCTTCATCTGCTCGTGAGCTTTCATATAAGTTTGGTGTCATTTGACAGTTCATGACTTATAGTGATGAAATCAGCAGAGACGTTGATGTATTTCAATATGCAATCTGTTTACTATTGTTGAGTCATGGCCTGAGGAGAGCATGCTAATGTGCTTCTCCCCTCACTCTATCTTTGCTTTCATATTCAGGTGGTTTTAGGGGTTGGTGTTTCACTCATGTTTGACAATGCTCTGCTCATGGTATAAGAATGAAAGTGTTGCAAACTGTTGATCTGGGAGAATGGCTTTTACTCTGCGTCCCCCAGTGCGTAGCCTCATAGTTTTGCTGTCTTTGTTGCTCAGCAGTGCATAAGTTACAGCTAAGTTTCTCTCTACAGTATGTGAGACTGTTTAAATTTACAGACAGTAGAATGAAACGCGTAACTTAATAAACAACTCTGCCTGCTTTAAGGCATTGCGATTCTCTTTATTAATGATGATAACTTTAATGGAGTCAGTGAATAATTGATTTAAACACTCCATCCTTCAACTGCTTTCTGTTTTTGATTATTGGTTCAGAATAGCAGCGTAAGCTTCAAGCCTTACAGAATAAATTTTGGGGTTAAATATCCATTTCATTCTTGTCGCTTTGTGCCTTCATACTAAAGTTAACCTCTGTTTTTTTTTTTTTTTTTTTAAGACTTGATGGTGCTGAAAGAAGAGACTCATGAACTGACTGAAACAAAAGAGAAACACCAAGACATAACGACTGACGAAAAACCCACACTGACTAAGAAGACTTCACGCGGAAGACCTCGGAAATCCAAATCTAGGTGTAATTTCACTTGTCGTCAATGCGGAAACAGTTTCAGTCGAAAACACAACCTTAAAGTCCACATGAGAACTCACACTGGAGAGAAGCCTTTCAGCTGTAAACAGTGTGGGAAGAGTTTCTGTCAAAAGCAAAACCTTAATGTTCACAAGAGAGTTCACACTGGGGAGAAGCCTTACACCTGTGAACAGTGTGGAAAGAGTTTTGCTAAAGTCCATGGCTTTAATGCCCACATGAGAATTCACAGTGGAGAGAGGCCGTACAAATGCCAACAGTGCGGGAAAGGCTTCTATCATACAGGAAACTTAGCAGTGCACATGAGACTTCACACTGGAGAGAGACCTTACTCCTGCCGTCAGTGTGGAAAGAGTTTTAAGCAAAATAGCAACCTTGAAGTCCACATGAGAACTCACAATGGAGGGAGAATATTCACTTGCACACAGTGTGGGAAAGGTTTTCCTCAAAAACAAAACTTTGACATCCACATGAGGATCCACACTGGAGAGAGACCTTACATATGCACCGAGTGCAGTAAAGGTTTCATATGCAAAAGCACACTCAAATACCACATGATAAGTCACGCCAGAGAGAAGCCGTTTCCATGCGATCAGTGTGGAAAGAGCTTTACAACCAAAGCTAGCCTCATGAACCACATTAATGGTCACACTGGAACCATAGTGTTCACATGTGATCAGTGTGGAAAGGGTCTCACACGCAAAGACTCCATTAAGCAACACATGAGGAATCACTTAAGAGAGCAACGTTTTTGATGCAGTGAGTGTGGAAAGGACTTTAAACATAAAAGAACCCTCAGCACTCACATGAAGCTTCACAACGGAGAGCAGAGTCCTCCAAATTGAGGCCTTGTCCACACAAACACGGGTGTATTCAAAGCGGGAGCTTTTTCATGTCGTTTGGCTGTTTAGGCGGCAGAGCAGTCAGGACTGCGTTCGCGGCGTCCCCCCCTTCGCTTTCGTCCGCAACAAACCCTGCATCATCTCAACATCCAGCTCCGCCGCCCCATCTCCGCTGGCTTTTTTGGATTGAAGGCAGCATAACTTTCGGTTTGAGGGCGGCCTTCTTGTCGGCTGCCTAGAGCGTCAGTTGAGCTTGCTCCGGCCCTGCATATTTGTGCACACTTGAAAATTGTTTATTGATTTGCCAGTCAAATGGTCGACACTGAAAAGACAAAAGATTAGGCATGAGGTAATATTTGGGGGAACAATTAAGGATTGTTAGTTAAGGACCGATCCAGATATTTAGCATACCAAATATTAGCGAGTCTCAGCAACAAGTCACCTACACCCTTAGGTTGTGTTTTTGATCATTCACATTGTCTGATCATGTGAACAAGCATCGATTTGCCTCCAATTTTGGGCTTTTGTCTGCAATTTCACAAAACCTGCTGGCAAATGAAACTCTGGACTAGAACTCGGGATAAAGCAATGACAGTGACCGACTGATGCAGACTCCCCAAAGTCCTGTTCAGACTACGCAAAGTCATTTGCCACAACCTTCATTCGCAGTTGCTTTTAAGCTGTGCTTGTTAATCTTTACCATAAACACCAGTGTTTCTATCTGAACTATAAACTGCTACCTCTGTATTTCTGTATTGTTTGCAACTCAGAAATCATAATACTGGTTGATAAGTCTAAAAGCTGAATCTCTCTCTGGATGAAATGCGGATTTGAATGCATTGCTGAGATCGGCGGAGGATTTCATTTACATTGTGACTAATGTAATTATGATTGTGTGGGTTTTTGGAGATCCCTTTTTTTACGATGAATTGTGCAGCTATGCCGGATGCATTAATGAATAAACAAGTAAAAGGGAGAGAAAACTACCATCACACCTAAATTGCAACCATGCATGTTTCTTTGAGAGGGGGGAAGGTATTGAGATTAACAATAGCTCACCTAAATATGATCTAGAACTCCCTCTGAGTATGACACTGATATAAAGATACGTGTAAGTTTTATAATGGCCTTCCATGGGAACAGTAACTACAGGGAGGTGTAATGGCTCGTTTCCACTGAGTGGTACGGTTTGGTATGCTTTTATGGCCGTTTCCACTGTCAAAAGGTACCAAAAAGTGAACGGTATTGTACCACTTTTTGGGTGTCCTTTCGAAAGGGTACCACAAAGTTTGGAGCAGGACGCGCAGCTGAACGCTATTGCTTTAGAGCAGGGGTCACCAATCTCGGTCCTGGAGGGCTGGTGTCCCTGCAGGGTTTAGCTCCAACTTGCCTCAACACGCCTGCCTGGATGTTTCAAGTATGCCTAGTAAGACCTTGATTAGCTTGTTCAGGTGGGTTTGATTAGGGTTGGAGCTAAAATCTGCAGGACACCAGCCCTCCAGGAACAAGTTTGGTGAACCCTGATTTAGCGAAATATGTCACTAGCTCGTACATAAGCCAGGAGAATGAAAACAAAGGAAGCGCCATTTTTAAAAACACAGCCGAGACATTATAACGTAATAATATATACATATAACAACAAGCCATGGTCGACCCAAGCTTGAACAAACCTTGCGCGAGATGGCTCATGTGCGTTTTTTTATTTGAAATAACGAACTTCTTGAGCTGATTATAATAACATCTGCGTGATTATTGAAGCGCTTCTGACATCCGATCCTTTCAGAAATGGGCAAATGTGAGTGTGACGCGTGAAAAATCAAAAGAGCAAATGATTCTTTCAGCAACTAAAAGATGAACAAACTGCCATGTTTAACTATTATCATCACTGACTGGTTGCTGGAGTAAAATGATTCCAACCCCATATTAATATAACACTGCTAAACAGTTTAAGATTATTACATTTTAAATGCTTAACAGTGACTTTTCATTGGCCACAACAAAAAAAAAAAGTCATCAACTGGGTCCCAATGAAACGATGGCATGTTTTATTGAAACGCATTCTTTTAGAAGTACAATAAATCGCAATAGACAATAATAAGAACCTTGAGCCTTAAGCTTTTCCCATTCCACACCACAGCCATTGAAAAGCTGTCAATTAGTAAAACTTCTGAGTCCCTTCATTTTGTTTTTTGACCAGGTTAATAAGGCATCCATCAATGACCTGTGATGTAAAAGTATTAGTGGCAGATAAAACATTTCAGCGTTCACAAGAGAAAGTATTGTTAGGTTTCACATTAAAAATCGCAACAATAGAGGAGCAAGTCTTGCTAATGCTAAATCTGTTCAGATGACACTACAAATGAGCTAAGGGTGGTAAAAATACAAGTAAACTGGAAAACAATATATGAAACAAACCTTAGAGTCGGTAGGTCTCAATCATTACAAAATACACCAAATATTTTGTTGTAAGCCACTTCTTGGTTCTCAGGCAGAGCGTCACAGAATCAAGGTACTTGCCCTAGGTGTCAGTTTCTTCTCCAACCAGCTTGCAGGGTGATCTTCAAGGTAGAAAGCAAATGTTATTATGTAAGAGAACCAAATAGTTGCATTGATTAAAAACAATTAGCATAATAACATTAGGAGTTTCCATGTTCAAATGTCGGGTCATCGTGGACCCTGCCCAGTTCCTCCTGCTGGTAGTGGGTCTACAGGAGGAAGGTCCCCCATTGCTCCTTTAGGTTGTTCCCAGCCTGTTTCAGTAGGGATTGACCCCACAACAAGGTGTTCACATGCTAGCCTCAATGCCAGGCCTGGCTCTAGGCTGTGGTTCTGGTTGCGCCATACCAGGTGACATCACGGTTACCACCATTCTACAAGTCCATTTGTCTGAAGATAATATGGTGCACAAAGACTTTTTTTCAGTCCCCAAAGCTGTACATGTCTTTATTATGATTATTACACTGAAATTAGAGATTAACAATGTTCAATCTTGCTTATAACCATGCATTTAATTGTTGTGTTGTGATTTAAATTGTGTCGACCCAGCTCTCTGTTCCTAGCTCTGTCTGTCAATGCATCACCAGCTTTCTGACAGATAGACAACAGCTAGTAAGAATGGGCAAAATCACATCCGACAGCCACACCATCAGCACTGGTGCCCCCCAGGGATGTGTTCTCTCCCCACTGCTCTTCTCCCTGTACACCAACCACTGCACCGCAAAAAATCCCTCCATCATGCTCTTGAAGTTTATAGACGACACTACTGTTATCGGCCTCATCCAGAACGGTGATGAGTCTGCATACAGAAAGGAGGTGGAGCGGCTGGCTTTATGGTGCAGACACAACAACCTGGAGCTGAACACGCTCAAAACAGTGGAGATGACAGTGGACTTTAGGAGAAACCCCCCTGCCCTTCCCCCACTCACCATCATGAACAGCACTGTGGCTGCAGTAGAGTCATTCAGGTTCCTGGGCACCACCATCTCTCAGGATCTGAAGTGGGACATTCACATAGATTCTATTGTGAAGAAAGCCCAGCAGAGACTGTACTTCCTTCATCAGCTGAGGAAGTTCAACCTGCCACAGGAGCTGCTCGTACAGTTCTACTCAGCTGTCAACCAATCCATCCACTGCATTTTAATCACCATCTGGTTCAGCTCAGCTGCCAAAACCAATCTCCGTAGACTACAGAATAGTCCGGACTGATGAACGAATCACTGGCAGTACCCTTCCTACACTTCAAGAACTGTACTCTTCCAGAGTGAGTAAAAGGGCTCGCAAAACCACTCTGGATGCCTCACACCCAGCACACTACCTGTTCGAATTGTTACCGCACTTGGCAATAAAACTGATTCTAAAATCGTAAAAATAAAAAATATTGTAGTTCGTATTTTAAAGTGCAAATTGTTTTTAATATTGACTTTAAACTTCACATACAAAAACTATTTTTGTTAAATACCCGATTGACAAATTCTCACCCCTGCTGGTCAGTCACTAAACATCTGGGGCCATTAAAGTTGAAAGATTTGAGGGTGTAAAACACCACATTTTCAGCTGGTTTTGGCTGGGATTGTGTAAACTTCAATCCATTTGGTAATCCAGCAGAACACAAATATACTGGTTGGCAGATTTGGTCTGGCCAGATTTTCCAATCACATCTATTCCCCATGGTGGATTCACCTTATGCCAAGTTCAGACTGCATGATTTTCAAAGTAGTCGTGTCACAGATGTTTTCACACTGCATGGCTCTGTTTGCTGGCTGCCCAGCATCCTCTATTAACAAACTTCAGCTAGTACAAAATGCAGCTGCCAGAGTTCTTACCAGATCTAGAAAATATGATCATATCACCCCAATTTTATCCTCCTTGCACTGGCTGCCTGTTAAGTTTCGTATTGAATTTAAAATATTACTCCTTACCTATAAAGCTTTAAATAATCTAGCTCCTGTTTATCTAACCAACCTCCTGTCTCGCTACAATCCAACCCACTCTTTAAGATCTCAAAACTCAGGGCTTCTGGTAGTACCTAGAATATCAAAGTCGAGTAAAGGAGGTCGAGCCTTCTCATTTATGGCCCCTAAACTCTGGAATAACCTACCTGATAATGTCCGAGGCTCAGACACGCTCTCGCACTTCAAAACTAGATTAAAGACCTATCTTTTTAGCAAAGCGTACACTCAGTGTAGCACATAGCGGTATGACGCATGATGTGCCCCACACAGGATTTTGCTTCTTGTTTATATACACTATGAACAGCAGCTACGCTAATTATTCTCCTTATTCTGTATTTCCACCTGGGGGTACTCATCCCGAGGCCCTCAGACTATGCAGTGCCACTTATGCGATCCAAGACCAGTGACGAGATGATCCTAAGGTTTTCTGGACCAGGCCGTATCCTGAGCAGCTGCTGTGGTGGTCATCGTGGAGTGAGAGCCTGAGACTGACCCCTGTGACGCTCCAAGGACAGACGAGTCTTCGCTGAGGTCCAGCTTCATGCGCCTAGACTGCAGCTCTGCACAAGACGTTTGGCCACAGGAGAAATGGTCGTGCCCAACTGAGCCTGGTTTCTCTCGAGGTTTTTTAAATCTTCACTTTCGCCAATCGTTGAAGTTTTTTACTCGCCGCTGTCGCCACTGGCTTGCATGGTTCGGGATCTGTAGAGCTGCGCATCGATGGATTTGCTCTTCAGTGTTTGGACTCTTAGTAGGGATTATTAACCCACACTGAACTGAGCTAAACTGAACTGAACTGACACTGTTTCAATTCACTATAATCTTCCATGTGAAGCTGCTTTGACACAATCTACATTGTATAAGCGCTATACAAAAAATAAAGATGAATTGAATTGAATGACTATCAGGGTTAGCGTTCTGTCCGTGCTGTGTTTACACTGTTGGATGGATCGGCGACAGGAGAGTTCACACGGCGTGACTTTAAAATAGGAAGAATCACAGACAATTTTGTACAAACTACATCTCACAACCAAACAAACGTGAGAAGTGACATGGAAACAACGCAAGGTTACGTAATATATCTTTCGTTATTAACTATATAATGGAAAAAGAAGGCTTTAGCTTTAGAAACTTGTGTTGCTCATCTGGCTTTTGAAGAGAATTAGCAGTCTCTCCTCAACTTTTTTTTACTTTTTAACCTGGTTGTGGTATTTCTCAGATGACACGTCAAACAGACACTGGTGCTCCTGCCAAATTTACACTAGTTTTTCCTCCATTTCTTGGGTCCAAATAAACTGAAAATGAACGCTTTTAACTTCTCCCCCAGCCTCCCGCTGGCCTGCAGGTACCCACACTAGTGAATGCTACTCTCTCATTGGCTGTAGGTGATCAGAACACATTCACATGCAGCATTGCCAGATGTACGATAATTATCATATTTGTATGATAATTTCGACCGATGTACGATCAATAATGAAATAAAAATCCTATAATGTACGATAATTTTAATGAGTTTTATCGCAGAATTTCATTGTTATCTTAGGGCTTCTATACTTATTGATCTAGCTGCATCCTTTGTCTACTGTCTGTGAGGAGAATGTGGAGTTGGGCACGTTTTCTATGCCACCTTACGTCACATTTTCTCAGCCAATCAATGTGGAGAATGGCTCTCTCACGAGTTAACATTCCTGCTGCGCGCGGCCATTCTTAGGTCAGTAGTTTTCAGGTTGAGGTCGATCGTTTAAGCAACAAAGTTAAAAACAAAATTGTGCTGAAAAGGAAAGTGAGAAGGACGGGATTTTGCCCTTGATGTTCTCATTTTTCCCCATTCAAATACGTTATGTGAACGTGCTTTTTCCAAAAAGTTAATCTCATTAAAACTCAGCCACAAAATCAGCTCATTACAGATACTGTGAATGGGCTCGTGGCCTCGTGCACATCTCAGACAAGTTCTGAAACTCTCACTTAAAACATCTCTGATTGTGAACAAGAAAAGAATAAACGGTCCAATTAAATTGTTAAAATAAAGGAGAAGCAGATCGGTTTGACTGTACAAGGGAAATACCTTCACACTGCCAGTGCTAAATCATTTGCCGTCGGTTCGCAGAGGGGTGATCTGTTGTCAGGCTGCAGGTGGGAGAGACTGCTGTACGAGGACTGGGCCGCCTGTCAGTGCTCTGAGGCGGTGGAGGGGCCGGCGGCATCACCCGCAGCTCGTTGATAAGAGTAGGAACGGTACAGTAATGGACAAACGACAGTCTATAAAAATCTCCAGTAACACACTAGGCTTGCCACGATAGACGTGTTGACGGTGTTACCGGTTTTAAGACGCAACACCGGTGACAACACTTTTCCACCGTGACACCGTGCCCACATGTTTTTAAGTATTGCTTTTTTTAATTCAATATTTATTTGAATTAAATGGAAAATATAATTCCAAATAATTTACTTAAGACGAGAGCATGCAGTAGGCTGTAGTTAAAATCTGAACATAGCTACAATGCTTCATATTTCATTTATCATGTGAGGAGAACGAGATGAGTAAAATTTACAGAAAAAGAATGGCAGACGATTTAGTGTCAAAATGCAAAGCAAAAGCGCCTCATTAAAAAAATCCCGCGACCATCATCTCACAGTGTTTAGTAATAAATAATCTTATTTTTTATTAAACTAAAAGTGATTGCCGCGCCACTGACAAGCCAACTGCAGAGAAACAAAGAAACCTCGCGGCAACCGCAGTGATCACTTTTTCCGAAGTTCATGTGTTCTTTTGTGCACTTGATTATTATGAGTTTAATGTTAAAAAAATCAATAATAAAAAGGCCGACAAGAGTGTATCCTGTGTGTGTGTGCGTCTTCACTGAAGTCTCCCTCTTTCAAAACCGAAAGTTGCTTTGTCTGTCAGGCAATATTTCGGCTTTTAATCGAATGAAAAGTTAATTTAGATGAGCCAATATTAAAAACTTGCAGTAAAGTAAATGTGACGTGCGGCCACACATCGAAACTGAGGTGTGATCTCATCTCTCTCTCTTGCTGTCATCCATGATAGACGCCACACAAGTCAAGTCGCCTAATAATTATATTAATTATAATAAAATGAAAACCAAAATCAACTATTCATTGCATTTTTCGTTTGATAAAAAATATACGAAAACGAAAAAAATCAAAGGGTGGCTAGTTTGTATTCATGTGTTTTAATATTAATGAAAATATGCTTAGACTATTTAAGCTCAACGGTGATATACGCTGCCAATAGACAAGCCATTCAAAAAATTCTATTTTACTGTGTACGGAGTTATAATGTATATTTTACAATAAAAACTAAATGTAGCATGTGCCGCTGTCATTTAAAACACGCAATTCATAACACACCAGAGTGATGTTCAGCTCTGATGAGGCGCTTTTATTTAGCCTGTAGTCTTTATATTTTTTACATAATGTTCCAATACTTAAAATTTCTTTCATTTTTTTATTCATAGTTTATATATAAATTAGGTGCTAGCTTGTTTAGCTGTGATCATTATGCAAGGATCATATTTCATATTCGGTTTATTCTTCAGTAACCTATAGATTCGTTAATAATGTATTTTATAAATGGAGTGTTTATAAGGAGTAAGCTATTAATATTTAATACATTAGGCTAATTAATACATTAAGACATTGAAGTCAGGTAGGACAACAAAAGACAACTAAAGTAGGTTACCCCTGTTGGCAAATGTAACCAAAAAGTATCTTTGCGTGTGCGCTACAAGCTGCATCCGAGAGAGTGTTCAACACGATGGGGAACAAAGTGAGCCCCAAGATCCCATCAGAGATGGTCAACTTGTTGGGTTTCCTGGCAAAGACCATGTAGACTGCACTGTTAATAAAAAAAATGCAGTGTTTTTTTTTTTTTTTTAAAGACTGCCGACCTGTCATTTTTGTAGCCTATAATGTCATTTGGAAGTTTTTTTTATATTTGTTTCTTGTTCATTCGTTTAATCTTATTTAAACTTTGTGCTATTAAATTACTTATCTTTCTATTTTATTTTCTTATTTTCTTATTCGTTTTAAAAACATTCTAACATAAGTAATAAACGTTCTATGGTTGTTATTTGTTTGGTTCCAATTTCCACAGTTTTTTTCAGCCTGCAGCATTGTTGTTGTTTTTTTTCATTATGTTAATAAAAGTTCTGTGTTTAATAACAGTGATTTTTTCGTAGTTTGACGCCGAATTGCCAATTCCCATAAAACTTAAAGTGAAAGTATAATATGCACGCATTTATAAGATATTTAAAAGCAGAAAAAAGAGGAAAAGCCCACCCCTACGGTGATACCGGTATTACCGGTGTTGTCACATGTCGATTAACCGGTGGGGAAATTTCCTCATCGTCACAACCCTATAACACACAAAAAAGTCGCTAGATTTGTCGCATGCGCTTTTTTGAAAATTTGTCGCTAGGGGGGTCTGAAAGGTCACTAAATCTAGCGACAAAGTCGCTAAGTTGGCAACACTGTATCCTGGTTTCTCAGGGCACTATCTGGGATTTCCAGGGTCGTTGGTGGTACTCAATTGCGGTCCGCTGACGTGAACTCGCAGATCTCCGCATTAGCGGCTAACGCCATATTTAGTAAACAGTGCAACAAATAGTCTGTTGATCCTCAAGGAGGAAATGGCTATCCTCGCAGGATCATAGACGTTATAAGCTCTCTTCAGTTCTCTATTCGACAACTAGCTGAGCAAATAATCTCTCTCACGCCGACGAAGTCCACTCCGACGAAGTCTGCCCCACAATGCTCTTCCGCTCCCCTCATATTAATTTCCGGTCACCTTACAACCACTTCCGTCACGACACAACAGGTAAAGCTGCTTAATTAATTATATATTACATCAAATTCAGAAACAAAACATCCATTATACAATAAACAATCATGAAAGAAATAAAAATATTATAACAAATAAATTAATTTACAACTGGGCTTCACCGCGTTTACCTTATGATTAAAGTTGTTGCATGTCCACCGACTCTCGCCTCTGAATGAGCGAGTTTTAGCTACTTGTACATAAAGGTGGGCTGCGTCCGAAACCGCCTACTACTCAGTAGGTACTGCATTTGAATTTAAACGTACTACTCGGCCATTAGAAAAGTACGTTCTATACAGTATAAATGTAAGAAGTATGAATGGAATTCATACGTACTACATCCTCCATTTTGTCATTGTCACGTGACCTACCTGCGTCAGTTGCGTCGCTTCACTCCCATTCATGAATTCTCTCGCGGGGCATCATGGGATAGCGCAGCATGCATGGGATGCGCACTTTAGAATCTCGCCGGAAGTAGTAAGTCATCCGGGCACTTCTCGCATACTGATTTTCGAATTCTTTGAATTGGGACATACTACTCGGCTCGCATACTGATTTTAGTGTGTACTGTATAGTATGGAAGTATGCGGTTTCGGACGCAGCCGTAGTGTTCAGAAAAAAAAAAACATGAAGAAACACGACACAGAGGAACATAAAAGCCTACTGCCTGCTAGCGTTTTGGAAGTGTTATTGCAGAGCAACATAAACGGCACGCAGGAGTATAAATGCACTACTACGCGCAAGACAGGCACCGTAGGTCACGCCGATCACTCAACGTAGAAGTATAAACCAGCCTTTAAGGTGTTCTCTAGGGTGTACACTAGGCACAGCTCGGGCATGATTGTCCCTCTACCAGTTGTTTCAATCCCCTGAGAACATTTCTCATCTTCAGAACACAAATGAAACACTTTAGATCAAATCTGAGAGCTCCATCATCTGTCATAGACAGCAAGAGTCCAGAGATGCTCAAAGTCCAGAAAAGGAACCAAAAGCATTGTCAGAACAGTCCATGTGACTTTAGTGGTTCAGTTGTAATCGAGTCCCAAGAACACTTTGTGTGCCGTTGAAGCATAGTGGCTGTTTTTTGCCCCTTTATTCTTCAGTTTATCTTCATTTGCATTCAGCAGAAGAAACTCAAACAGGTTTGGAACAAGTAGAGGATCAGTAAATGACTGAATTGTAATTTTTATGTGAACTACCCCTTTAATGCTTCTTTAAGTAATGGTGAAGTTAAATATTATTACAGAAGATATTGCTAAAGAATGGCAGGAAATGTGGAATACAGATAAAAAGACACAACAATTCAGATGAAAAAAGAAACCCTAGATACGAAGTTATAGAAATAGGAAAGAAGAGGTCTTAATTACAAGGATGAGATTTGGACTCTTGGATAATAATAGGAAGTAATGTGTTTTAGATGTTTTTTGCTAGATCAGATATGGTTGCGGCCGAAATTAATGAGAATTATTTATATTATTTATTAAATTTCCTATTTATTGTTTATTATTAATGTCTACACCCACCCCAACCCTAAACCCAACCGTCACACGTGTAAAAACAGCAGTTGTACGGAGTATTATTTATGTTATCTATTAAATTACCCAATAAATTGTATTTTTTAAACGCCTACCTCCACCTTAACCGTCCCAGTACTGTAAAAATAATAATTATTGTTATACAGTGTCATTAAAAATGCTGCTATATTAATGTGCATGTCACACTTCCGGCCAGCGACGTATCCGATCTTGACTTTACCGTTTAAGACAGGGGTGTCAAAGTCCATCCCTGGAGGGCCGAAGCCCTGCAGAGTTTAGTTCCAGCCCTGCTTCAACACACCTATCTGTAGGTATCAAACAAGCCTATAGCACTCAATTAGTTTGATCAGGTGTGTTTAATTAGGGTTGTAACTAAACTGTGCAGAGCTCCGGCCCTCCAGGAACTGGCTTTGACACATGTGGTTTAAGACATGCAAAGTCATCATAAAGTGGATTAAAAAAGCTTCTCAAAATTGTCTTAAAGATGTTTAGATTTAAGGTTTTGATCAACTTCAAATACTGAATATGTGTGTCTGTGTGAGTGAGAGAGCAGATATGTTGTGTAAAGTGGAAAACCAGGGAGAAATGTATCAATGAGAAGTCATGATGACTAGGGCCAGACGGAATCTGCGGACGTTTTCTTGCTATTTCTGCGCAGAATTGTGTTAAAAATCTGCGTAATTATTTCGGGAGTATCATAACTAAAACCTTAATATAGGAAGTAAAAGGTAATACCTTTTTAACTTTTATTTAATGTTTACAATGCAAATCCAATTAGATCCACTTTATTTGGTAAACAAATAAGCAAGTCTCTTATATAATATCTCTAAAGACCGAAAATATGACTTTACAAAATGTATTGTAAATAAATCAGATGAACATTTTCATATTAGGCAATAATTTTACTGTAATTAATTTAAAAACTGAATAAATATCAATTTACACACAATTACACAAGTAAATAAACAGAATAAATAATGGGCTAAAAATCTGTGGAATTCTGCGCGCGCAGATTCCCTCTGGGCCTAGTCATGACTGCACAACCGCAACAGCAAGTGGCAAAAACACCTAAACAAAAAAGACTTTTATTTTGACGTCATAAGGCTGCGCCACTCTTGAGCTGCGATTCTCGCTCCGTGTTTCAACTGGAGAAAGGTTTGTGTTTTACATCTTTTGCGTAGATATAAACCGATTGATTAAAGTTTGAGGTTAATGTAATGTTAATGTTTCAGTTTCACTGAAGTGTCCGATGCTAAAACTTGTTGTTGACAATGTTATTTTAACCTATTATACAACGTAGTATTATTTTACTCACAGTAATGAGGGCTATTGTTTGAATAAAGTAACAGAAATGTGTGTAATACGTGTTTTAATGAAAGTTTAATTTATTAAACAGCATAATGTCAGTCCATACATCACTATAAGAAATGGAGTACTAGTTTTAATCAGGTTATATTGAGGTAAAGTTGGTTTTATATTCACACATTCATCCATTTTAGAACAGTAGGAACTTGTGATGCAATACTTTGAGTGTTTGGTCTTATACAGCATGTAAATATGACTTCAAAACAACATTAACACTGTTTAATTGACTGTGAACATGTTTACTTTGATAGTCATTTGCTGATAATCTGATTCCACCATTTATAATTTGCAAAGAATACTTGGGTTAAAGTGCAAATATAAAACTAACTTTACCTCAGTTCATGTCATTTGTGGCAATTGTTTCTTGCTCAAACTGACTCTTTTGCCTGATTTTTATTTGTTAACTTCATTAATGTTGAAGAGAAGTTATTTTGTTTCTGCTCATTGTTTTCTTCATTTTAAACAGGATAAAGTGTCCAAACGCAGAGAAAAACTCCTGCTGAAGCGACTGATCTCCACACTGTTATAAAGATGGCGTTTATTAAAGAGGAGAGTGAAGATGTGAAGATTGAAGAAACATTCACAGTCAAACAGGAAGCTCTGCAGGAACAAACAGGTTGATTTTCATTCTCAAAGACCAACTCAGTCATTTGATCCTCATTCAGATATATTTAAATAATAAGAATACTAAATTAAATCCATCTTGCAGCCCTGAGTGTGCTGCCTAGTTCTCCTAAACGCACATCAGCACTCATTGAAAGACAGGAATCAGTTTCTTTTGTTACTTGTTCTCGTGTCTTTTGTCATTCTTTTATGTATTATTAGTCTCCCATTTTCTCTACCTTCTTAAGGTTATTGCTTTTCTTGTTCTCCTACTGTTTGTAATGCGTCCTTGAACGGTCAGTGTACCTTTTGGTCATTGGATTTTCATTTTAGAAACAGATATTGAAAAATGAGTCGTTTTTCTTTTTCATGGTGAAAAATGAAAAAGCAAAAATTCAAAAATGATTTGATTTTCATTTTTTATTTCGAATAACAAAAAATAAAATCGGCAGAAAACCAAAACGAATAAAGGCTTGTTTTTTATATTCCGAAACCAGATAGGCCGACTCATTCACGGTGACTCAATGCTGCCACACACAGGCTAGCCTACTGTAGGCTGTTATTTTCTTCCTCTTAATAATGTTATAAAAGGTTTTTTCTTGTTTTAACGGGATTTTGTTAAGACTTATTTTCCTCATCATGACGACATTTCTCTTATAAGGGCCAGCTGTAGGCTTTATATTTATTTTTTGTTAGCATGTTTTAATTGAAACAACCTTTATTTTGGCGTTACATGCAAGCATAACATTGCTTTACTGAACACTTTTCTGAAAAGAAAGTTTTAATATTGTTAAGACCATAATACTTCCACTTCCCGAAGATTGGCCACGAATTATTTCAAGTGAGGGAGGCATTAATACAGTTGTTCGTTACGCACATTTCATTAAGTCATAGTATTTTCAAATAATAAATTTAACTTTATCTGAAAGGAAGCATGCTGCACAAACACGCTGATGAGCATCCCATGTCTTTTAAAAATGGACTATCACTAAAGCTTGGGGATAAGTTGTGTGCGTGGGTCATCACCCCACTATAGTGGGTCTATCCATAATTTGGTATAGCCGTGTGCAAATATAGCAGCAGCCTAAACAATGGGACATCATCCAGAGAGTTAAAACATTTAAAGCTATACAATAATTCATAAAATGAACACAATCCATGAACAGGCTTTGTTTTGTCACGAATATGAGCTATTCGGCGCCAGCTGTTCTGACGATCTGTTTTGCAGCGCTGCTTATGCTAACAGTAGGGCTGGGCGATATGGCAAAAAAAAAAAATCGATTTTTTCATAAAGTTTGACCGATTCACGATTTCGATTTTGATTTTTTTATTTATTTTTTTATTAATTTTTTTTTTACTGTGTAACTACCTTACCAGTTTACTTTGTTCATTTAAATTTAAATAAATGCTGAAACTAGTTTTTTTCATGCTCACTTGTAAAAGAAAAGCAATAGTGTGACTAAACGCGGTTATGGCACTCTCTCATATAGGGATGCTAAACATAGCTACAATAGAAGTCACAGCAGGTCATATGTTGTGCAGCTTTGGGCAAATTTTATTTGGAGAGAAAATGACCAAAATGTAACTTGAAGATTGAAAAGGATTGGAGGGGAAATAAATATTCAAATCTCTGTACGTAACAGAAAAATAAACAATGATAATGCAACAATAGTTTATCTGTATTAGTGGCAAGGCAGAAATATATATTTAGACAAGCCTTGTCAAAGTGAGCGGGCACTTTCACTAATAAAAAATATAGCACTTAAATTATTTCATAACAATCAATAAAATAACAGCGGTTTTATATCAAAAAATGGTAATGATATAAAATATACTACATTTTGATGGTAAAATATAACCATTTAAACGATTTTGTATTTAAACATTAAATAACGAATGCATCAAGTTAAATATAAAAAAAACGAATGAAACAACACACAGCATATCAGGATATAAAGGACTATATTTAGCAGAATGCTGCTCTTTTTATCTTTGTAATTTTATAGTTTTATTTTTGTTATTTTAATTATTTTTTGTCTTCATAAATAACTAACGAGCTGTAGACAAATATCTGCTTGACGTTTTAGAAAATATTTGTGCGTAGCTACACCACCCAGTGTATATTAAAGATCACCGTGAAAAAAAAAAAACCCACAGAAACCTGTTACATATCTATATACATTTAAAGGTCTATCTTATATTTAACTGAATCGTATAATGGCCTATAGCTGAAATGTTGGAAATTGCTTTATTTTTATAAAACATTTGTCGATACGTATTGATATTTTTTGGAGTAAAAACTGCCGACATTTAAGAATCCATATTTATTTTATTCATTCATTTTACTTGTTTATTGGTGCATATATGGGTTATGATTTAATTCATACAGTACCTTGACAGCTACTGTGCCACTCCGTAATTCAAGCAAAAGTCTAAATTAAAGAAAGATTTGACTTTCTGCGGTGACCGACATTTACAACACGCCATAACCGTCCTTCAGGTGGAGCGCGGGTCCCCGTCTCGCAGCTCGCGCGGGAGACACAGACGGCTGCGGGACGCGAACAACAGCACGACGGGCGTGGAAACATTCGCGAAGCTGGCTGTCTGACTGCGGGGCGCTTGTTGCTCTAGCGGGAAAATGTCCCGGTGTTCCCAAAGGCCGGTCCGCCCTGGCGCGCTTCCGCTACCAGCTGTGGCAGCACATCAACAGAGCCGCGACGTCAACACACAGAATCAGCACAATTCAGCACGGTTGTCTAACAGTTTAGAACGGTTTGGCACAATAGTGGAAAAGCGGCTTTAATATTTTTATTAAAAAAACGCGATTCCTCGATTTTGTAAAAAATAAAATCGTCTTAAAACGTAAATTCGAATTAATCGAAAAAATCGGAAAAACCGCCCAGCCCTAGCTAACAGTTATAATGCATTGACTGATATTGACCAAAAACACATTGAATTACAGTAAAAAGCAGCACAAAAAAAATTTCTAGCATAACCTACTGATTTTTATTACATGAATGAAAAATAGCCTACTGATATATATATATATATATATATAGCATTAGCCAATTTTTTAATAATTTCAATTCATGTATTAAAATCTATCTATCTATGTGTGTGTGTGTGTGTATATATATATATATATATATATATATATATATATATATATATATATATATATATATATATATATATATATGAAAAGTACACCGGTTTGCAAACCCACCTAAATGGCGCCGATGAGAGCGATCCTGTGGCGAATGTTGATCCGCCAGCTCTCTTAAGGATTGTGATTTATCTTCTGTTTGTGGTATCCCTATAAAAGACGAAATCACATATTTAGGTATAAAGATTGTAAAGGATGAAAAGAGAATTTGTGAATTAAATTTCTCCACTATTATTGATAAGACAAAGAAAAAACTAAATCATTGGTTATTAAGAGACCTATCTTTGAGAGGGAGAGTGCTTATAACAAAAGCAGAGGGCATCTCAAGACTTACATATACAGCTCTTGCTTTGGCAGTTAACAATAAAATTTCTAAAACTATTGATAATATGCTTTTTAATTTTTTATGGAAAAATAAACCCCATTATATAAGAAAATCTGTAGTTATGAACACAATTGAAAATGGAGGTTTAAACTTCTTAGATTTTACCACTCTTAACTATACTTTCAAAATTAACTGGATCAAGCATTTTTAAAAAAAAACCAACTTCTATATGGAATATTATTCCTCATTGCATTTTCTCACAGGTTGGAGGTCTCCATTTCCTTTTACTTTGTAATTATAATATTTCTAAACTGCCTTTAAAATTATCAAACTTTCACAAACAAATGCTTCTTTTCTGGAACTTGATTTATAAACACAATTTCTCACCCAATAGATGTTTTATCTGGAATAATAAGCATATTCTATTTAAATCTAAAACATTGTTTTTTGAAAATTGGTTCAATAATAATATAAATTTAGTAAGCCAACTTTTAAACCAAGATGGCCTTCTTTTAACTTATTCAGAATTTTTATCTAAGTTTAAAATCCCAGTAACTCCTAAAGAATGTGCTGTAGTAATGGATGCTGTCCCCTCTGGTTTACAAATGCTTTGTAAAAGCACATGTTCCCCTTCTCCTTTGCTGTTCCTGGATCCTCTTGATACTTCTGTTGGTCGGATCTGCTTTTCCTCTTCTATTAAAAACAATAATCGACAAATTCGAACTCTTTTTCAAAGGGATGTTGTCTCTAGACCTCATGTTATGACTTTCTGGAATAGCTATGCTAATGATTTGTTATGGCCCAAAATTTGGAAATTACCTCATAAATTCTTAATAACAAATAAAGTAAAAGAAATTTCTTTCAAACTTATTTATAAATATTATCCTAGTAATTACTTTCTTGCAAGCAGATTTAATTGTGAAATTGATACATGCTGTACATTTTGTGGCCTACATACAGAAACATATTATCATTTGTTTTGGTGTTGCCCATATGTAGTTAATTTTTGGTTGGATTTCTGCTCTTTTATTAGAATCAACCTTTTGCCCAATTTTCAACTTTGTTTTAAAAATGTTTTATTTGGTTTTCTTACATTCAACAGATCATTTCACAAAGAGTACTTTTTGATCAATTTATTACTTCTGTTGGCAAAATTCAGTATACACAAAAGCAAGTACAGTGATTGCAAGCCATTATTTATTGTTTTGAAGTCAGAGTTTAAGCTTTATATAAAAACTATCTATAATCTAAGAAATAAGAAAGCTGCTAAGTGTATTAATGTATGCAAACTTTTACACGTTTTTATTTAAAAAATGTCTTCTTTTTTCCTCCTTGATTGTTGTCATCCCCTGGCTTTTGTTTTCTAATTGTTGTTAATTTTGAATTGTTCAATAAAAAAAAAAAAAAAAAATGTTGATCCGCCAGCTGAAATCAATCAAGTTTTTTCGGAGAGAGTGCTGAAAGACTCGGAGTGGATCAGCTGTTTAATGGCCCGAATCTCGATGCGCTGCGTTCACCGCGTGTTCAGCCCAAATGTCCGCTAAGTGTCAAATCTAACACTGTATACATTATAGTCAAACAAGCTTGCTATTACTAAGCTGACTCGCCTGCTTTTTTTCCACACAGAAACATGTAAATCGGCGCATAACAAGACTGAGCATTTAAAATGACACAAAGCGAAACCAAACCTTTTAAAGAGTGACAGAAGAGAGACTTTTCTTGTTCGATCTTTTGCATGATCGTGAGAAATGTAATTCACTGTTAGTGTTATTGTCATCATCGTTAATATGCTATAATTATTAGATATTCATTTTGGAATTATTGCACAAATAAGTCATCACAGAATTAGTTAGATAATTGTTTCTGGGTTTTGTTAGTCCTGATTGATGTTGTTTTCAAATGCAATAAATCTGTAATATACAATATGCAGTGGTGCTCATTCATTTTTGGTGCGTGCTCCTGCATTTTTTTTAGGAGCACCGGTGCTACCAAATAAAAAAAGTTAATTTCAAGCTCTGCATTAGACAAATACTACTTTTTTTTTTTTTTTTTAATAATTTATTTCTCCCATTCTGTAATTTATTTACAGTGTAAAATTATTACTTGTGTTTAAATGTCACTTTTAAGCACAAAGAGAGATATGGACTATTGTTTGTTTTTAATATTAGTATGTGCTGTATTAATTGGTTACTAAGCAGCAATAAATGACACTTTAAAATACAGGGAGTGCAGAATTATTAGGCAAGTTGTATTTTTGAGGATTACTTTTATTATTGAACAACAACCATGTTCTCGAGGAACCCAAAAAACTCATATCAAAGCTGAATATTTTTGGAAGTAGTTTTTGGTTTGTTTTTAGTTTGAGCTATTTTAGGAGGATATCTGTGTGTGCAGGTGACTATTACTGTGCAGAATTATTAGGCAACTTAACAAAAAACAAGTATATACCCATTTCAATTATTTATTTTCACCAGTGAAACCAATATAACATCTCAACATTCACAAATATACATTTCTGACATTCAAAAACAAATCAGTGACCAATATAGCCACCTTTCTTTGCAAGGACACTCAAAAGCCTGCCATCCATGGATTCTGTCAGTGTTTTGATCTGTTCACCATCAACATTGCGTGCAGCAGCAACCACAGCCTCCCAGACACTGTTCAGAGGTGTACTGTTTTCCCTCCTTGTAAATCTCACATTTGATGATGGACCACAGGTTCTCTATGGGGTTCAGATCAGGTGAACAAGGAAGCCATGTCATTAGTTTTTCTTCTTTTAGACCCTTTCTTGCCAGCCAAGCTGTGGAGTACTTGGACGCGTGTGATGGAGCATTGTCCTGCATGAAAATCATGTTTTTCTTGAAGGATGCAGACTTCTTCCTGTACCACTGCTTGAAGGTGTCTTCCAGAAACTGGCAGTAGGACTGCACTGCAAAAAAGCTTTTCTTAGTTAGATTTTTTTTGTCTTGTTTCTAGTCCAAATATCTAAAAATTTTTAAATCAAGAAGAATTTTCTAGACAAGCAAAACATGTTGTCTTGTTTTAAGAAATAATATGCCAAAATAAAGAGAGTTTTTCCTTAAAACAAGCAAAATAATCTGCCAATGGGGTAAGCAAAATAATCTTATGTCAAAAGGGAAAAACAAGATTATTTTGCTTACCCCATTGGCAGATTATTTTGCTTGTTTTAAGGAAAAACTCTCTTTATTTTGGCATATTATTTCTTAAAACAAGACAACATGTTTTGCTTGTCTAGAAAATTCTTCTTGATTTAAGAATTTTTAGATATTTGGACTAGAAACAAGACAAAAAAAAATCTAACTAAGAAAAGCTTTTTTGCAGTGTGGGAGTTGAGCTTGACTCCATTCTCAACCCGAAAAGGCCCCACAAGCTCATCTTTGATGATACCAGCCCAAACCAGTACTCTACCTTCACCTTGCTGGCGTCTGAGTCGGACTGGAGCTCTCTGCCCTTTACCGATCCAGCCACGGGCCCATCAAGACTCACTCTCATTTCATCAGTCCATAAAACCTTAGAAAAATCAGTCTTGAGATATTTCTTGGCCCAGTCTTGACGTTTCAGCTTGTGTTTCTTGTTCAGTGGTGGTCGTTTTTCAGCCTTTCTTACCTTGGCCATGTCTCTGAGTATTGCACACCTTGTGCTTTTGGGCACTCCAGTGATGTTGCAGCTCCGAAATATGGCAAAACTGGTGGCAAGTGGCATCTTGGCAGCTGCACGCTTGACTTTTCTCAGTTCATGGGCAGTTATTTTGCACCTTGGTTTTTCCGCACGCTTCTTGCGACCCTGTTGACTATTTTGAATGAAACGCTTGATTGTTCGATGATCACGCTTCAGAAGCTTGGCAATTTTAAGAGTGCTGCATCCCTCTGCAAGACATCTCACTATTTTTGACTTTTCGGAGCCTGTCAAGTCCTTCTTTTGACCCATTTTGCCAAAGGAAAGGAAGTTGCCTAATAATTATGCACACCTGATATAGGGTGTTGATGTCATTAGACCACACCCCTTCTCATTACAGAGATGCACATCACCTAATATGCTTAATTAGTAGTAGGCTTTCGAGCCTATACAGCTTGGAGTAAGACAACATGGATAAAGAGGACGATGTGGTCAAAATACTCATTTGCCTAATAATTCTGCACTGCCTGTAGTTTTCATGTGATTTTTCTAAACTAGTCGTGTTTTGAAATTAATGAATGCATAATAATCGTGATTATTTCTCAGACTATTCGTACAACCAAAATTTATAATCGTTGCATCCCTACTCTTTACAGTATGAGAGTTTGTTTGAATATTAACTTAATAAACAACTTTGCCTGATTTAAGGCGTTGCGATTCTCTTTAGCAATGATGATAACTTTAATGAAGTCAGATTAATTACAATGGAGTCAGATGAATAATTGATTTAAACACTCCATCCTTCAACTGCTTTCTGTTCTCGATTATTGGTTCAGAATAGCAGCGTAAGCTTCAAGCCTTACAGAATACATTTTGGGGTTAATGAGTTCATGCTTGTCGCTTTATGTCTTCATACCAAAGTTAACCTCTGTTTTTTTTTTTTTTTTTTTAAGACTTGATGGTGCTGAAAGAAGAGACTCATGAACTGAATGAAACAAAAGAGAAACACCAAGACATAACGACTGACGAAAAACCCACACTGACTAAGAAGACCTCATGCGGAAGACCTCGGAAATCCAAATCTGAGTGTAATTTCACTTGTGGTCAATGCGGAAAGGTTTTCAATCGACAACACAACCTTAAAGTCCACATGAGAATTCACACTGGGGAGAAGCCTTACACCTGCGAACAGTGTGGACAGAGTTTCTGTCAAAAGCCAAACCTTAATGTTCACATGAGAGTTCACAGTGGGGAGAAACCTTACACCTGCGAACAGTGTGGAAAGAGTTTTGCTAAAATTCATGGCTTCAAAGCCCACATGAGAATTCACACTGGAGAGAGGCCGTACAAATGCCAACAGTGTGGCAAAGGCTTCTATCATACAGGAAACTTAGCAGTGCACATGAGAATTCACACTGGGGAGATGCCTTACTCCTGCCGCCAGTGTGGAAAGAGTTTCAAGCAAAATAGCAACCTTGAAGTCCACATGAGAACTCACAATGGAGGGAGAATATTCACTTGCACACAGTGTGGGAAAGGTTTTCCTTATAAACAAAACCTTGACATCCACATGAGAATTCACACTGGAGAGAGGCCGTACACCTGCCAACAGTGTGGGAAAGGCTTCTATCATGCAGGAAACTTGGCAGTGCACATGAGGGTTCACACTGGAGAGAAACCTTACATATGCACAGAGTGCAGTAAAGGTTTCATATGTAAAAGAACACTCAAATACCACATGATAAGTCACACCGGAGAGAAGCCGTTTCCATGCGATCAGTGTGGAAAGAGCTTCACAACCAAAGCTAGCCTCATGAGTCACACGAATGGTCACACTGGAACCATAGTGTTCACATGTGATCAGTGTGGAAAGACTCTCACGCGCAAAAGCTCCATTAAGAAACACATGAAGATTCACACAGGAGAGCAACGTTTTAAATCCAGTGAGTACGGAAAGGACTTTAAACATAAAAGAAGCCTCGGCACTCACATGAAGCTTCACAATGGAGAGCAGAGTCCTCAAAATTGAGGCCTTGTCCACACAAACACGGGTGTATTCAAAGCGGTAACTTTCATGTCGTTTGGCTGTTCATTCACATACATGTCAAGTTACTGAAAATGAAACCCTTCGAACACCCTGAAGATTTAAACTCAATAACTGAAGAGGTGTGAAGATTTTAGTAACTGATTTATAGTGTAGATACTGTATAGTGTAGATTAGCCCAGTACCAGGTTGTGAGAGTTGCTACCGGGTTGCAAGTACACAAAATAACTCTGTTTTTCAACTTTATAATGAACCGATAACCATATTTGTGCACACTTGCAAATTGTTTATTGATTTGCCAGTCAAATGGTCGACACTAAAAAGATAAGGGATGAGGAAATATTTGGGGAGATGCAGGGAACAATTAAGGATTGTTAGTTAAGGACCGATCCAGATATTTAGCATAACCAATATTTGCGAGTCTCAGCAACAAGTCACCTACACCCTTAGGTTGTGTTATTGATCATTCACATTGTCTGATCATGTGAACAAGCATCGATTTGCCTCCAATTTTGGGCTTTTGTCTGCAATTTCACAAAACCTGTTGGCAAATGAAACTCTGGATTAGAACTCGGGATAAAGCAATGACTGACTCCCCGAAGCCCTGTTCAGACTACACAAAGTTATTTGCCAGTTACGACATTGACTGTCAGATTCTGAGATTTTTTTTGACTATATAAAATCTTGATGTGATGTTGGTAATAAATGAAGAGTTTGGTATTGAAATGCTATACCATTTTTTTGTATAATTTGACACAAAAACGTTTTCTTTATCATAAATGTAAAACTTCCTGTAGCCAATTGGTTACCTTTAAAGATGCATTCATATGAGAACTCCTGCACCAACACAAATAAGTTGGTGTATGGGAAACCCAGTGTCGCTTATTGTCAATAAGAACATTAGCTTGCATGCTAATTCCAGTACTCAACAGGCTATCGAAGCACTTCAGCTGTCTTAGTTTGATTTATATACAATACATGTTGTAGTACTAATGTCCAAGTGGTGTGTGTGTAGGTTATACCACCATATTCTTTATTCAATAGGCTAAATAAAAAACGTTTACCATTTAATTGTTTATACTGTAGGCGAGCTGTCAGTCACGTAGGCTATGTCACTGATCAGCTGCTGTCTGTCAGTCAGGGAATCAAAGCTTCAGAGTCAAGCTAACGTCGTGGATTTCGATGTAGTTTTCTTAAAAGCCGGGCTCGACAATAAGGATGGCAAATGCGATCTTAGAATCGAGAAGCAGCACGACTGACAGAGATAACCTTGTTCGCGCGAGCAGGTGAATACCGAATGAGAGGATCACTCGCTCCAAAAGCTGATGTGATGCGTGCGACGGTTTAAAACGCGTCCGCGGTCCCGTTTCCTTGCATGAAGCTGTGCCTGGAAATGCAACTGGTGTGATCGGTTAATCTTACTTATCAAACAAAACGTTGATTCACTAGCTTTTCTTAACGGTATTACAGCAGTACAATATAGCCTAAGGTGGATATATAGCGTTTGCAAAAAAAAAAAGTTGTGTTGTGTACGTTCTGGCCAAAACTAACTCAGAATCTTATTATTATTAATCAATCTTTGTATATATTATTCCATATGTTTATGATGTATTTTTTTTTAACCAATTTAAGATGTTTGACAATGTTAAGATAAAAATGTTGCATTTCGGCATGGTTTTTGACTTATTTATGAACTATTTATAGACCTAAAATTGAATAAAAAATATCCTGGATTTGAAGAATATTGTGTTCCTGGCCTTCACTGAGCTCAAGTAATAGTTTAATGAACAAAAATTGGGAATGAACTTGACTGTTGATGTCTTACATAAATACCCAACATTTCTCAAAATGGATATATCTCCTTTTGCAACGAAACTCTTCATACATATATATATATATATATATATATATATATATATATATATATATATATATATATATATATATATATATATATATACATAGCTAATTTAAGCTATAAAAATAAAACACAAGGTAGGCCTACTGGGCAAAAAGGGGATGCTTCAGACAATTTTAGAAGCTGTCATACATTCATTTTCACCATACTTAAGGTCTTGGTCTCTTGTTTATCCTCATAGCATCCATGTGGGATAAAAGAACGGCATCTTAACTGTCGTGAAACGCAGGTGCTGTTTAATGTATAGTAAATCGGAGTCGTTCAAAGTAGCGTCGCTGCGCAAAAAATGAATGCATGTTATTCTCCTTATTCTGTATTTCCACCTGGGGGTACTCAACTCGAGGCCCTCAGACTATGCAGTGCCACTGACGCGATCCGAGACCAGCGACGAGATCATCCCAAGGTTTTCTGGACCAGGCCGTATCCTGAGCAGCTGCTGTGGTGGTCATCGTGGAGTGAGAGCATGAGACTGACTCCTGTGATGCTCCAAGGACAGACGAGTCTTCGCTGAGGTCCAGCTTCCTGCGCCTAGACTGCAGCTCTGCACAAGACGTTTGGCCATAGGGGAAATGGTCGTGCCCAACTGAGCCTGGTTTCTCTCGAGGTTTTTTAAATCTTCGCTTTCGCCAATTGGTGAAGTTTTTTCCTCGCCGCTGTCGCCACTGGCTTGCATGGTTCGGGACCTGTAGAGCTGCGCATCGATGGATTTGCTATTTAGTGTTTGGACTCTCAGTAGTGAATATTAAACCGCACTGAACTGAGCTAAACTGAACTTAAACACTGAAAACTGAACTGACTCTGTTTCAATTCACTATAATCTTCCATGTGAAGCTGCTTTGACACAATCTACATTGTATAAGCGCTATACAAATAAAGATGAATTGAATTGTTATGAATGCATGTTACACTTCTGATTGTAGAGTATGTTTTCTTTTTCTTATAATGCACAGAGTTTTGTGGTAAAGGACGTTTTCATTTGCCATTCACTGACAGTTGGACAGGCTCATCCAGTTCATCAAACTCCGTTTGGAGGCTTTTGCCAACAAACATCAGCTGTTCAGAAAAAATCTGAAATTAAACATAAAGCTTTTAAACTGTATACAAAGAGCTTAAATAGGGAAACACTTTACCAGCTGCAGGTACAACATGTGTTGAATAAATGTTACTTTTAGCCAAAAATGTCCTCCCTGTCACAAATCCTTTCTTGACAGCGTGGACATATGCATTTTTATTGACACTTTATTTATTTATTTAATATTTTATTGTTATTTAGTGAATGTTTTTATGTTACAACACTTATACACAGACACTACACCAGTAGATGCAATACATGAGTGGACAATACAAACCTTTTGGTAATATCTGTCTCAGTCTATATAAATGATATCCTGTGAAAGTCCATATAATGGAGCTCATTGACTGTTTGAAATACAAATACAGCCCTAAGTATTTGTACATTTATGTGAACATCTGTAATCTAAATATTTACCTTTTTCTGAAAAAAAAAAAACAGTATTATTAAGGTGTTTAACTTGAGTCGCTTCCAAAATTCCCTTCACTCCTCCAATACAATGTACAATATAAAGATTTACATTCAATAGCAAATTTAGTTTAATTTGAAGGACAATAATCGTTTAAGTTCTCATTAATAAGCGTATTGATAACAGAAGAGGTGGCATGGTGGCTCAGTGGTTTGCAGTATTAGTGAAAACAGAAGTTGAATTCTTGAAAACTTTTACAACCCTTTTATATGAACCCTTTAATATTTCTTGTACCTGCTGTTTTTCAAATGTTCCTCCATATTTAGTTCACTAAATAAAGCCTTTGTCCACCTGTCATGCCAATGTCCACCCTGTCATCTTGTTTTTTATGAAAATAAACAAATTAATTATAACCTCAGCAAAACATCTTGTGTGATTTGTTCATTAACCAATAAGGGCCAGTTAATATTGTTTGAAAGTAAATGGTAATGTTCTTTATTCAGTAAAGAAACAATATAGCATATTGACTGATTCTTTATTTTACTTTTCAGGATCAACCAAATGAACACCAACACAGCAGTACAACGTCTCGCTCTTTTACTGCCCTTTCTTAACCACACGCTACTGGTGTATATGACATTACTGACACCTAGTGGTTAGTTAAAGCAATAGCACACTCACATACACAATATCACTACATCCAGGGCTTAATTTGTGCCGGATTCGGCACCTCATTTTACTGATCACCCTCCTCAACCGCCCTCCTACCCGTCCGCTGTTCACTTTCTTCCGCGACTCCCCAACCCTCTTCATTTTCAACTGCGACACCCCCGCCCTGCTCACTTTCGTCCGCGACACCCCCGCGCCATCCACCGCACCAACAAAACTTAATACTGCTAATTATAGTCTCAGGAATTATTTACACTGAACATTAACAGTCACCAGATTACATACTTTATATGCTTAAAGACTTTTCACAGATAAACGGCCCATTCACACGGAGCTTCAGCATCAACGCTTGACAGAGAGCGTGTCTGAAGTTGGGGCTGAAGTATGACGCAATCATCATAGCAGCGTCAGCCAATGAAATTAGTCAGCAATAGGCCACTGTCTGAGCTGATGCATTTGCATACAGTGATCTGATTGGCTGACGCTTCCGTTGGTGCTTGAAAAGTTGAGCATGTCCCAACTTCTGCAGCGAGCAATGCCTCTGAAGCGGCGCCGACGGATCCACAATGCAGTTCGGCAACGCCTGACGTCATCCATTCAAAGTGAATGGGAAGCGTTGAAGCTGATGCCCCGTGTGAATGGGGCGTAAGCCTCTCTGAAGGCTTTACTTTGCATTTAGACCTTATTAGCACAGGTGATTGCATGTCTTCAACTGGTTCCTTGCCATCCAATACTGGAAGTGTCTCAGATGTTTTTGATGATAGTTCACAGTCTATGTCATCCGTAGAAGAATCGCCGACTAGTCTCTCCTGTTTTAAACAAACTCCTCTGATTTCTCCTGAAGTACTGACAGTGTAGGATCTTGGGTTTGACTCCTGCAGGACTGTAGCACGTTTGGACCAGGTACCACAATCCTCCAATCGTACAATGTCACTATTGGAGAGCCGCTTCAGTTCTTTTGCCTTTTGTCTTTGTTTCAAGTGCTGTTGTTTTCTCTCTTTCTCTGCTTTTCCATTGGACTGTGGATATAATGGGCTGGAGGTCACATGTTGAAACATGTACTCAGCAAATTTCTGGAAGCCTTTACTACTGTAGCATGGCCCATTATTACTGCAAACCACCTGTGGAATCCCATGTCTTGCAAAGATGAACTTCATGGCCCAGTTTCACAAACAGGGCTTAGCTTAAGCCAAGACCAGACCTTAGTTAAATTAGGCTATTTAAGCCACATTAATAAAATCAGCATTAGAAAAATACATTACTGGTGTGCACCTGTAGACAAAAAAATTGCACTGACATATTTCAAGACATCTCACTGCAAGTTATTTTCAGTTGAGACAGCTTAAACATGCAATTTAATCCATGACTAGCCTTAAACCTTGTTCGTGAAACTGGGGGCATATGTTTGACCTCACTCGCAGCAAATGAACTGGGAAGCAAGGCTAGCTCTGGGTAGTTTGACAGGTAATCTATCACCAGCAAATAGTTCTGTCCATCCAGGAAGAACAAGTCAGTTCCCACCTTTTGCCATGGTTCATCTTGTTGGAATATTTATTATTATTCCATGCGTGTTCAATACAAACTCAGGAGGCGGAGTTCAAATTCAAGAATATTAGTAATTTATTAAGTACAAATGAATAATTCGATTAGGGCCCTGGGTCGCACAAATGTGTCCTATTGGTTATACAATGCTATCCAAGAGAACACACCAGGCGCTCTGCGAGTGTTGTCTTAGGACTAAAGACCCAGTTTATATTCACAGAAGGAGGAGAAGGCGGGTTGTCCTATCAGCTTTTCTGCACTGTCTGTAGTTCCCCTTTTCTGCACAGAAGATCTGAACCAGTTAAATGCACATGCTTAAAGACCTCCATAGGCCCCAATATGTTACACAGGAAATCAGAAGCGAGAGACACACGTTATTTTTACTGTTTTTGCTGCATATTTCTCGTCCAAGATAGCTCCTTCTGCAAAATGCCTCATTAGTATGCAAAATACATCTCCTCAAAGGCCAGTTTCAGTTAACCTATCATTTGACAAAGCTTACAATATATAGTATAGAATATAAAAAATATATAGTAAAGAATGACTGTAAGGTAAATGATTTAACATCTCCTTAGGCAAAGCATACACAACATACTAATAGAGAATCAAGGATAACTCTAATTAGGATTGAAAAAAAAAAAAAGAATTATATTTTCTACAATCTGGAAGATTGGCTCCTTCTGTTGCTTTGCACGATGCTTCAAACAAGTACCACAGGTTGACACAATCCTGTCGATGTCAGCATTTATTCCAGGCTAATAGATTGCAGTTCTAGCCCTTCTCTTAGGGCGTACTCACAGTATGCTATCCGAACCATGCCCAGGCCCATTTCCCGGATCGTTTGAGAAGTGGTCTGAATCAGGCTCAGGCACGGTTCACTTGGCCGGCCTTGGCCCGGTTGGAAGAGGTGTGCCAGAGCGTGGTTCACTTGGGCTTTGGCGCGGCACGCTTGTGTGTGAGTGCAAAACGCACCTGAGCCCGAAACTGAAAGCGAGAAGTGACTTTTAAGGGACTGTTTGATGTGGATTAATTAATCATTCGTACTGTTCAATGAACACACACTGTCGTGGTTTATTAAAGACGCAAACCCCTCACTGCACAACAGCTGCACCTTCAGCAAAGTCTTTATGATTGTTTATGAGCGTCAAAAGTGGCTGGTCTGTTCGGCGAAATACTTGACTGCGTGTCAAACGACTTAAATGATATAACTGAAGAAATCTCCACTTTGTTGAGCGAAAGCGCTTACTGAACAGCGCATCATCAATGACGTAAGTGTGCCCAGGCCCGAATGTAATGTGAGTGTGGGCCGTCAGGGGAGACGGGAGGGGGGACAAGCGTGCTTTGGCTCGGTTCAAGGCAACTGTACATAGTGTGAGTACGTTCTTACATTTTTCTGCTCCAAGATGCCCCTCGTGCAGTCTTGTCTCAGTGTTAGAGGAATAACTAGCCTGTTCTGTCTCAGCAGAAGTCTCTTGACCACACTCAGCTCTGCTCTGATGTTATAGTACTGGGCACATTCTCCTCTCAGCCAGCAATCATTCAGATGTGTAATGACCTGTTGCAGGCAAACATCTTTCCCAGTCTCCACAGCAATTAGTTTAAGCTTAGCATCCGTGACTGGAAGAGTTTCAGCCACCATACTCACATGATGAGTCACATCAGTGTCTGTGGAGCTTTCAGCACATGTTTCACTCTGTATTGCAGCTCTGGACAAAGCATCTGCCAGGACAATATACTTTCCTTGAGTATAGATCAGCTCCGTGTCATAGCTCTGCAGCCGCATCATCAATCACTAAATTCTTGGAGACATTTGATTAAGGTTTTTCTTGATGATAGCTATCAATGGTTTGTGATCAGTCTCTGGCACAAATAATGGTAATTCATAGACATAGCTGTGATATCTCTCCAATCAATACACTAAGCCCAAGCATTCTTTTTCTATCTGTGCGTATCGACTTTCAGCTGGAGTCATCGTCCTTGAGGGATACGCAACTGGTCTCCAATTTTCTCCCTCTGACTGCAGTAGAACAGCGCCCAGTCCATCCTAGGATGCGTCTGTTGATATCTTTGTCCTTTTTGAAGGGTCAAAGAAAGTCAGAGTTTTCAATCGTCCCCATTTCTGTTCATGATTGTCTGTCCACTTAAACTCACCTTTATCTCGTAGCAGTTCTCTCAAAGTGAAGTTTATTTCTAAACTAATTTCGAGAAGATCACGTGCTTGGGATTGCTTGCGACTGGTCCCGCATTATTCACTTCATGATTCACCAATCAGACGATTCCTAAGCCACTATTAATACAAATATAAAGTTCCATACAACAGCCATCTTCGTTTTGAAGAATCCCCCCTTCCACCCCTACTCCTCCTCCTTTCCTAGATGGGTGGTTTCTGTGCGGAGTTTACACAATCTTCCTGTGCTCACGTTGGTTTCCCCTGGGTTCCCCGGTTTCCTCCCGCCATCCAAAAACATGCAATTTAAGTTAATTGTCTAATCCAAATCGGCACCATAGACATGCTCCTAGTAAGTAGTTATCTCTTAAGAGCAATCACTATCTGTTTATTAGCTACTACAGCAAGGGAGTTCTCGAGATCTACCTGAGCTCAAACTCTCCTCTCGCCTTGCAAACGGGAGGGAGCCCCGGGCTCGAAGATTTTATGAGCTCAAAGGGCTCTCTCCCAGGACAGCATGCCAAACAAGCTTTATAATCAATCATCAGCTAAGTGTGAACTCTTGAACACTGTTTTTGAAGACAAGTTTGGTATGAACTTTCTAACAAAATTGATCATTTCAATCACTCTTAGTACAGCCTTGCTCTTATGTGATTCTACGCCATCTTCTGACAGCTTGTCTCCTAAAAACGTTATTTCTTTTGCTCCAAACTGGCACTTGTGTTTATTCAATTTCAGTCCAGACTTTTGCACTCGCTGCAGGACATCCATAAGCCTTTTATTGTGCCGTTCTATTGTAGATCCCCATATCATCCACATAAACACGCGGGCCTTCAGTGCCTTCTATAATATGTTCCATAGCTCTGAGGAGCTCAAAGGGCATCCTCAAGAAGAAGTAGCAGCCAAAGGGTGTGTTAAATGTGCAATACTTTGTGCTGTCCTTATGTAGCTTCATGAGATGCATCCAACTTTGTGAAAAATTTAGCACCTGCCATCTCACTTATGATTTCCTCTCGAGTCGGGATTTGATAATGTTCTCTTTGTATGTTGGCATTTAAATCCTTTGGATCCATACACACACGAAGATCACCATTTGCTTTTTTTTTTTTTTTTTTACACACACCATAGAGTTGACCCACTCTGTAGAATCTTCCACTTTTTCTTGGACTCCCATTAATGTCATTCTTCCCAGTTCTTGCTTCAGCTTTTCACAAAGAGGTGCTGGAACCCTTCTTAGGACATGGACTACTGGCTGTGCATCTTTTTTCAGCTGTATTTTGTAGGTGAAAGGTAATTCTCCAAATCCTTCAAAGATGTCTGGAAGCTGCTTCACTATATTCTCCACAGTTTTGTGTTTCTCCACTATTGATTGTGTAAACCCTTTTTACCAGGCCTAGGTCTTCACATGCCTTGTCTCCCAACACAGAATCATGTCAACCTGGAACAAACATGAGGTGATGAACTTTGTTTTTCATTTTTACCTTTAATGCATGAAGGTGACAGGCAAGATCATTGGTCTTAACCAAACTGGTCCAATGGTAATTTACCATAGTTATGTTTTAAAGAGAGCTCAGGGTATCCTATGCACCCCGGATCCCCCATTGTACTCTATGTTTCAGCTGCTACCATCTGGACGTCATTTTAGAGTTTCTATTTGCAAGACAAATAGAACTAGAAATTCTTTTATAATGGTGGCCATTAGGTCATTAAATGAGTCCAGGGTTGAGGTAGATGCACCTACAAAATGATGTATTGTATGTTGTGTGGTAATATTTTGTTAATGTGTACATGGAACTTCACCTATGTTACGGCACCTTGCTGCAATTTTCGTTCCCCAAACGAGATAATAAAGTTGAGTCTGGATCTGAGTCCTTTTGTTGGAATGTTTTGTCCATTATAGGTTTTGAGTTGCACCATTTTCTGAATTATCCATGGCCTGCTTTTCATTGCTCTGACATCATGCTCTGAAATTAAATTGACTTTTGCTCCCGTGTCTAGCTTGAGTGCCACAACTGATCTATTTATCTCCAGAGCAGTCACCCACTTGTACTGTGCAACACTATTCACATTTGTTTGTTCTGTTCTTTCCTGACTCGTATCGGCCTTTTCCACCATTCCGACAAAAAATGTGTCACTGAGATCCGTTTCCTCCATTGCATGCACATGCTCCTTTTGGCTCTGTCTGCCCTTGGACAGACATTGCCTGGTGAAATGATTCTGTCCTTTACATTTGGCCCAAATTTTGCCATAAGCTGGGCATTGTTTTGGTGGATGTCTTCTGCTACATCTCTTACAGTTAAACGATTCGTTCTCCTTCTGTGGTTTCACTTTGCTTCTTCCACCTCTTTGCATCTTCTCCATCACTATGGCTACAGCTGAACGGTCAACTCCACTCATCCTTGCTGTTTCATGAAATGTTTTAAGCTAAGGCCCTGTTTACACTAATGCGTTTTCGTTTTAAAACGTATAAGTTTTGCTACGGTTACGCCATCCGTCCACACTACGCCGGAGTTTTCGAGCCCCCAAAACGGAGCGTTTTAAAAACACTGGAGAGGTCGTTTTCATTCTAAAACGCTGCTGCTCCGTCTCAGTGTGGATGGGGGAAAACGGAGACATCTGAAAACGGAGGCTGGACTGCAGACATTCGCTACCTGATTGGGGCTTTTGGATCATTGCGTATCCCATGACTATAACGCTACCGGAAGACGGCAGACCAGCCTTCACTGTAAACAACAACATGGACACAGAAATGGGTGGGTTGTTTGCACTATTGTCCGTTTTAGGCGCCATTGTGCAGTTAAACTCTGCCTTTTTTACTACAGCAGCTGCATATATTCGCAAGAGGCAAGCTATTGTTCGAGAACTCGCTAATCGCTCGCATTCATCGTTCTACCAGCGTTTGTTGACTAGCAATAGCCAAATGCCGAGCGAGACGCATGCTTCCTGTTTATACTTGGACGCGCATGCCCAAAGTGCGCGAATGGTCACGTGATATACGTTTTTGGTGGAAGAGTGTGGACGGAGATAAGTTTAGAAACGCTAGATGAAACGCTAGTGTGGACGTGGATCGTTTTTGATCTAAAACGCCGTTTCAAAACGAAAACGCATTAGTGTAAACGGGGCCTAAGTTTCTCTCAAGAGCCTCTCCCTCCCTCCCTCCCTCCCTCACCAAACACTATCTGATCTTGAATCTTGAAACCATTAAAAACTGTCAGAAGTCTCTTCCTGTTGCTTCAGACGAGACTGAAAAACATGCCTTTCAAATGTCGCATTTTGTCTCAGCAAGCAGTGTGCATCAAACTTCTGTATTACCACATCATATGTGTCCTTATCTTCTGCCTGATCAAACACGAGTGTATCAAACACTTCTATAGATTGTGGTCCTGCGACGGTAAGTAGTAATGCAATCTTACGTGCACCCGAGGCATCATCAAGTCCCACTGCTTGCAGGTACGGCTTAAATCTCTGTTTAAACGTTCTCTATTCACAATCGACATTCCCTGTCCAGTTCACAGCGTCAGACGGTTTTACGCTTTCCATGACGGCTCGAGGTGATCTTGACCACTCCTGGTACCATGTAATGTTCCTTATTCAGTAACGAAACAATGTGGCATATTAACTGATTCTTTATTTTACTTTTTAGAATCAACCAAATGAACACCAGCACAGCAGTACAACGTCTGTCTTTTTCTGCCCTGTCTATTCACACGCTACTGGTGTATATGCCATTATGCTGCGTTCACACCAGAAGCGGAAGAAGCGTCAAGCGTGAGTGATTTACATGTTAAGTCAATGCAAACGCACGAATAGGCATGCTGCGGCATGATACGTGCGAATGATGCAAATTGCGCGGCGCGGATGGCGCGTTATGTGCGAATGGCGGCAGGTGAATTGAGCGTTTTGCGCGTTTGATGCACGAATCGCGAGTTCAAGAATTTGAACTTCTGTGGACATTCGCGCCGCGTTAACCAATCAGGAGCTTGCTCTTGTGGGGGCATGGTTGTGACGTAACACTTGTTGTTAGTGTCCCGGGGGAAATCCTCCAGCCGACACCAACAACAGTTCATCAAACTGGGCTCGGCTCAGTCAGAAGCACCGCTGAAAGCCTCCGTCATCCAGGTTAAGTTTCTGGAGGAGTTTATGAGCTCACAGAGCTGGGTGCACCTCTGAAAGTATCGAGTGGACTCAAGACACAGCTCCAAACGTATCGACGTAGTTTTACAGCCTTCATAAAAGCACATAAACACAGTTATTTTATCAATAAAATCCATGTTAGCCGATTAGCAACGAAGCTACAGTCACCGGGCAGACAGAAGCCCTGCCCATCACGCAAATCCACGTCTGTTCTGAAGCGGAGTCTGACGTGCGAATGAAGCGAGTAAACTCAAATGTTCACGTGTCTATTTACGCGCGAATATTGCAATTTATCCGCACGTTCCGCGTCTGGTGTGAACGGAGCATAACTGACACCTGTGTCCACATTATCCTGTGTCTGTGTATTATTAAACCAAGTTTAATAAACATTGCAAATGGATCTTCCGTTGTCAGACTCTGCATTACCCAAAGTAGGTGGTATTAACTTTTTGATCAGATGTGATTTTGAACTGTTTAAACTGTCTTTGTTTCACAAGCAGGTCATATTGTGCTGGAAACTAGCCTTTTCTCACAATTTCAGTCCCCATAAAACTTGTTTATGGAACAATTGTTTTATTTTATATTGAAATAAGTCTTTATTTGATGAAAATTAGGTTAAAAATAGTATTTTTTCTTTATTGGATATGATGGATAGCCATGGTGACATTCTTATTTACGATAACTTATAAATAAATTGTTTACCTTTAAACAATATAAACCTAATACTATAACCTATCAGTGCACATGGGCAGTACAATATGTATTGCATATAAATAATAATTTGAATAAACAGAGAGCTAAAGTGCTTCTGTAGTCTGTTAAGTACTGGAATTAGCATGTAAGCTAACAAATCTCTCATGTTCTCATTCAAAATAGACACTGGTTTTCCCAAACACCAAGTTTTCACATGAACGTATCTTTAAAGGCAATCAGTTGTCTAAAGGAAGTTTAATTGTCTTCATAAAGAAAACTTGTTTCTTTTCTCAAATTAGTCAATCAAAATAAATGTGTAGTGTTCTGAAACCAAAGTCTTCATTTGTTACCCACCACACATCAAGATTTGATCAAGTCAAAACCTCATAATCTGACACAAATCTTATCTGTCGTAACTGGCAAATGTGTAGTCTGAACAGGGCTTTAGGGAGTCTGCATCGGTCGGTCACTGTCATTGCCTTTCGGCAAGTTCACACCACACAAGTTTAGCCGGACTTTCATTCACCAACAAGTTTTGTGAAATTGCAGACAAAGCCAAAAATTGGAGGAAAATCAGTGTTTGTTCATGCGAGTGACAATCAAACAACGTGAATGATCAAAAATATAATCTAAGGGTGTAGGACAGTGTTCCCTGCATCTCCCCAAACATTTTCTCCTCCCTAATCTTTCTAATTTTCTTTTCAGAGCCGACCATTTGATTGAAGTGTGCAATGTGCACAAATATGGTTATCGGTTCATAATAAAGTTGAAACACATTGTTCGATTTTGCTGTATTTGGCTTAACCGTTCTTGGGTGGCTCACCAATGTATAGATGACTCTAATACATCAAATAAGTAAACTGACCAAAGTTCTTACGGGGAGAAGACTTTATTGAAGACAAAGAATAGTGCAGTTCCTCAGCAGGGATGTTAACTCGTTGGTAACTTAACCCAAAGGACTGTCTATGAGACACTACTTTATAATAAAGGATGTAACCGTACTAGTTCAGTGGGGACCTTAACCAGAGGCATTCTTGCTGTGAGGTAACAGTGCTAACCAGTGGGCTTCCATGTTGCCCAATCTAAAAAGGAGGTGGTGTAGGGGTGGGAGGGGGATTCTTCAAGACGAAGATAACTGAGGTAAGAAACTCCGATTATTTATAGTGAGTCAGGAATCGTATGATTAGTGAATCATGTGTTGGCTAATGCAGGACCAGCCGTGGACAATCATAAGCATGTGATCCTCTTTAAAGTAGTTTATAAATGAACAGCAAAACTACATGAAGAAGCTGCCGTTTTGAACATACCCGTGTTTGTGTAGACAAGGCCTCAATTACGAGGACTCTGCTCTCCATTGTGAAGCTTCATGTGAGCGCTGAGACTTTTTTTATATTTAAAGTCCTTTCCACACTCACTGCATCTAAAACGCTCTACTGAGTGAGTCTTCATGTGTTGCTTAATGGAGTCTTTGCGTGTGAGACTCTTTCCACACTGATCACATGTGAACACTATGGTTCCAGTGTGACCATTTGTGTGATTCATGAGGGTAGCTTTGGTTGTGAAGCTCTTTCCACACTGAGCACATGCAAACGGCTTCCCTCCGGTGTGAGTTCTCATGTGGTAATAAAGTGCGCATTTACTTCTGAAACCTTTACTGCACTCTGTGCATATGTAAGGTCTCTCTCCAGTGTGGATCCTCATGTGGTTGTCAAGGCTTAGTTTATGAGAAAAACCTTTCCCACACTGTGTGCAAGTAAAACTTCTCTCTCCAGTGTGTGTTCTCATGTGGACTTCAAGGTTGACATTTTGCTTAAAACTCTTTCCACACTGAGGGCAAGAGTAAGGCTCCTCCCCAGTGTGAATTCTCATGTGAACTGCCAAGTTTCTTCTATGATAGAAGCTTTTTCCACACTGTTGGCATGTGTACGGCCTCTCTCCAGTGTGAATTCTCATGTGTGTTTTAAAGCCTTTTAAATAACCAAAACTCCTTCCACACTGTTCGCAGGTGTAAAGTTTCTCTATATTGTGAACATCAAGGTTTGGCTTTTGACTGAAACTCTTTCTACTCTGTGTACAGGTGAAATTGCACCCAGATTTGGATTTCCGAGGTCTTCCGTGTGATGAAGTCTTTTTAGTCAGTGTGGGTTTTTCATCAGTCGTTATTTCTTGGGGTTTCTCAAACTGCTGTTTCTCTTCTATTTCATTCAGTTGAGGAGTCTCTTCTTTCAGCACCAGCAGGTCTTAAAAAAAAAAAAAAAAAAAGAAGTGAACTTTAGTATGAAGGCACAAAGCGACAAGCATGAAATGGATGTTTCACCCAAAAATCTAAATGACCTTACCATTTACTCTCCGTCATGTGGTTTTAAACATTTCCTTTTTTCTGGAACACAAAAGAAGACATTTTGAAAAAAATGCTGGCTTCCTTTGTGTTCAACAGGATCAAGAAACTCATAAAGGTTTAAAACCACACGAGGGAGAGCAAATGGTGAGGCTATTTTCATTTCTGTGTCAACTATCCCTTTAAAGGGTTCCTATTATGAACCTTTTTTTACAAGATGTAAAATAAGTCTTTGGTGTTCCCAGAATGTGTCTGAGGTTTCGGCTCAAAATCAGATCATATACCTTGCAGAATATTTAATTATGGAGGTCAGAGGAAATCCAAGCTCTTGTTGTGCCTGTGGCTTTAAATGCAAATGATCAAATGCACTCGCTCTAGATTACTCGTGTTGTGTTCCCTCATGTGCATCTTCCACTGGATTTAAACATTTGTAACTTGCTTAGAAGACCCGATTGAGACAAATCCTGCATGTTTATAGCAAGTACGCATAATTCACGCTAATATTTGTGAGTTTGCATTATTGTATATAACTTATGCAAATGTTTTCCAGTACTGGGTTGCAGCTGGAAGGGCATCCACCGTTTAAAACATATGCTGGATAAGTTGGTGGTTCATTCCGCTGTGGTGACCCCTGGTATATAAAGGGACTAAGCTGAAGGTAAATGAATGAATGAACTTATGCAAATGCTTAATGCCACATTTGCTGTAAACTGAAGTGAGGAGATGGCAAGATGACATACTTTGCTACTTGTTTTCATTCATTTGTACTTTTGTCTTTGTGTTCTTGCCTTTGTGCATGTCCTGAGGCTTAGCTTAAGACCTACATGATGACATTTTATAAACCCGACAAGATGAAGAAATGCCATCTAAAAAGGTGACCTGCTGTTTGTCCAATCAGGGACAGTGACAACGTAAATATTCAAATAATGATGTTAACCCGGGGTTTGCCAATGTGAAACGTCTGTTAATGAACACCCAGGATTATTTTATGACCCCTAGGCGCTGTTTCATAAAAGTGGTTTAGAAAAGCGGGGATTAAAGTCAAAAACCTGACTTCAGTGAGCCGAACTAAACGTCCACGCTTTAATTGGTTCCATAACAGTAAGTTGAAGATCATTTGATCTAACTAATCTGAGTTCAGTTGAAATAATCTAGATAACTTCTCGTGCACGTTACTGTCGTGAAACCCTGAAGGTCGAGCACAGATGCATCGCTTATGTTGTGTGCTACCAACGCAACGAGAACTGAAAGAGCTCTGAAATGAGAGACAGCTGTTCACAGCGAGTGAGCCACGTTGGTTTTAAACATAATAATTTAAACAATCAAAAACTACGGCTTGCAACAAAGCAAGAGAGAAGCTGACATAAAATTGCAGATCGTCTCAATTAAAAAATAGACCATTATCTAGGCCTATTGATGTTAAATTAAATATTTGTCGCAATACATTACAATTGTGCTTGACTGCACGCGCGAGAGAGCTAAAGGGACTGCGCGCTTACTGCCAATTGTTGCTTGCAAGGAAAGGTTAATGCATTGCAGGCTCTCTGTAACATTCAAAATGTGCTTAACTTCAGCACATTAAGTTTCAAATAATGGCATGCGCGCACAAGCGGTGGGATTTTTAATTTGCTGCAGAAACTGCTGCAGAATGCTGCTTTCCCTTTGACACGTGTGTTTCCCGTGGCCCGTGGGAAAATATCTTTATATTACAGTGAGACTACTGCTCGGCCCAGATTCATCTCCCTATTATTCCACTCAGGGTTTACAGCTTTAAAGTCATTCTTTAAGAAATGTAGCCTACTTTTTTATATCAGTCAGTGCTTTATTAATACATTTTCTTTATTACATTTTGTAATTCATATAGATATATAGCAAAGTACACCCTCACAGATCAATATTTAAATTTATTATTTTCTACAGGATGCTTTACAATAATATCTCTGTGCATGTACATTAGATTATTCAGTACCAAAGCAAAATTTGGAACTAATCTAACAACAAATAAACTTAAGATCACAGTCCAAAAATTAGTACACCCAAATTAATATGTTGAGGGAAAATAAGTAAAATTTTAATAAACAGGACAAAAAATAAATAAATCGAAATGTTGTAGTTTGTTTTGTTTGCAATAACTTATTTTAATTCAAATGTATATATCGTTCTATTCTTAAAGATGTTTGGTATATATATATTTACTATTAAGTGACTAAATTTTCAATCATTATTTAGAGGTTAAGTGAATTAAAATGGCATCAAATTACGGCAGGCGAACGTTAACATTACTTTGATTAAGCTTGACTTAGCCAGAGAGTTAAGGCCGATTTATACTTCTGCATCAAGTGCACGCGTATGCTACGGCGCAGCCTACGCTTGGACGCATAGCCCCTCGCCGTGGCCGTCGGCGTCGTTGACGTGCACCTCTCAAAAAATGTAACGCGTACGCGTAGCGCAAGATCTGTGATTGGTCGGCTTGGTCGCGCCCGATGCAGCGAGTGTTCACAAGTGTGGAGTCCCGTGAAGGAGCTCCGGATGGAGACTGTTATTTTGTGTTTACCTCATGATTAAAGTTGTTGCACGTCCGACGGTTCCCGCCTCAAAATGAGCGAGTTTGAGCCACTTGTACATTAAGGAAGTGTTCAGGAAAAACAAAAAAAAAAAACAGCGAAGAAACTCGACACAGAGGAACATAAACACCTACTGCCAGCTAGCGTTTCGGAAGTGTATTGCAGAGAAACAGAAACAGCGTGCAGAAGTATAAATGACGGCTACGCGCGAGGCTTGCGTCGTGGGTTACGTCGATCACTTGACGCAGAAGTATAAACCAGGCTTTAGCCTGCCCCGGACAAGGCTAGTTTCCCAGCATAAGTTGCCATAGTAACTGAATTTGAACTATCGTAAATTTGATTTATGAAACAGAATTCGCCATTAAAGAGCCCCTATTATGGGTTTTTGAAATTGACCTTCCATGTAGTGTGTAACACAGCTCTAAGTGAAGCGAAATATCCAGCTAAAGCTTAAATCTGCAAGTGGACAGTTTTTAAAACTATTGATTCATCTAAAAAAAAAAAAGAGTCGACTCATAGTGGTTGGAATGAATCGTCTTGATAACGAGTCTTTAGCCGTTTCGGCGTGACGTTGATACGAAACATAAGCCCCACTCACTAACACAGCAAATACAAACAGATCCTGAAGTCATGAGTTTGCAATGTCGTTTGCATTTAAAGAACATTACATTTTTTCTGTGTGAAACACAAGGGATTTTATAGATACTAGTATTGAACAGTTCATTCCAGCGCATTCACGTGAGAGTAGGCTGTGAAAGCTGCTTGCATGTCCAATCCGCCTGTGGGAGCCAGTTCAAGCCAAAAAGTGAGAGCAGCGCCTACTAGGGTCACAGAATACGGTAACACGTGCACAATAAGGCCAGTTTATTAGGTACGCTAGGCTTTGGGCTGGTGCACAGCACTGGAAAGAAGGCTCAGGGTAAGCGCGATGGGAGCCCGCAAAGATAGCTTGCCAGAGGACAGAGGAGGAGCGCTACAACCCCCTGGCTGGGGATGTACAGGTAAGCCCTGAGAACATATAACACTTCACGCAAGGGATGCCACTGCAATGGTTGCAAATAGATATGATCTACAGCTGAGAGGGTAGAAAAGCTCCAAAATGACAGATAATTAATGAAATCAGACCTGGCCCATGACACATTTCGTAAGTGTAAGTAAATAGCTGCCTCCTTGTTTTCTCTAGCTTGTAAAGTGTGTATTTAATTGTGTTGTTACTTATAACCGCTTGCACTGTATCAGGTTAACTCTAGATTTCCATATTGCGTCTAATGCCACGTTGAAAACGCGACGCGTGCTCCTTTTTTTACGGATTTAAATGAGTTTGTGGTGTTTAACTGCACTGCTTTCGGCGCTGAATAACACTGTCGAGAACCGAGTACTGTTTACTGTGGTGTTAGTAAGTTTACTATGAAGCGTGTTTCGGGCGTCTGCTCCGTTCGGATCCTATACCAATGTTGGCTACCCGGGGGCTTGATAAACTGTGTCTCTGGCTGAACGCAGTCGACCAATGGCAACAGGCTGTCATCGGTCTAATCAGCGCAGATTAGCTTTGCGCTAAGCGATTCATATGGGAGTCGCTGGGATAATAAGGTAAAAATAAATGCATATTATAAGACCATGAAAGTGTTTTTTGACCTTGCATGCATATTAGACTGTTGTTGGAGACCCATAAAACCGAAATATGACCCCTTTTAATGCATAATAGGGGCTCTTTAATAAACCTGACTTACCAAAATAAGCCTGGCTTATTCTCTAAGTTTGGTTTATGGAATAGCCCCCAGGCTAGTTTTCCAGCATAAGTTGCCAGTGTAACGGAGTTTAAACTATCGTAAATTTATGAAAATAAATGAAAATTTATTTTAGATTTATGAAACCGAATCGCCATTAATAAACCTGACTTAACAAAATAAGCCTGGCTTTTTCTCTAAGCTTGGTTTATGGAATAGCCCCCTGATCTCAAATGCTATTGTTTTAGAACTTCAGTTGCCTATTGGAGAAATGAAAAGGAATTATAAACGGCAGAAAACGGTCGCTCTACAAATGTGTTCATGACTATACATACAAAAAAATAACAATTAAATTAGAAAATATGGCTTTGCAACATCAAGCAGCATTAGGCATGGGCCAGTATTCGATTCTGACGGTATGATAACCTTGGATAAAATATTACGGTTTTCTCTGTACTGTGATTACTGCTCTAAAATATATTCTTTTTAAATGTCTGGGTAAAAAACAAAACCTATTTTCTCTTTAAAAAAAAAAGCAATATATATTCTTTTAAGAAACTTTTAAAATATTTTGGAGCAGTAAACATGTCAGGCTGAATAATTCAAATGAATCACTGACTTCTGCTGTCTTCATTAGTTTCAAACAGATTTATTTACAATTTAAAATGGCATCTTTGGATATCTTTTCTGCTGGAGATACTGTTGTCCTAAAAAACAAAATGTAAAAAAACCTTATATATACCGTAGGGACGATATAGCAGAACATTTTGGCAGTTTTATACCTTAAAAACCGTTACCGTCCCATGCCTAAGCAGCATAACACTGTTTTTAGGATCTAAAAATTCATCCTTTAAAAAAAGTCTCAAGCAAAAAGATTCCAATGGCGCCGCCTGCTGGTACGTGAAGAATATGGACAACACTGATGAACTTTACACTCAAATGTTTGCATATCATCAGCATGCTGTAATCCATTTCTTAAGCAGCAAAAGTCATTTTTAGACTAGTTTGTGGGCCAGTTGTAGTCAGTGCAATGCTAAACGTTATTGTTCCACTATCATTTGTTCGTTTTGTCTCACGTCGTCCCACAACAACATCATATAGTTTAGAATACTGTACAATTTTTTATAACAATTAATTATTTTAATATCCATTTCATTCAGCATGTTTAAAATTGTTTAAAATTAAAATTGCATTTATTTTTTTGACATACTTTAAACCAGGGTTTCTGCAGGTTTCACCAAGTTAAATGTAAGACTTTTAAAGACCTTTATGACTGAAATTTTAGACTCATAAAGGGCTAAAGGTTAAGGAATTTTTCAAATGGCCCATATGGAAAAGATTTTTACTTGCCCGATCAAAAAAATATTTTAATTTAATACATTTGATAATACAATAATAAATGAATAATAAAAAAATACAATATTTTAGATGTTTCTTAGCAAAAGATTTTAAATATTGTGTAAAAACAAGCAAGCTTTACTTGTATCCATTCACTTTTCCAACATAAACTTTCTTTAAAAAATTATATTAAAAAAATGAACAAATGTTTTAAACGTTTTAAAAACTATAATAAACCAAATCTCTGCACAACAATCTGTCCAGGTCGATGTCCTCAGCAGTAAATACACGGAGCACATTATAACAAATGTTATTGTGAGGAAAATAATTAAATCATTATGATAAATAGAGTTTAAATGACCTTTTTGAATGAAAAGTTGAAAGTTTTATTGAGATGAATTGTTGGTGATTGTATGGGTTTTGGCCAGATTGGGTAGCAGAACATGAACAAAGGAAAATGAAGACTTGTTTAAGAAAGATTTAAGACCTACAACACAATATTTCAGTAAATTTAAGACTTTTTAAGGCCGAAAATTTAGATTTTGTAATTTAAGACATGGGGCAACCCAGTGGCGCAGTAGGTAGTGCTGTTGCCTCACAGCAAGAACGTCGCTGGGTCGCAGGTTTGAACCTCGGCTGGGCTGGGTCAGTTGGCGTTTCTGTGTGGAGTTTGCATGTTCTCCCTGGGTTCGCGTGGGTTTCCTCCGGGTGCTCCGGTTTCCCCCACAGTCCAAAGACATGCAGTACAGGTGAATTGGGTAAGCTAAATTGTCCATAGTGTATGAGTGTGAATGTGTGTGTGGAAGTTCCCAGAGATGGGTTGCGGCTGGAAGGGCATCCGCTGCGTAAAATCGTGCTGGATAAGTTGGCGGTTCATTCCGCTGTGGCGACCCCGCAAGGGACAAAGCCGACAAGAAAATGAATGAATTTAAGACATTTTAAGACCCTGCAGAAACCCTGTTTAAACACAAGAGCCCTGATAACTAGTTATTATAATAATGATGTAATTCTAACTCAGATACTATCTGTGAGAACTAGTAACAACTACTAGAAAAAAGCTTAAACCCATAAAGAAGTTGATGAAAAAAGGGAATTGTGATCAACGTGACATATGCAAATGGAAAGTACTGAGCCAACACCATCACTGTAACAGCAGATATCTTCTAGGAGAATACTGTAGGTCAAATAACCTCAGCTCAGTTAAACTGGTTTAATTTATTGATTTTAATTAATTTTATATAGCACCAATGCTCAAGGACGCTTTACAAACAGTAAGAGAACAAGAAAAGCAATAATCTTAAGAAGGTAGAGAAAATGGGAGGCTAATAACACATAAAATAATGACAAAAGACATGAGAACAAGTAACTAAAGAAACGGATTCCTGTCTTTCAATGAGTGCTGATGTGCATTTAGGAGAACTAGGCAGCACACTCAGAGCTGCAAGATGGATTTAATTTAGTATTCTTATTATTAAAATATATCTGAATGAGGATCAAATGACTGAGTTGGTCTTTAAGAATGAAAACTAACCTGTTTGTTCCTGCAGATCTTCCTGTTTGACTGTGAATGTTTCTTCAATCTTCACATCTTCACTCTCCTCTTTAATAAACGCCATCTTTATAACAGTGTGGAGATCAGTCGCTTCAGCAGGAGTTTTTCTCTGTGTTTGCACACTTTATCCTGTTTAAAATGAACAAAACAATAAAAATGTTCAGTTTAAAATAAATAAAACAATGAACAGAAACAAAATAACTTCTCTTCAACACTTGCTTCAACAGTTTCTTTATATGGGAGTCATTAACACAAAGAAATCGGGTAAAAGAGTAAATCTGAGCAAGAAACAATAGCCACAAATGAGCTGATTAAAACTAGTACTCCATTTTTTATATATCGTGATGTATACTTGGAATGGACGGACATTATGCTATTTAATAAACTAAACCTTCATTAAAACTTATTACTCACTTTTCTGTTAACTTATTCAAACAATAGCTCTCATTACTGAGAGTAAAATAGTACTTCGTTGTATAAAGGGTTAAAATAATATTGTCAACAGCAGATATATCATTTAGCATCGGATAAAAAACCTGAAACTTTAATCAATCGCAGTTTATATTCATGTAAAAGCTTTAAAGCAAACCTTTCTCCAGTTGAATCGCAGCGCGAGAGCGGCGCAGCCTTATGACGTCACGTCACGCCAAAATAAAAGTATTTTTTCGTCACTTACTGTTGCGGTCATGACTTGTTGATACATTTCTCCCTCGTTTTCCACTTTCCACTATATCTGCTATCTCTCTCACACAGACACAGATATTCAGCATTTGAAGTTGATCAAAACTTTTAACCTAAACATTTTTGGAACACTTTTGAAAAACGTTTTAAAACAACTTTATGATGACTTGCAGGCCTAAAACACTTTACTATTCATATCCAAATCACATCCTCGTAATTATGACATCTACTTTCCTATTTCTACAACTTAGGCCTATCTAGGGTTTTAGTGTAGTTTAGGGTGTACACTACTCACACCTCAGGCATGATTGTCCCTCTACAGGCCCGGAATAAGAATTCAGAGGCCCCTGGGCACAATGTCTTGCAGGGCCCCCTACAAGGCCGCACCCCTATAGTTGAATTAAAAAATAAGATTAATATAATATTTTTTAAATAAAGTAAATCTATAATATTTTGCCCACATTTTTTAAATATATGACATAGTTCATATAGTCAACAAAGATTTACCTGATTTTAAAAGCATTTAAAGCACACTTTGATTAAAAAAATAGTAATATAACTAGTGAAAATTAATGGTTTTTAATATACTTCCAAGATTACTGAAGCAGTACTAAAATGTATATTTAAGAGTATTTTTAATGTATAACTTCTACAACTAAAAATGCATTTGATTTGGATAAACACCTCTCCAATCCATTTCTATGAATCTGAGTCCTCCATAATACACACACTTATTAATGATTCCTACTGTCTCCCTCGTGATGAAGAAGAGTAGGCAAAAAGCACTTGATAATAAAGCTGAATGTATCCGAAATCACACACACTGTACCAGTTTTCTCCTGTCTCTCTCCTCTTTAGGGGCTTTTTCTGTCTCTCTCTCTGTCTCTCTCTCCATGAGGTCGGAGAATATGGGTGAAGCAGGGCGACTAACATTGTAAATACAGATTAATTATATTAAGATGTCGCTAACATTTAACACCAGGTGGAAAATAACTGTTTATAGAACATTTATAATTATTATTATCCTTGTTAAATACCTGTGTGACTCATTTTATAGATTTTATATACTTTATTTACATTTTTAAACAAAAACATTTCCTTTCTATTGAAAATAAATGTATTTCCAATCTGTGTAATGGGCGAGGAAAAAAGAAGAACATATTCATCAGTCGCTGGATTCGAACCGCGTTCATGATCGGTCGCCTCAAAACATGTTACCATGCTCTTTACGAGCTACGCCACACCCACCTGCTGTCTACGGCGCTCTTAAGTTATGTTGACTCTGTTGATCAAACGGCGCTGGCGGTAAGCACTCAACTAGCTTATTCCAACGAGGTGCGCTATTTGCACTTAGCCTAAATAGACACTCCAAAATCAGCACCTCGCAGGGGCCCCAAGTGCGCAGGGGCCCCTGGGCCTATGCCCATAATGCCCATTGGTTAAGATACGAAGTTGTAGAAATAGGAAAGGAGAGGTCTTAATTACAAGGATGAGATTTGGACTCATATTAATAGGAAGTAATGTGTTTTAGACATGCAAGTCATCATAAAGTGGATTAAAAAAGTTTCTCAAAATTGTCCTTAAAATGTTTAGATTAAAAGTTTTGATCAACTTTTAATACTAAATATCTGTGTGCCTGTGTGAGAGAGAGAGCAGATGTGTGAAGTGTAAAGCGAGGGAGAAATGTATCAGTAAGTCATGACTGCAACATTAAGAGGTAAAAAAAAAGCTAAACAAAAAGACTTTTATTTTGGCGTGGCGTGTGACGTCATAAGGTTGCACCGCTTTCGCGCTGTAATTCAACTGGAGAAAGGTTTGTTTTAAAACCTTTACAGATACAAACCGATTGATTAAGGTTTCAGATTTTTCACCTGATGCTATGATGTACCTGCTGTTGACAATATTTTAACCCTTTATACAACGTAGTACTAGTTTACTCACAGTAATGAGGGCTATTGGTTGAATAATTTAACAGAAAAGTGAGTAATAACTGTTTTAATGAAACGTTTTACTTGATTTCTTTGTGTTAATGACTCTCATATAAAGAAACTGTTGAAGCAAGTGTTGAAGAGAAGATATTTTGTTTCTGTTCATTGTTTTATTTATTTTAAACTGAACATTTTTATTGTTTTGTTCATTTTAAACAGGATAAAGTGTCCAAACACAGAGAAAAACTCCTGCTGAAGCGACTGATCTCCACACTGTTATAAAGATGGCGTTTATTAAAGAGGAGAGTGAAGATGTGAAGATTGAAGAAACATTCAGAGTCAAACAGGAAGATCTGCAGGAACAAACAGGTTGGTTTTCATTCTCAAAGACCAACTCAGTCATTTAATCCTCATTCAGATATATTTTAATAATAAGAATACTAAATTAAATCCATCTTGCAGCCCTGAGTGTGCTGCCTAGTTCTCCTAAATGCACATAAGCACTCATTGAAAGACAGGAATGAGTTTCTTTCGTTACTTGTTCTCATGTCTTTTGTCATTCTTTTATGTGTTATTAGTCTCCTATTTTCTCTACCTTCTTAAGGTTATTGCTTTTCTTGTTCTCCTACTGTTTGTAAAGTCTCCTTGAGCATTGGCGCTATATAAAATAAATAAAAACAATAAATTAAAAAAGGTTTAACTGAGCTGATGATATTTGACCTACAGTATTCTCATAGAAGATATCTGCTATTACAGTGATAGTGTTGGCTTAGTACTTTCCATTTGCATATGTCACGTTGATCACAATTCCCTTTTTTCATCAACTTCTTTATGGGTTTAAACTTGTTTCTAGTAGTTGTTACTAGTTCTGACAGATAGTATCTGAGTTAGAATTACATCATTATTATAATAACTAATTACCAGGGCTATTGTGTTTAAACAGGGTTTCTGCAGGGTCTTAAATTGCAAATTCTTAAATTACAAAATCTAAAATTTTAGGCATTAAAAAGTCTTAAATTTACTGAAATATTGTGTTGTAGGTCTTAAATCTTTCTTAAACAAGTCTTCATTTTCCTTTGTTCATGTTCTGCTACCCAATCTGGCCAAAATTCATACAATCACCAACAATCATCTCAATAAAACTTTCAACTTTTTATTCTAAAAGGTAATTTTAACTCTATTTATCATAATGGTTTAATTATTTTGCTCACAATAACATTTGTTTAAACGTGCTCCATGTATTTACTGCTGAGGACATCGACCTGGACAGATTGTTGTGCAGAGATTTAGTTTATTAGAGTTTTTAAAACTTTTGTTCATTTTTTTATTATTTTTTTAGAGAAAGTTTATGTTTGGAAAAAGTGTATGGATACAACTAGAGCTTGCTTGTTTTTCCACAATATTTAAAATCTTTTGCTAAGAAATATCCAAAATATTGTATTTTTTTTATTATTCAATTATTATTGTATTACTAAATGTAATAAATTATAATATATTTTTAATTTATTCATTCATTTTTCTTTTCGGCTTAGTCCCTTAATTAATCTGTGGTCGCCACAGCGGAATGAACCGGCAGCTTCTCCAGCATATGTTTTACGCAGCGGATGCCCTTCCAGCCGCAACCCATCACCAGGGAAACACCCATACACTCTCATTCAAACACATACACTATGGACAATTTTAGCTTCACCTATAGACCATTTCAATGTGGTCATGTCTTTGGCCCATGAACATTTCCTGTTTGTTATCAAACTATTTCATAACTGTAACAAGAGGTGATTCAATCGTAACTCGATGTTCAAACAGCTATCATAACGTTATTTATCAATATGTGACTCTTTTTGAATTCTCGGAAGCTCTAAAAATTAAAAATGTAAAACAGGAAACACATTGGGACAATTGTTTTTATTTACATCCCTCAAAATGGTCTATAGCGCATGTTTTTGGACTTGAAATCCGAGTACCCGGAGGAAACCCACGCGAACGCGGGGAGAACATGCAAACTCCACACAGAAATGCCAACTGACACAGCCGAGGCTCGAACCAGCGACCTTCTTGCTGTGAGGCGACTGCACTACCTACTGCGCCACCCAATATTTTTTTTGATGGGGCAAATAAAAGTCTTTTCTATCTGGGCCATTTGAAAAATTCCTCAGCCTTTAGCCCTTTATGAGTCTAAAATTTCAGTCATAAAGGTCTTTAAAAGTCTTACATTTTACTTGGTGAAACCTGCAGAAACCCTGGTTTAAAGTATGTCAGAAAACATGGATGCCCCCAATTTTAAATATGCTGAATGAAATAGACTTTAAAAATAATTATTGTTGTATCCTCTATGAGATTTAAAGTTGCCTGGGAAAAAGATTTGGGAATCGAACTCTCCGCAGACACATGGGACAATTGTTTGACTTCAATACAGTCATGCTCAGTCAACAGCAGACACCAACTAATTCAGTTTAAGGTCATACATCGTCTACACTACACCAAAGCCAAGCTCCATAAAATCTTTCCTTCTGTCTCACCAATGTGCGATAGATGTAAGACAGCAGAGGACACGGTTGCTCATGCCTTTTGGCTCTGTCCCTTACTGAACAATTTCTGGACCAACATATTTGACTGGTACTCCAAGGCTTACAGTACATTTTTCTACCAGATGCTGAACTTGCCATCTTTGGATTTTCACAAAACACATCTTCTCTCCCTCAAACAGTGCAAAAATCTTTAATGCAAGGCATGGTGGTGGCTAAAAGACTATTGCTTAATAATTGGAAATCACCTTTACCCCCCTCATTCCAGAACTGGATTTCTGATATGATGTCTGTTATTCAGATGGAAAGACTCCGATTTTTGCGGACCAGTTCCACGAGAAATTTTTTGGCTACTTGGGGTCAATTTCTTGATTTATTTGACAAATTTACATCTCAAGAGCAATTCAGTGACCCCTCTGAGGTTTAAGCTATACACCCTCTCTAATTTTGATTGTATGTTTTGTGACTATGATGTGTTTTTTGTCTTTTTTTTCTTTTATATTGTCTTTTGTATGTCTAAAGTACGAGCCAATGTTTGTTCTTGTTCTGTGTGTGTGTGTATATATATATATATATTAAGGGTGTAACGATACGCGTATTCGTATCGAACCGTTCGGTACGAGGCTTTCGGTTCGGTACGCATACGAACCGAACGATTCAGACAAATATAATGTTTTCAGTGGAACAATGCTCAACAAGGCATCCCATGATGTGACAGGCAACATCTGCCTTCCCCGCCCACCTCCAGTCAGGCACACACTGCACTCAGGGTCGGAGTAAGCTCAATTGGCGCTCAAACCGAAAGTTATGCCGCTTTCAATCCGAAAAAGCCGGCGGAGCTGGGTGTTGAGATGATGCGGGGTTTGTCCCGGACAAAAGCGAAGACCGAGGGGCGCTGAGATGATGCAGGGTTTGTTCCGGACGAAAGCGAAAGGGTGGAAACGCGCCGCGGACTGACTGCACTGCAGCTAGCAAAATGGCTAGTAGCTAACATTAATGTAATCCTCCTATAACCAACAACGGGTCTGGCGTTTGGGAGCACTTTGCTTATTCCTGCTTTCAGATCCACTGAGATGGCAGGTGACGGTCAAATCAAGCAGATCCCGGTTGTATCCCCATGTGCTGCCGTTAATCCGTGAGTCAGGTAATCAAAAAATAGGTCGCATGATATTTAAGTATAAGTGGGTCACGCGTGGGTAAGATCAATTATTGGTGATGCAAACTTTAACTATTTACTCTAAAATATTAAGGTGTTTCAAGCAATCTTGACAGACTGGCACAACTATGCTTTCATTTAAAAAAAATCGCTCGTCACGGCTATATGCGGTGAACATCTCCGTTTTCACAGGTTTCTGAGTTTTCTCATCATCAATCACTTTCAGTCTGGGAACATGTTCAGTGCTGCGAATTTTGTTTTAAGCCTGTCCTGCAATATCATGTATTGAGGAGGATATAGTCAAAGATATTGCAGAGAGCTGAGATCTACAGTATGGCGACTTTAAAGGTGATATTTAGCTTGTTTCGCATTAATGTAGATATATTACATGTTTTAATTACATTATTGAATAAAATGAATAGCATTATTATTTTTAATCATCATCATTAATAATAAATAAACTAAAAATAATTTGACAGCTTCAGCTGTTCACATCAACATGACCGGCACTTTCAGACTTCAGCACCACATGTCTTTAGCATGAATTGAAATCGACTTTCCCTCCTAAAGGAAAAAATACAATCATTTTTAAAATTGCAATGCGATTAGTCATGTATTCGCAATTTCACATAAATCAGCATGCGAAAATTTAAATAGCCTATTTTCATTGCGCTCTCTCTCTCTCTCAGCAGCAGTTCACGCGCTCTGGATAAGCGCACTACACAGCCACATCTTGTAGCAAATTAATTTGCAACTTTGTTGTATAACAAATAGGCTAAATAACAACATTTAATTAACAAACAAATGAAATAAAATTATTTGTAAAAATGAATCTACAGAAAAAAGAAAATGAAAAGAACTGAAACCAGCTCAAATGTTCTGTTCTGGAATAACAGGTGTTGCGATCAAATTAATTCGATGGAATGATAAACACAGACAGGCGCATTTTTCAGAAAATAGCCTATTTTATTTTATTTAAAAATATGTTAGGCCTATATTTATTATATATATATATTTTAAATAGTCTATATTAAATTACCATTCATTTTGGCTTTAACGAATTATTGAACAGATTATTAATAACTTATCAAAAACATTTACTGAGCTCAGTGTCGGCCGTCACCGGATAAAGTCCAATCTTTCTTTAATTTTTTGGACTTTTGTTTGAAAGCTTAGTGGCATTGTAGAGGTCCAATTTACTGTTGTTTGATTTAAATTATAGCCTATATATGCGCCAATAAACAAGTCAAAGGAATGAGTGAATTAATAAAATGATTCTTAAATGTCGATATTGTTTTTACTCAAAAAAAATAACAAATGTTTTATAAAAATAAAATTAGCAATTTTCATAATTTATACGATTCAGTTAAATATAAGTTGGACATTTATGGGGCCATGTAACATGTTTTTGTGTTTGTTTTTTTGTTCTAGTGATCTTTAATATATACTGGGTAGCTACGCAAAATATTTTCTAAAATGTCAAGCAGGAATTTGTCGATTAGCTTTAATTATGAAGACAAAGAAATATTAAAAATAACAAAAATAAAATGATAAAAAAAAATACAAAGATAAAAAGAGCAGCATTTTGCTAAATATAATAGTTCTTTATATGCTTTAAATCCTGCTATGTGTTGTTTCATATTCGTTTTTATTTCACTTGATGCATTAGTTATTTAATGTTTGAAAGCTGAAAGAAATAACAGCCGTCCTTTAAATCATTATTTTACCATCAAAATGTAGTATATTTTATATTACTATAAACTTTTGATATAAAACCGCTGTGTAATTTAATTGATTGTTAAAAATGAAATAATTTTATGGCATAACAGTGTTTAGTAGTTGCTTTCGCTTTCGTTCTTCACGGAAGCTTTAACAGAAGCGTGTGCCGCATTCACCTCTGACGTGGCTACTCAGCCTGTAGCCTAGTTTGGGATTTTTTCGTTGTGACGATTAAGCAAGAATCATAATGCATTGCATATTCAGCTCATTCTTCAGTAGCCTCAACACAGGCTGGTAGCCTAGATTTAAACGGATCGTTTATAAGAATGAGCGATTAATAGATTAATTGGTCGTTAATTTAAATGATCATTGATCACTGGATTTTGTAGAAACTGACATCCCTAGTTCAAAGTAAAAAAAAGAAAAGAAGAGAGATCATGCTTTTATGATGTTAGTTTTCATACAATAAAAAGATTTCAATCACAAAATCCTCTGGCTTTTTTCCTTTTTTTTTTTTTTTTTTTTTTTTGCTGTATCGAAAACATACCGAACCGTGACACCACTGTGTCGTATCGAACCGAACCGTGATTTTTGTGAACCGTTACACCCCTAATATATATATATATATATATATATATATATATATATATATATATATATATATATATATATATATATATATATATATATAAAAAGCTTAAAATAAAGTAATAAAAAAAAAAAAATAATAATAATTAATTGTTATAAAACATTGTACAGTATTCTAAACTACATGATGATGCTGTAGGCCGAGGTGAGACAAAACAAGCAAATTATAGTGGAACAATAATGTTTAGCATTGCACTGATTATAACTGGCCCACAAACTAGTCTAAAAATGACTTTTGCTGCTTAAGAAATGGATTACAGCATGCTGATGATATGCAAACATTTGAGTGTAAAGTTCATCAGAAATTCTCAGAATATTGACCATATTCTTCACGTACCAACAAGAGGCGCCATTGGAATCTTTTTGCTTAAGACTTTTTTATAAAGAGTTAATTTTTAGATCCTAAAAACAGTGTTCTGCTGCTTGGGCATGGGACGATAACCATTTTCAAGGTATAAAACAGTCAAAATGTTCTGCTATGTCATCCCTACGGTATATGTAAGTTTTAAGATGTTTAGGACAACAGTATCTCCAGCAGAAAAGATATCCAAATATGCCGTTTTAAATGATTTAGCCTGACATGTTTACTGCTCCAAAATATTGTAAAAGTTTCTCAAAAGAAAATATATTGTGTTCAAAGGGGAAAAAGCTTTTTGTTTTTTACCCAGACATTTAAGCAGAATATATTTTAGAGCAGTAATCACAGTACCGTAAAACCGTGATTTTTTTTAATCCAAGATTATCATAAGTCAGAATCTAGTGGTACGGTATGGTTCGGTACGCTTTTATGGCCATTTCCACTGTCAAAGGGTACCTAAAAGTGAACCGTACCATACCACTTTTCGGTCACCCCTTGCAAAGGCGCAAATAATGTGACTATTTTCTGTCGTTTATTATTCCTGGTCATTTCTCCAATAGGCAACTGAAGTACTAAAACAATAGCATATGAGATCAGGTCACTACTATGACATGACTGACAATTTTTGTATGTCGCTGTTTGTCATTGTGCTCTGTTTATCCTGAGAGCTGATGCTGAGTATTCTTAAGGCTTTTCACACTTCAAATTTTTAACCCAGGGTCATTCCAACACTAAACCGAATCCTGGGTTATCTGTAATCACGTTCCACACTGCTCATGCTACACCAGGGGTTAAAAAATAATCCTGAATGTTCATTAATAGAGATTATGCCCGATCACACGGGGCTTCAGTGTCAACGTTTCCCATTCAATTCAATTCATCTTTATTTGTATAGCGCTTATACAATGTAGATTGTGTCAAAGCAGCTTCACATGGAAGATTATAGTGAATTGAAACAGTGTCAGTTCAATTTTCAGAGATTAAGTTCAGTTCAGTGTGGGTTAATAATCACTACTGTGAGTCCAAACACTGAAGAGCAAATCCATCGATGCGCAGCTCTACAGATCCCTAACCATGCAAGCCAGTGGCGACAGCGGCGAAGAAAAAACTTCACCAATTGGCGAAAGCGAAGATTTAAAAAACCTCGAGAGAAACCTGGCTCAGTTGGGCACGACCATTTCCCCTATGGCCAAACGTCTTGTGCAGAGCTGCAGTCTAGGCGCAGCACGGTGGACCTCGGCGAAGACTCGTCTGTCCTTGGAGCATCACAGGAATCAGTCTCATGCTCTCACTCCACGATGACCACCACAGCAGGATACGGCCTGGTCCAGAAAACCTTGGGATCATCTCGTCGCTGGTCTTGGATCACATCAGTGGCGCTGCATAGTCTGAGGGCCTCAAGATGAGTACCCCCAGGTGGAAATACTGAATAAGGAGAATAATTAGCGTAGCTGCTGTTCATAGTGTATAAAAACAAGAAGCAAAATGCTGCGTGGGGCACATCATGCATCATACCGCTATGTAATGCATTGAGTGTATGCTTTGCTAAAAAGATAGGTCTTTAATCTAGTTTTGAAGAGTGAGAGTGTGTCTGAGCCTCGGACATTATCAGGAAGGCTATTCCAGAGTTTAGGGGCCATAAATGAGAAGGCTCGACCTCCTTTACTCGACTTTGATATTCTAGGTACTACCAGAAGCCCTGAGTTTTGAGATCGTAAAGAGCGGGTTGGATTGTAGCGAGACAGGAGGTTGGTAAGATAAGCAGAAGCTAGATTATTTAAAGCTTTATAGGTAAGGAGTAATATTTTAAATTCAATACGAAACTTAACAGGCAGCCAGTGTATGGAGGATAAAATTGGGGTGATATGATCATATTTTCTAGACCTGGTAAGAACTCTGGCAGCTGCATTTTGCACTAGCTGAAGTTTGTTAATAGAGGATGCTGGGCAGCCAGCAAACAAAGCATTACAGTAGTCCAACCTAGAAGTCATGAAAGCATGGACTAGCTTTTCTGCATCTGATATAGATAGCATACTTCGCAATTTAGCAATATTTCTCAGATGGAAGAAAGCAGTTTTTGTGACATGGGATATATGATTTTCGAAAGTTAAATTGCTGTCTAATATGACACCCAGATCTTTTATAGTAGAGCTAACGCTAACTTTGTATCCCTCTAGTTGCAGGTCGAGTTGTGAGAACTGCTGTGTACAGGATTTAGGCCCAATAAGTAATAATTCTGTTTTTTCTGAGTTTAAGAGAAGAAAATTGTTGGTCATCCAGTCTTTGACATCTTTGATACACTCGGTTAGCTTAGACAGTTCGGACATCTCATCAGGTTTAGTTGAAATATATAATTGAGTATCATCTGCATAGCAGTGAAAGCTGATCCCGTGTTTTCTAATAATGTCCCCCAGGGGAAGCATGTATAATGTAAACAGCAAAGGGCCTAAAACTGATCCTTGAGGGACCCCGTACTTTACTGGCCTGACTTGTGAAAGCTGTCCATTAATATTCACAAACGTAACGATCAGCTAAGTATGACCTAAACCATTGAAGGGCCTGACCTTGGACACCTGTAGAATTTAAGCGGTCAATGAGAATATTGTAGTCAATGGTGTCAAATGCGGCGCTAAGATCGAGTAAAACTAAAAGTGAGACGCACCCTTGGTCAGCAGCTAAGAGTAAATCGTTGGTTATTTTTACTAATGCGGTTTCTGTACTATGATGAGGCCTAAAACCTGACTGAAACACTTCAAAAATATTGTTTGTCTGCAGAAAGGAGCATAATTGGGTAGAAACAACTTTTTCTAGTATTTTAGACATAAATGGAAGATTTGAAATAGGCCTATAATTAGCTAAGTTGCTCGGGTCCAGTTGTGATTTCTTAATAATAGGTTTAATAACAGCTAGCTTGTAAGGATTTGGAACATGGCCTAAAGATAAAGAAGAGTTGATAACATTAAGGAGAGGTTCTCCTATAATAGGTATCAGTTCTTTCAGTAATTTTGTTGGAATTGGATCTAACATACATGAAGCTGGTTTAGAACTATTTATAACTTTATCTAGCTCTTCCTGTTCTATGATTTTGAAGCATTGTAGGTTATTTTGATTCAGTTGAATGTTTACTGGATCTGGAGTATTAGGCGGTGCAGAAAGTTTAACATCATCTATTTTCTGTTAAATGTTCTTCCTGAAGTGGAAGCAGGACGGACGAGTGGGGGACGTCAGGCATTGCCGAACTGCATTGTGGATCGGTCGGCGCCGCTTCAGTAGCGTTGCTCGCTGCAGAAGTTGTTTCTCAACTTTTCAAGCGCCGACGGAAGCGTCAGCCAATCATAATGTATGCAAATACATCAGCTCAGACAGTAGCCAATTGCTGACTAATTTCATTGGCCGACGCAGATATGATGATCGCATCAGCCCCAATGTCAGACACACCCTCTGTCAAGCGTTGACACTGAAGCCCCGTGTGAAAGCACCGTTACGCATTCGCAAACCCCGGGTTAACATTATTATTTGTATATTTGCGTTGTCACTGTCCCTGATTGGACAAACAGCAGGTCACCATTTTAGATGGGATTTCTGCATCTTGTCGGGTATATAAAATGTCACCACGTAGGTCTTCAGCTAAGCCTCAGGACATGCACAAAGGCTAGAAAACGAAGACAAAAGTACAAATGAATGAAAACAAGTAGCAAAGTATGTCCATCTCCTCATCACTCCAGTTTACAGCAAACATGGCATTAAGCATTTGCATAGGTTATGTACAATAATGGAAACTCACAAATATAAGCGTGAATTATGCGTACTTGCTATGAACATGCAGGATTTGTCTCAATCGGGTCTTCTAAGCAAGTTAAAACTGTCTTAATCGAGTGGAAGATACACATGAGGGAACACAACACGAGTAATCTAGAGCGAGTGCATTTGATCATTTGCATTTAAAGCCACAGGCACAACAAGAGCTTGGTTTTCCTCTGACCCCCTTAATTAAGTATTCTGCAAGGTATATGATCTGATTTTGAGCCGAAACCTCAGACACATTCTGGGAACACCAAAGACTTATTTTACATCTTGTAAAAAAAGGTTCATAATAGGAACTCTTTAAAGGGATAGTTGATGCAGAAATGAAAATAGCCTCACCATTTACTCTCCCTCGTGTGGTTTTAAACCTTTATGAGTTTCTTGATCCTGTTGAACACAAAAGAAGATATTGTGAAAAAAAAACGCTGGCTTACTTTGTGTTCCAGAAGAAAGGAAATGTTTAAAACCACATGACGGAGAGTAGATTGTAAGGTCATTTTGATTTGTGGGTGAAACGTTCATTTCATGCTTGTCGCTTTGTGCCTTCATACTAAAGTTCCCTTTTTTTGTTGTTTTTTTAAGACCAGATGGTGCTGAAAGAAGAGACTCATCAACAGAATGAAATGGAAGAGAAACACCAAGACATAACGACTGATGAAAAACCCACACTGACTAAAAAGACTTCATCACGCGGAAGACCTCGGAAATCCAAATCTGGGTGTAATGTCAGCAGTAAACAGAGTAGAAAGAGTTTCAGTCAAAAACCAAACCTTGATGTTCACACTAGGGAGAAACATCACACCTGCGAACAGTGTGGAAAAAGCTTCTATAATACAGGAAACTTAACAGTGCACATGAGAATTCACACTGGAGAGAGGCCGTACACATGCAAACAGTGTGGGAAAGGCTTCTATAATGCAGTAAACTTAACAGTGCACATGAGACTTCACACTGGAGAGAGGCCGTACACCTGCAAACAGTGTGGGAAAGGCTTTTCTACTTCAGGAATTTTGGCAGTGCACATGAGAATTCACACTGGGGAGGAGCCTTACTCTTGCCCTCAGTGTGGAAAGAGTTATAAGCAAAATGTCAACCTTGAAGTCCACATGAGAACTCACAATGGAGAGAGAATATTCACTTGCACACAGTGTGGGAAAAGTTTTGCTCAAAAACAAAACCTTAACATCCACATGAGGATTCACACTGGAGAGAAACCTTACACGTGCACGGAGTGTGGTAAAAGTTTCAGATGTAAAAACACACTCAAACACCACATGATAAGTCACACCGGAGAGAAGCCGTTTGCATGTACTCAGTGTGGAAAGAGCTTCACAAGTAAAGTTAGCCTCATGAACCACGTGGATGGTCACACCGGAACCATAGTGTTCACATGTGATCAGTGTGGAAAGAGTCTCACACGCAAAGACACCATTAGGAAACACATGAAGAATCACTCAAGAGAGCGTTATAGATGCAGTGAGTGTGGAAAGGGCTTTAAACGTAAAAGAAGACTCAGCACTCACATTAAGCTTCACAATAGAGAGCAGAATGCTAAAAAATGAGGCCTTGTCCACACAAACACGGGTATATTCAAAACGGCAGCTTGTTCATGTAGTTTGGCTGTACATTCATGTGAAGTTCATTTATAAACTACTTTTAAGAGGATCACATGCTTATGATTGTCCACGGCTGATCCTGCATTAGCCAACACATGATTCACCAATCAGACGATTCCTGACTCACTATAAATAATCAGAGTTTCTTAGCTCAGTTATCTTTATCTTGAGGAATTCCCCACCCACCCCTACTCCCTCTCCTTTCTAGATTGGGTGACACGGCGGTTCAGTGATTAGCACTGTTGCCTCACAGTAAGAATGTCACAGGTTAAAGTCCCTACTGAACCAGTTGACATTTGTGCGGAGTTTGCTCATTCTCCCCGTGCTCATATGGGTTTCCCCCGGGTTCCCTGGTTTCCTCCCACACTCCAAGCGACATAAGAAAATAGAACATTCCAAACTGGCACAATAGTCAAGCTCTCAGTAAGCCATATATCTCTCTCTTAGTAAGCCATCCCTACATCTGTTATTAGAACAGAAACAAGTCAGTGGAGTTCATCGAGATCTACCTGAGCTCAAACATCCCTTTTGCCCTGCTTACAGAAGGGAGCCCAGAGCTCGAGGATCTTATGAGCTTAGGGCTCTCTCCCGGGACAGCATGCCAAACAAGTGTGAACTCTTGAATGCATATCAAGTTAGTGAAAATGAAACCCTTTGAACACCTGAAGATTTAAACTCAATAACTGATGAGGGGTGAAGATTTTGACAACTGTTTTGTAGTGTAGATCAGGGGTCACAGCCCAGTACCAGGTTGTGAGAGTTGCTTCTGGGCTGCAAGAACGCAAAATAACTCTATATGTTGATAGATTGTATGGCTTGTTTCATATGCAAACAAGTATCTGCATCTGAAAAGGTGTGAACCAAATTACCTGCAGGAACTCTAGTTGTGACCCAAGCGAAGCAGTTGTGTAATCTCCGGAGGGATACATCCTTGTGACTCACAGACAGTACTTTGGGTTAAGTTCCCAAAGAGTTAACATCACTGCTGAGGAACTGCAATCTTCATTGTCTTCAATAAAGTTTTCTCCCCGTAAGAACTTTAGTCAGCTTACTTATTTGATGTATTAGAGTCATCTATTACATTGGCGAGCCACCCAAGAACGGTTAAGCCAAATACAGCAAAATTTAACAATGGGCCTGCTTCAGTAAGGAGGTTCAACCAACTCAGAATAGCTGATCTAAGTTGGGTCAATCAACTTTGAGTAGACCAACTCAGAGTTAAACGCGCACACCACAACTTTAAAAATGTAATGTGTGATGTTTATTCTCTTACGTTACTTAGTTTTTCTGTGACTGAAATGTATTAGCTATGTTTCCATCCAAAAAAAGCTGATTTAATTTATGTGCAAAATTGGATTATCGCACAAAAGACGTGCAAATAAATCAGCGTTTCCATCCATCGAGTCAAAGCGAACAAAATCGTCACTTCCTGATTAACTGGCGACAAATATCAACAGTAAAAACAGAATTTACTGCGGTAGAAGAAGCTGCGTGAATCTGTTCTTTATTTAATAAATGCCTTTCATCTCAGAAGACAATGCCGACACATAATGAACGCGTGGTGGCGTTTGAAGCCATGAGACGCAGTGCGCAGATGCTCTTGACATGCTCCAGGCGCTCTGGAGGTAATTCATAATATAATAACATTAATACTAAAATGGTTAAGGCGTTCAAGATTGACCAAAACAACATTTCAGATGTTTTACAGTGTGCTCAGCCTGCTGGTTTGTGCATTCACACACATTTTCATCATCATATGATCTCTTATAACAAACCTTTTATTAATGCACATACTGGAATTTGTTCGGTAAAAGAGTTTCCGTCGTAGATTATGTGCATCTTTTCTTATCGAATAAAAGTTTATCCTACTCCGTTATGCTGTTTTTTTATGCCTATTTTCAAAAGTTATGCGCATCTTGGCGTTTCCATCAACCGGTTTGAAACTCACAGAAACTCAGAGTTTAGAGAATAAAACTTACTCCTGACCAGGTTAGGTTCACGGAGTAAGTGACCACGGTAACTGACTCTGAGTTAAAGTTACCTCTCTTTCAGAAACAGGCTTGACTTATCCTGCTTTCTCCAGTTTGACAACCTGCCATTTTGAAACGGAAAACCCAGAGTTTCTCTCATTTCAGGGTTAACATACTCTGAGTTTTCACTTAACCTCCTTTCTGAAACGGAGCCAATGTGTTTCAACTTTATTATTAACTGATAACCATATTTGTGCACATTGCACACTTGCAAATAGTTTATTAATTTACCAATCAAATGGTCGGCTCTGAAAAGAGAATTAGAAAGATTAGGGAGGAGAAAATTTTTGGGGAGATGCAGGGAACACTGTCCTACACCCTTATGCTGCGTTCACACCAGACGCGGAACGCGTGGCTAAATCGCGCTATTCGCGAGTAAATAGACGCGTGAACATTTGAGTTTACTTGCTTCAGTCGCGCGTCAGACTCCGCTTCATTCGCGCGTCAAATTCACTTCAGAACAGACGCGGATTTGCGTCATGGGCAGGGCTTCTGTCTGCCCGGTGAATGTAGCTTCGTTGCTAAATGGCTAACATGGATTTTATTGATAAAATACCTGTGTTTATGTGCTTTATGAAGGCTGTAAAACAGCGTCGATACGTTTGGAGCCGTGTCTGAGTCCACTAGATACTTTCAGAGGTGCACCGAGCGCTGTGGGCTCATAAACTCCTCCAGAAACTTAACCTGGATGACTGGGGCTTCCAGCGGTGCTTCTGACTGAGCCGAGCCCAGTTTGATGAACTGTTGTCGGTGTCGCCTGGAGGATTTCCCCCGGACACCAACAACAGGTGCTACGTCACAATCATGCTCCCACAAGAGCAAGCTTCTGATTGGTTAACACGGCGCGAATGTCCGCAGAAGTTCAGATATTTGAACTCGAGCGATTTGCGCGTTAAGAGCGTCAAATGCTCAATTCGCGCGAGGCCATTCGCGCGTTTCGTGCCATTCGCGCAATTTGCGTCATTCGCGCAATTTGCGTCATTCGCGTGTATCGCGCCGCAAGATGCCTATTCGCGCGTTTGCATTGACTTAACATGTAAATCACTCGCGCTTGACGCTTCTTCCGCGTCTGGTGTGAACGCAGCATCAGATTGTGTTTTTGATCATTCACATTGTTTTATTGTCACTCGCGTGAACAAACACCCATTTGCCTCCAATTTTGGGCTTTTGTCTGCAATTTCACAAAACTTTTTGGCGAATGAAAGTCCGGCTAAACTTGTGCGGTGTGAACTCGCCATAAGGCAATGACAGTGACCCACCAATGCAGATTGCCTAAAGCCCTGTTTAGACTACACCAGGGGTGCTCAACCCTATTCCTGGCGATCAACGTTCCTGCAGTTTTCTGTTGCAGCCCATATCAAACACACCTGCCTGTTTTTAGCAAGTGCTCCTCACGTTCTAATTAATTGGTTCAGGTGTGTTTGATCAGGGTTGGAGCTGAAATCAGCTTGAAGGTCGATCGCCAGTAATAGGGTTGAGCACCCCTGGACTACACAATGCCATTTGCCAGTTACGACAGATCAGATTTCTGTCAGGTTGTAAGATTTTGACTTGATAAACTCTTGATGTGTTTTGGGTACCAAATGGTTTCAAAACACCACACATTTATTTTGATTGACTAATTTGAGAAATGAAGACAATATAACTTTCTGTAGTCAACTGGTTGCCTTTAAAGATACGTTCATGTGAAAACTCCCACATTACTACAAATAAATCGGTGTATGGGAAATTTTTATTCAAATGTTTATTCAAATTATTATTTATATGCAATACATATTGTACTGCCCATGTGCACTGATAGATTATATTCTGTGCTGTCTGCAAGTGGTGTGCATGTGGGTTTTAGTTTTAGGTTTATATTGTTAAGGTGTATAATTTAAGAGTAATAAGTTATTTAATTATTAAATTTCTGATTGTTCATATATATATAGACTACTACTACTAACCAGCAATGTTAGGTGGGCTAAATAAAAACTGAAAGAGGAAACTCTTATTTATATACCTAATTGGAGTCTATTAATCTCAAAGTCACACTTTAAAAGAAACTTTATACCACCAACGTTTTCAAAAATATGATTTGGGATTATATACTATATCTCAGTTTTATGTTTTTATTTTTATTGAATGTTCAAAAAATATACAAAGTAAGACTTACATGCATACAGTTGCAATCATTTCAATTATTCAACCCCCTGAATTATTAGCCCCCGTTTATTTTTTCCCCAATTTCTGTTTAACAGAGAGCAGATTTTTTCAACACATTTCCAAACATAATAGTTTTAATTACGCATTTCTAATAACAGATTTATTTTATCTTTGCCATGATGACAGTAAATAATATATTACTAGATATTTTTCAGGACACTTCTATACAGCTTAAAGTGACATTTAAAGGCTTAACTAGGTTAATTAGTTTAACTAGGCAGGTTAGGGTAATTAGGCAAGTTATTGTATAATGATGGTTTGTTCTGTAGACTATCGAGACAAAATATAGCTTAAAGGGGCTAATAATTCTGTCCTTAAAATGGTGTTTAAAAAATTAAAAACGGTTTTTATTCTAGCCAAAACAAATAAGACTTTCTACAAAAGAAAAAATATTATCAGACATACTGTGAAAATTTCCTTGCTCTGTTAAACATCATTTGGGAAATATTTAAAAAGGGGAAAAAAATTCAAAGGGGGTTGAATAATTCTGATTGCAACTGTAAACAAGCATGAAGTCCTGCAATTACAACATTTGACCCTTCGCTACGCCACGCGTGAAAACTTCCACACACTAATCGTGGCTTAGCAACCGTAGCTACGCGCAGGAGGTCTGTCAAGCTTTCGAGCGAGGGAAACAAGCTAAATCGTTTTGCATATGGATTGTGCAAATCTGATACCCGATATCCTAAAAGTTTAGACGGGGTGGTGGAATCTTTTTTTCCCTTTTCAAAGCCTAAAACCCAAGAGGAGAAATGCCAGCGTGGATCAAGCTCTGTGAGGGGCGTTAAAGGAGCGGGGTTAAGTTGGTTTTGTTTTGATATTCCTGACACATTCAGTGATAGACGGCAATAACTCACACACTTCTTACCCTAAAAAGATCTAAACTGTGTTTCCTACAAAAATACAAAGCAGGTTATGTTTCCCAGCTGTCTTTTTCTTTTCCCCGCTCGATATTATGAGCACTGTTCCGTTTAAGCCCTCGCCATAGTAGTCATACTAATAGCAATCATATTTCCATCTGTTTCAAGGTACAATTCACACATTATTGTCTGGCTAGTTTCTGTCCTATACTTATGTGATGATGCGGTGTGGCCTGATTGATATTAGTGTCATCCAATCGGCATGTAGCGCCACCCTTTTTAAAGCCTGATTGGCTGTTGCTTGGTATGCGTCACGTCCGACTCTGCGCTTTGTTTGCGTGTGCGTCTTCGCGGCTACAGGTAAATGCATTGTGCTCATTCTGTTTGATTTTTCATGTGTTTGAACGGGCCAACGTTAAGTTTCGCTTTTTGGGCGCTGTTATAGTGCGTGGTGTGGCTGTGGCATGTTTCTGGGCTGTGTGGCTTGGATGATGGTTCACCATTGCAGGTACGTGATGCTGGTTTTTAACTGGATGGGTAATGGGGTTTAGCAGCGTTTAATCTACGTTTCTCAAGCCATACAGGCATGATTTCCTGCATGTCGCTGTATGCTCGTACCTGACCAACTAGCGCTCGTAAAGCGCCCGATTTATGCGCCCATTGGTAAGTGTTGAGGCACTTATGATTAGTGTTATCATTTAAATTACTATTTTAATGGTGTTGTTTGTGCCTCTTCCTTTTTTAGGATTCTCCCTTTTCTCTCCTTTGTCTCCATCCCTTCTCTCGTACATAATTGGCTTTATTAACGTTCATAATCCTCGCTGTTATCGGAGGTCGTCTGGGCTTGTGCTACTGCTAACGCCAGTGTTGATGGCTGACGTACAGACGCCACCAACGCCGTTTAAAGGGGACTGCATTTTTTAATTACTACGGCGCTGTTTGTGCTCCGCTTCATTCATTCATTTGTTTATTTGTGCTCCGCTTTTGTTTTGTGAATATTATTTCTAGGGTTCTTTTTGTTTTTAATTTATGCAGAGCATTTATTTTTTTTGTTATTTAGACTTTCCCTTTTTAGTGGGTTTATTGTTCTCATCGATTATTATTTCTATGATTTGTGTCAATTCTGTTAGTATCTGGATCCAGAGTGTTTGTATGTGAAATGCTGTGATTTCTAAGCTCTACGTGTTTCTCAACCAGATCATAGAAGTACATTGTAGTCCTAATTGACCCACTTATTGATGTGGATTGTGCATTTAAGTTATTTACTTTAATTTTGATTTATTTCAGGAACTGAGGCCGTTCCCAGTGGATGACTGGTCTTTTCCAACTGGTGGTGGTGCTTCTTTACCGTGTGCTGTGGGACACTGAGTGCTTGATTGGTGTGATTCGAGTGCACTGTGGTGTGAGCATGTACTGGGGTAAAGTCAGTCTACTTGTATCCAGTCAGTGGGGACCTCAGTCCTGTGGTTTTGTCTATTTTCTGTTATTGTTTTCCTTGTTTTATTTATATGAAGTGGGAGTTTTTGATGTGCGTTTTAAACCCAAGTACATATTTACACTTGTCAAAATAAATATTTTTGTACTTTTGCAATTACCCACATCTCTTTGCATTCTTGAGGGAAACGAACCTATGTGCCTTTTTCTAATTGAGTTATTTCCCTGGGTAACTACCAGGGTGGCGTAGTCGGTCATTTTTATTCAAATATAGTTCACTAACTCATGCCAGATCCCCTCGTCACACTTATGCTAAAAAGGTAATGTTAATAATGGTCCAACATTCCTGACCATCATCACAAATAAAGCCTAGAAAAACAGGCCATCAGTATACTGTAAACCGAAGATCAAATATTCCTTTCCAGTTATCAAAGAAATAATTTGTTCCTTAATTTTAGTTTTGTAACTATTAAATTGTTTTAAAGTTTTAAAGTTGTTATATATACATCAGTGTAAAACCTATGACTGGTGGAAAAACATATTTCTGTAATGGTGTACCCAGGTCTCCGCATTTGCCATGGCCTCTTTTGGCTTCAACAAACTTATCCCTCAGGTTTTTCCAAACCTTTTAACTAAAACTTTCCTCCTTTCCCACGGCTGTTGCAATCATCTGGTTATCTCTATGATCACATATCATAAAGGTGTCTGTACAGTCGTACTGTTTCAGGCAAAATCTCTTCAAAGTGTTTAATATTCAACTCAAATCAAACGCGACGCACTGTTCGCTTGAGTCTCAAAAAAAATTATGCGCTCCGCCAGCCGAAATCATGTTGCGCGCACCCAAAGCGAACATCCGCAAGATCTGCGATGACGTCACATTCGCCGCGCGCACTCAAGCGAACTAGCGGACGCATCGAGTATAAACCAGGCTTCAGGGGAAGGGCTAGATAGCCCTTGAAAGACCAGTTCAGGACCACACTAAGAAGAAAATTTCCCAGAATACACCATCTACAACAGCAGCATGGCTGCACAAGCGAGTCAGGAGATGCACAAATTAGTATATTTTGTTATGAATTTTTACGACAAACAAACACGTTTTAATACATTCATAACCCCGTTTGTGTTTTACCGTCATATAAAAAAAAAACGCAAAAAAAAACGCTAAATTTCGCGACCTATAGTCCCTAATAATAACTCCTGTACAGCAGTCCCACAACATGATGACACTCGAATACCCTTTCAGAAAAGTAGTGGCTGAGAATGACCTTTTTACAGTGTCTGCTATAATGTTAATGTAGTTTTCTTGTGTTTTCATAGATGAATACGGCCATGGTGTAAATGCGCAGTATAGTTATGATCTTATTGCCACATTATATCATTATGATAACATAATATATCCCTTCAGTGATTTCCTGAAGATAAATACCAAAAAAATAACACAACTGGAATAACTACTAAGCCATCGTCTGATCTCATATGAAGCAAGAGACCGCGATGACATATGATGACGTGTGCAGGTGTTGTAGTGCTGTCCCAATTCTTAGGGGTAAATTTTGAAGCCCTTCCCCTTCACGCTCGGTTTGAAGGACCAAGGGGAATGGGAAGGGGTAGGGGTACAAATATAGAATTGGGATTCACAAATAGATCAGCTAATAGATGTAGATCTTAAACAATCCAGTGTTACTTGTGGTTTATGCTGTGTATCTTCTTGTTGTGTTGATGAGATCCAGTAGAGCTTGTTTGAAGTACAAGAAGTCACCGTTTACGGCATTGTTATCACAAATAGAAATATCTGGGTACAGTTCAGCGTAGTGGTGTTCAACACATTCTCTTTGTCTGCCTGAGGAAAAGGGATCTCTTCCAAAGATTTAATGTCTGGTAAGTAAAGATCTCAGTTCAGCAACTTTATTGGCATGTGGCAACAGTTCCTCCGAGATTTTATTTAGACATCCACCCTCTGCCAAAACATTGGGGATGCTTTTACCTGGAGTAAGAAATGCTAATAAGATTGGCAGTTCATAATCTTTAATACTTTAATAAAACTGTTTCAGTATACCTGGAATCCGGTGTTCATTCCAAGCTTGTACAACTCTACTGACGCCAAGGTGACATAGCTGGCATGTGAAGCTGGAGACACAGTATCTGACAAGGTTGTCCACTAGCTCTACAAGTGCTGCTTTGAGTGGATAATTAACCCTATTATTTAACTCTGGCCATATCCTTTCAACTGTGAGTTGTCACAATCATCAATGTGTATAAGGTCTGGCACAGTTCTGAAGAATGAGTTAAACCCCTTTTTCACAAGATTCATCAAGCCATTGCCCAGGGATAATAATGTTTAGTTTTGAAAATCAATATGTACATTTAAACTGGTAAACACAGTTCATTTGTATGTGGACAACACATAAAAACATTAAGGTGTATGTAAATGTATAACTACAACTAGGCCTTTTTATACGCACCAGTAACTGTGATTTTTTTTTTTCCAACCCAGGCTCATTCTGAAAACGTACCTCTACACATGTTTCTGGAGGTCGCAAAATACGTCCTGGGAGGTACGTATTTTGGCAGTTTTTGTTTTCCCGAATCCACGAGAGGCCGCTGTGTATGCTTTTTGAGATCTCTCGCGAGTGCCGTTCGCGCCTGCTGTTCTCGCGTAAACCCACCAGAGGCCGCTGTTGACTGACTGTTTGACTGACTGGATGACTGACTGACTTACCGACCAGTCGACTGACCCACCCTCCTCCTTCCCTAAACCCAACCAATTTTATCGACTGACCCGCCCAACAAGTTTCAAAAACAATCCAGAAAAAAAAGAAAAGCCCTTGTCTGATTTTTACCACGTTTTCAGATTTTACCACATTCTCACCCTGTTATTTGCTCGTTTATTTTATTTTTTGGATTCTGTTTTTGTCTTACCTGCTTTCTGGAACTGTTCTTCACCGGACCCCATCGTCGTGGTCAACTCCTTTCTGCGTCTCAAGTCCACCGACGTACACAAGGAGCTAATGGGAGAAACTGGTTGCGGCGGGAAAGTCATCCACACGGAGGTAGGCGGTCAGCCGGCGGTCAACAAAAATTGTTTTGTCTATTTTTGTTTTGTTTGTCTAGTTTTGCTTTTTGTCTAATTTTGTTTTGTCTAGTTTTGTAATGTTTTGTTTTGCCTTGTTTTGATTGTCTAGTTTTGATTGTCTAGTTTTGCTTTGTCTAGTTTTGTAATGTTTTGTTTTGCCTTGTTTTGATTGTCTAGTTTTGATTGTCTAGTTTTGCTTTGTCTAGTTTTGTCTTGTTTGGTTTGTCTACTTTTGGTTGTAGTTTTATTTTGTCTGTCTTTTCTATTTTTGTCTAGTTTTGTCTTGTTTTGTCTAGTTTTGTTTGGTTTTGTCTTGTTTTGTCTTGTTTTGTTTAGCCTGTTTTTCTACTTTTTTTCTACTGTTCTTTTTCTCTACTTGTTTTGTTTGGTCTATTTTGGTTTTGTTTAGTTTTGTTTAGATTTGTCTAGTTTTGTTTAGTTTTGTCTAGTTTTGTCTTGTTTGTTTTGCCTGGTTTTGTCTACTTTTGTTTTGTCGAATTTTGCTTTGTCTAGTTTTGGTTTGTCTAGTTTTGTTTTGTCTAGATTTGTCTAGTTTAGTTTAGTTTGTATAATTTAGTTTGGTTTTGCTTTGTTTTGTTGTGTCTAGTTTTGTTTTGCCTGTTTTTTCTACTTTTGTTTGGTTTTGTCTATTTTTGTTTTGTTTTGTCTAGTCTTTTGTTTAGTTTATTTTTTTCTGTTTTGTCTAGTTTTTTTTTGCTTTGGCAATAAAATTGTCTAGTTTTGTCTGGTTTTGTTTTATTTTGTGTACGTTTTGCCAGTTTTTTCCTTACTGTTGTTTGTTTTGTCTAGTTTTATCTATTTTTGTTTAGTCTAGTTTTGTTTTACTTTTCTTTTATCCAGTTTTGAGTTTTGTTTTGTCTAGTTTTGTTTTGTTTGTCTTGTTTTGTCTACTTTTGCCTTGTGTTGTGTCTAGTTTTGTCTTGTTTTGGCTAGTTTTGTCTGGTTTAGTTTAGTTTTGTCTAGTTTGTTTTGTATTGTTTGTTTTGCCTGGTTTTGTCTACTTTTGGTTTGTCTAATTTTGCTTTGTCTAGTTTTGCTTTGTCTAGTTTTGCTTTGTTTTTTATTGTTTTGTTTGTCCATTTTTTTGTCAAATTTTGTTTTGTCTAGTATTCTTTTGTTTGTCTAGTTTTGTTTAGTTTAGTTTTGTTTGTCTTGTTTTGTCTAGTTGTGACTTTTTTGTTTTGTTTTGTCTACTTTTGCCTTGATTGTTTTGCCTGGATTTGGCTAGTTTTGTTTTGTCTAATTTTGCTTTGTTTTTTATTGTTTTGTTTGTCCATTTTTTTGTCAAATTTTGTTTTGTCTAGTTTTCTTTTGTTTGTCTAGTTTTGTTTAGTTTAGTTTGTCTTGTTTTGTCTAGTTGTGATTTTTTGTTTTGTTTTGTCTACTTTTGCCTTGATTGTTTTGCCTGGATTTGGCTAGTTTTGTTTTGTCTAATTTTGCTTTGTCTAGTTTTGTCTAGTTTTGTTTTGTCTAGTTTTGTCTTGTTTTGTTTTATCTAGTTTGTTTTTCCTGGTTTTATCTACTTTTGTTTTGTCAAATTTTGTTTTGTCTAGTTTAGTTTAGTTTTATTTTTGGCCTAGTTTTGCTTTTTCTTGTTTTGATTTGTTTAATTTTGTTTTTTCTAGTTTTGGCTGGTTTTGTTTTTTATTTTGTCTAGTTTAGTTTTGACTGTTTTTTCTAGTTTTGTTTTGTCTATTTTTATTTAGTTTTGTCTGGTTTAGTTTTGTCTGGTTTTGCTTTGTCTTGTTTTGTTTTATCTAGTTTTTTTGCCTGGTTTTGTCTAGGTTTGTTTTGTCTAATTTTGCTGTGCCTTGTTTTGCTTTGTCTAGTTTTGTTTTGTTTAGTTTAGTTTTGTCTTTTTTGTTTTGACTAGTTTTGTTTTGTCTAATTTTGTGTTTTCTTGTTTGGTTTTGTCTAGTTTTGCTTTGCCTGTTTTGTCTACTTTTGGTTTGTTTTGTTTTGTCTAGTTTTATTTTGTGTAGTTTTGTCTAGTTTAGTTTTGTCTGTTTTGTCTAGTTTTTTTGTCTAATTTAGTTTTGTTTGTCTAGTTTTGCTTTGTCTGTCTTGTCTACTTTTGTCTAATTTTGTTTTGTTTTGTCTAGTTTTGTTTTGTTTGTCTAGTTTTGTTTCGTCTGATTTTGCTTTGTCTGGTTTTGTTTTGTCTACTTTTGTCTTGTTTTTTCTAGTTTTGTCTGGATTAGTTTAATTTTGTCTGATTTGTTTTGTATTGTTTGTTTTGCCTGGTTTTGTCTAGGTTTGTTTTGTCTAATTTTGCTGTGCCTTGTTTTGCTTTGTCTAGTTTTGTTTAGTCTAGTTTTGTTTAGTTTTGTCTAGTTTGTTTTTTTTGTTTTGACTAATTTTGTTTTGTCTAGTTTGTGTTTTCTTGTTTGGTTTTTGTCTAGTTTTGTTTTGTCTAGTTTAGTTTTGCCTGGTTTTGTCTACTTTTGTTTGTCTAGTTTTGTTTCGTTTAGTTTTGTTTGTCTTGTTTTGTCTAGTTGCGATTTTTTGTTTTGTTTTGTCTACTTTTGCCTGGATTTGGCTAGTTTTGTTTTGTCTAATTTTGCTTTGTCTAGTTTTGTTTTGTCTAGTTTTGTTTTATCTAGTTTTGTCTGGTTTAGTTTAATTTTGTCTGATTTGTTTTGTATTGTTTGTTTTACCTGGTTTTGTCTACTTTTGTTTTGTCTAAATTTGCTTTGTCTAGTATTTCATTGTTTTGTTTGTCTATTATTTGTGTAATTTTGTTTTGTGTAGTTTTGTCTGGATTTGTTTTGTCTAGTTTTGTCTTGTTTGGTTTTGTTTTATCTAGTTTGTTTTGCCTGGTTTTGTCTAGGTTTGTTTTGTCTGATTATGCTGTGCCTTGTTTTGCTTTGTCTAGTTTAGTTTAGTTTAGTTTAGTTTTTTTTTGTTTTGAATAATTTAGTTTTGTTTTGTCTAGTTTTGTTTTGCCTGTTTTTGTCTACTTTTGTTTTGTCTAGTTTTGTTACCTTGTTTTTTTTTTGTTTTGTCTGTCTTGTTTTGTTTTGTGTAGTTTTGTCTGGTTTTGTTTTGTCTAATTTTGCCTGGTTTTGTTTTGTCTAGTTTGTATTGCCTGGTTTTGCTTTGTTTAGTTTTTCTCATCTAGTTGTGTTTTGTTTAGTTTAGTTTGGTCTAGTTTTGTTTAGTTTTGACTAGTTTTGTTTTGCCTGGTTTTGTCTACTTCTGGCTTGTTTTGTTTTGTGTAGTTTTACTTTGTGTTGTTTTGTTTGTCTTGTTTGGTTTTGTCTAGTTTTGTTTTGCCTGGTTTTGTCTACTTTTGTTTTGTCTAGTTTTACTTTGTGTAGTTGTTTTGTCTAGTTTTTTGTCTATTTGTTGTCTAATTTTGTTTTGTTTGTCTAGTTTTGCTTCGTCTAGTTTTGTTTTGTCTGGTTTTGTTTTGCCTGTTTTTTTTACTTTTGATTTGTCTAGTTTTTCTTTGTCTAGTTTGTTTTGTCTTTTTTATTTAGTTTTGTCTAGTTTTGTTTTATTTTGTCTACTTTTGTTTTGCCTGGTTTTGTCTACTTTTGTTTTGTTTTGTCTAGTTTTTTTGTCTAATTTAGATTTTTGCTTGTCTAGTTTTGTTTGTCTAATATTGTTTTGTCTAGTTTTGTCTTTTTTGTTGTATAATTTTGTTTTTTTTAATCTAGGTTTGTCTAGTTTTGCCCTGTTTTGTCTAGTTTCGTTTTGCCTGGTTTTGTCTAGTTTTGTTTTGTCTACTTTTGCGTTGTTTTGTTTTGTCTACTTTTGTTTTGTTTTGTCTAGTTTTTTTGTCTAATTTAGATTTTTGCTTGTCTAGTTTTGCTTGTCTAATATTGTTTTGTCTAGTTTTGTTTTGTCTAGTTTTGTCTTTTTTGTTGTATAATTTTGTTTTGTTAATCTAGGTTTGTCTAGTTTTGCCCTGTTTTGTCTAGTTTCATTTTGCCTGGTTTTGTCTAGTTTTGTTTTGTCTACTTTTGCGTTGTTTTGTTTTGTCTAATTTTGTCTTGTTTTGTTTTATGTAGTTTTGTCTGGTTTAGTTTAATTTTGTCTGATTTGTTTTGTATTGTTTGTTTTGCCTGGTTTTGTCTACTTTTGTTTTGTCAAATTTTGCTTTGTCTAGTTTTGCTTTGTTTTGTATTGTTTTGTTTGTCTATTATTTGTCTAATTTTGTTTTGTCTAGTTTTGTCTGGTTTTATTTTGTCTAGTTTTGTCTTGTTTTGTTTAGTCCAGTTTTGTTTTATCTAGTTTGTTTTGCCTGGTTTTGTCTAGGTTTGTTTTGTCTAATTTTGCTGTGCCTAGTTTTGCTTTGTCTAGTTTTGTTAAGTTTTGTTTTGCCTGTTTTTTTGGCTCGTTTTGTTTGTCTAGTTTTACTTTGTGTACTTTTGTTTTGTCTACTTTTGGTTTGTTTAGTTTTGTTTTGTCTAGTTTTATCTTGTTTGGTTTTGTCTAGTTTTGTTTTGTCTGTCTTGTCTACATCTGTCTAGTTTTGTTTTGTCTAGTTTTGCTTTGTCTGTCTAGTCTACTTTTGTCTAATTTTGTTTTGTCTTGTTTTGTTTAGTTTAGTTTGTCTAGTTTTGTCTAGTTGTGACTTTTTTGTTTTGTCTTGTTTTGCCTTGTTTTGGCTAGTTTTGTTTGATCTAGTTTTGCTTGGTTTAGTTTAGTTTTGTCTGGTTTGTTTTGCCTGGTTTTGTCTAATTTAGCTTTGTGTAGTTTTGCTTTGTTTTGTTTGTCTATTATTTGTCAAATTTTGTTTTGTTTGGTTTTGTTTTGTCTAGGTTTGCTTTGTCTAGTTTTGTTTCGTCTAGTTTTGTTTTGTCTTGTTTTGTATTTTTTTGTTTTGAGTAGTTTTGTGTAGTTTTGTTTAGTTTTGACTAGTTTAGTTTTGTCTTGTTTAGTTTTGCCTGGTTTTGTCTACTTTTGGCTTGTTTTGTTTGGTCTAGTTTTACTTTGTGTAGTTTTGTTTTATCTAGCTTGTTTTGTCTAGTTTTGTTTTGTCTGGTTTTGTTTTGCCTGTTTTCTCTACTTTTGTTTTGTCTATTTTTGTTTTGTCTAGTTTAGTTTAGTTTTTTCAATTTTTTTGTTTAGTTTTGTCTGGTCTGTTTTGTCTACTTTTGTTTTGTCTTGTTTTTTTGTCTAGTTTTGTTTTGTCAATTTTTTTTTGTCTGGTTTTGTTTTATTTTATATACTTTTGTTTTGCTTGTTGTTTTTCTACTCTTGTTTTGCTTTGTCTAGTTTTGTCTGTTTTCATGTTGTTTTGTCTAGTTTTGTCTTTTTTTCTGTCTAATTTTGTTTTGTTAATCTAGTTTTGTCTAGTTCTGTTTTGTTTTGTAAAGTTTTGTTTTGTTTGTTTTGTCTAGTTTTGTTTTGCCTGGTTTGTGTACTTTTGTCTTGTTTTTTTGTCTGTCTTGTCTACTTTTGTCTAGTTTTGGTTTGTCTAGTTTTGTTTTGTCTGGTTTTGTTTAGTCTAGTTTTGTTTTGTTTGTGACTTTTTTGTTTTGTCTTGTTTTGTCTAACTTTTTGTTTTGTTTTGTCTAGTTTTTTATCTAGTTTTGTCTGGTTTAGTTTAGTCTGATTTGTTTTGTATTGTTTGTTTTGCCTGGTTTTGTCTAATTTTGCTTTGTCTAGTTTTGCTTTGTTTTGTATTGTTTTGTTTGTCTTTTATTTGTATAATTTTATTCTGTCTAGTTTTGTCTAATTTTGTTTTATCTAGTTTGTTTTGTTTGGTTTTGTCTAGGTTTGTTTTGTCTAATTTTGCTGTGCCTAGTTTTGATTAATCTAGTTTTGTTTTGTTTAGTCTAGTTTTGTTTTGTCTAGTTTTTTTTGCCTGGTTTTGTCTACTTTTGGTTTGCTTTGTCTAGTTTTACTTAGTGTAGTTTCGATTTGTTTTGTCTAGTTTTGTGTTTTTGTTTGGTTTTGTTTGGTTTAGCTTTGTCTAGTTTTGTTTTGCCTGGTTTTGTCTACTTTTGGTTTGTTTTGTCTAGTTTTATTTTGTGTAGTTTTGTTTTGTCTAGTTTTGTTATCTTGTTTGGTTTTGTCTAGTTTTTTGTTTTGTCTAGTTTAGTTTTGTCTAGTTTTTTTGTCTAATTTTGTTTTGTTTGTCTAGTTTTGCTTTATCTAGTTTTTCTTTGTTGATTTTTTTTTGTCTGGTTTTGTCTTATTTTGTCTACTTTTGTTTTGCCTGTTTTCTACTTTTGTTTTGTTTTGTCTGTTTTCTTTTTGTTTGGTCTAGTTTTGTTTTGTCTAGTTGTTTTTTTGTTTTGTTTTCGCTAGTTTTGTTTTGTTTAATTTTGTTTTTTGTTTGTCTAATTTTGTTTTGTCTAGTTTTATTTTGTTTGTCTAGTTTAGTTTTGACTTTTGTCCCATTTTGTTTTGTCTAGTTTTATTTTGTTTGTCTAGTTTTGTTTAGTCTTGTTTTGTTTTGTCTAGTTTTGGTTTTGTCTACTTTTGATTTGTTTTGTCTAGTTTTACTTTGTGTAGTTTTGTTATGTTTAGTTTAGTCTAGTTTTGTTTCGTGTAGTTTTGTCTTGTGTTTTGTTTGTCTAGTTTTGTTTTGTCTGTCTTTTCTATTTTGTCTAATTTGTTTTGTTTGTCTATTTGTTTTTAGTTTTGTCTAGTTTTGTTTTGTTTTTCTAGTTTTGCCTTGTCTTGTTTTGTTTGTCTAGTTTTGTTTTGTCTGGTTTAGTTCAGATTTGTCTTGTTTGTTATGGCTGAGTTTGTATAGTTTTGTTTAATTGTGTTTTGCTTAGGTCTATATAGTTTAGTTTTGTTTAGTTTTGTCTAGTTTTTATTTAGTTTTATCTGGTTTTGTCTTGTTTTGTCTAGTTTAGTCTTGTTTATTTTGCCTGGTTTTGTCTAGTTTTGTTTTGTGTAATTTTACTTTGTTTTGTTTTGTTTAGTTCTGTCTAGTTTTGTCTTGTTTTGTGTAGTTTTGTTTTGTCTGTCTTGTCTACTTTTGTCTAGTCTTGTTTTTAGCATTTGCAGAGACGGACAGCACTACAGGCCATATGGAGGTAAGTTTACTAGGAGACGCAGCGCAGGAGAGTCACAATAGTCTACAATCACTTTACATTCGCTGACAGGCTTTTCCTTCAGAAAGTGTTATGAGGTGACCATCTTCCTCAAATTTACAGCCATCTCCATCCAGCTTTGAACAGAAATCAGCCTGACTGTCACTGGCACCGACAAAACATCAGTGCTGCTCAGACAATATAGATTTGACTAAAATATGGCCCATGTTATCAGTTGTCCACCAATGCATCCAACAAGAGCAGGTTATAATCATTGTGCAGCAGCGCACGATTAGCCGCTGGAGCAACACGGGTATAACCACAGATATAAAGTGATAAACTAAGCCTAAATCATGACCTGTTCTGGAGAAGCTCATGCGTAGAGATAAACTACTAGAATTACTCAGAGCTTCATCACTTTACTCTGTTTCTGACACCTAAAGCTCATGATATCTGCTTACATGTCATTAAACCATAATTACCATGTTTATATAGAGAAATATATCTTTAATTTTCTGTTTATGAAATATGCGATTACAAGTTTTTTGGCCTTTAAAACATGTTGCTAACATATTGTGTAATGACATTTACCATAACACATGCAGACACTGTACATGAGAGAAATGGAGCACAAAAGAAAAAATGAAGGAGCTCAAATCCAGCAAATATTAGAGAAAACAATCTGAAGCTGTTTCATTTAACACGTGCAAGTGCAAACACAGCAGTGAAAACAAACGTAAACACACACACACACAAGAGACTCCAGATCATCTCACTGCTACTGACTGATCCAGCAGAGGATTGTGGGTGAATCTCTCCTCACTCTCTCAGTCTTCAGCACAATTTCACTGATGATCCAGGATAAACCCAAAACCCAGGAAAGAGGGGCTCAGTGAATGTGGTCTGGACTGAGTGGATGAGGCTCATTGTGTCTCTATAGATGTTGTAGAAGATCAGAGTTCCTGCACTGTGATCCACAAACACTCCTATTCTCCTGCTGATCTGCTCTACTGGGACATCAGTCTCTGTGTTATTGTGTCTGAATGAGCAACTGGAGGAAAAGCAGCTCAAACTCCAGGACTGATCATTACATCCAAACACACACTCATTACTGTTTCCCTTCCTCTCGATGCTCTTATATGACACTGATAGACACACATGATCTCCACTCCAGTCAATCTCCCAGTAACAGCGTCCACACACACTCTCTCTGCACAACACCTGAAGATGATCAAATCTGTCTGGGTGATCAGGATGCGACTGTTTCTCCCACGCACACTCCACCTCTCTGTTCCCCTCAGACAGAATGAGTTTAGTGTTCGCTGTGTTTGAATCCAGTGTGAGGAAACAGTCCCCTGAACACAAGAAGAGACACGTTTATAACACAACGACACTCAATAAAGATGCGTGTGTGTGTGTGTGTTTAGATGTACATTTGCGTGGTCCTGCTGTAATCCTCTTCTCTTCTCCATGATCCAGACTGGGAACACACACAAATTCACATCCAGTTAGTAAACAACCATCAGCTTATGACACACACACACACACACACACACACAAATATTTAGATAAACTAGATAATCTGAATCAGTGAATCATTTAAAAAAGACTCAATCTGACTAGATAATCTGAATCAGTGAATCGTTTACTAAAGACTCACTCTGACTAGATAATCTGAATCAGTGAATCATTTACTAAAGACTCACTCTGACTAGATAATCTTATTCAGTGAATCGTTTACTAAAGACTCACTCTGACCAGATAATCTGAATCAGTGAATCATTTAATAAAGACTCAATCTGACAAGATAATCTGAATCAGTGAATAGTTTAATAAAGACTCACTCTGACTAGATAATTTGAATCAGTGAATCGTTTACTAAAGACTCACTCTGACCAGATAATCTGAATCAGTGAATCATTTAATAAAGACTCACTCTGACTAGATAATCTGAATCAGTGAATTGTTTAATAAAGACTCACTCTGACTAGATAACCTAAATCAGTGAATCGTTTACTAAAGACTCACTCTGACTACATAATTTGAATCAGTGAATCGTTTACTAAAGACTCACTCTGACCAAATAATCTGAATCAGTGAATCGTTTAATAAAGACTCACTCTGACCAGATAATCTGAATCAGTGAATCATTTAATAAAGACTCACTCTGACTAGATAATCTGAATAAGTGAATTGTTTAATAAAGACTCACTCTGACTAGATAATCTAAATCAGTGAATCGTTTACTAAAGACTCACTCTGACTAGATAATTTGAATCATTGAATCGTTTACTAAAGACTCACTCTGACCAAATAATCTGAATCAGTGAATCGTTTAATAAAGACTCACTCTGACTAGATAATCTGAATCAGTGAATTGTTTAATAAAGACTCACTCTGACTAGATAATCTAAATCAGTGAATCGTTTACTAAAGACTCACTCTGACCAGATAATCTGAATCAGTGAATCGTTTACTAAAGACTCACTCTGACTAGATAATCTTATTCAATGAATCGTTTACTAAAGACTCACTCTGACCAGATAATCTGAATCTGAATCGTTTACTAAAGATTCACTTTGCCCAGATAAGGCTCACTCTGACCAGATAATCTGAATCAGTGAATTGTTTACTAAAGTCACTCTGACTAGATAATGTTAATCAGTGAATCATTTACTAAATACTCACTTTGCCCAGATAAGGCTCACTCTGACTAGATAATCTGAATCAGTGAATTGTTTAATAAAGACTCACTCTGACTAGATAATTTGAATCAGTGAATCGTTTACTAAAGACTCACTCTGACCAGATAATCTGAATCAGTGAATCATTTAATAAAGACTCACTCTGACTAGATAATCTGAATCAGTGAATTGTTTAATAAAGACTCACTCTGACTAGATAATCTAAATCAGTGAATAGTTTAATAAAGACTCACTCTGACTAGATAATTTGAATCAGTGAATCGTTTACTAAAGACTCACTCTGACCAGATAATCTGAATCAGTGAATCATTTAATAAAGACTCACTCTGACTAGATAATCTGAATCAGTGAATTGTTTAATAAAGACTCACTCTGACTAGATAATCTGAATCAGTGAATCGTTTACTAAAGACTCACTCTGACTAGATAATCTGAATCAGTGAATTGTTTAATAAAGACTCAATCTGACTAGATAATCTGAATCAGTGAATCATTTACTAAAGACTCACTCTGACTAGATAATCTGAATCAGTGAATTGTTTAATAAAGACTCACTCTGACTAGATAATCTGAATCAGTGAATCGTTTACTAAAGACTCACTCTGACCAGTTAATCTGAATCAGTGAATCGTTAACTAAAGACTCACTCAGACTAGATAATCTTATTCAGTGAATCGTTTACTAAAGACTCACTCTGACTAGATAATCTGAATCAGTGAATTGTTTAATAAAGACTCACTCTGACTAGATAATCTAAATCAGTGAATCGTTTACTAAAGACTCACTCTGACCAGATAATCTGAATCAGTGAATCGTTTACTAAAGACTCACTCTGACTAGATAATCTTATTCAATGAATCGTTTACTAAAGACTCACTCTGACCAGATAATCTGAATCTGAATCGTTTACTAAAGATTCACTTTGCCCAGATAAGGCTCACTCTGACCAGATAATCTGAATCAGTGAATTGTTTACTAAAGTCACTCTGACTAGATAATGTTAATCAGTGAATCATTTACTAAATACTCACTTTGCCCAGATAAGGCTCACTCTGACTAGATAATCTGAATCAGTGAATCGTTTATTAAAGACTCACTCTGACCAGTTAATCTGAATCAGTGAATCGTTAACTAAAGACTCACTCAGACTAGATAATCTTATTCAGTGAATCGTTTACTAAAGACTCACTCTGACCAGATAATCTGAATCAGTGAATCATTTAATAAAGACTCAATCTGACTAGATAATCTGAATCAGTGAATCATTTACTAAAGACTCACTCTGACTAGATAATCTGAATCAGTGAATTGTTTACTAAAGACTCACTCTGACCAGATAATCTGAATCAGTGAATCATTTAATAAAGACTCAATCTGACTAGATAATCTGAATCAGTGAATCGTTTACTAAAGACTCACTCTGACTAGATAATCTGAATCAGTGAATTGTTTAATAAAGACTCACTCTGACTAGATAATCTGAATCAGTGAATCGTTTACTAAAGACTCACTCTGACTAGATAATCTGAATCAGTGAATTGTTTAATAAAGACTCAATCTGACTAGATAATCTGAATCAGTGAATCATTTACTAAAGACTCACTCTGACTAGATAATCTGAATCAGTGAATTGTTTAATAAAGACTCACTCTGACCAGATAATCTGAATCAGTGAATTGTTTAATAAAGACTCACTCTGACAAGATAATCTGAATCAGTGAATCGTTTAATAAAGACTCACTCTGACCAGTTAATCTGAATCAGTGAATCGTTAACTAAAGACTCACTCAGACTAGATAATCTTATTCAGTGAATCGTTTACTAAAGACTCACTCTGACTAGATAATCTGAATCAGTGAATCGTTTACTAAAGACTCAATCTGACCAGATAATCTGAATCAGTGAATCGTTTAATAAAGACTCACTCTGACTAGATAATCTGAATCAGTGAATCCTTTACTAAAGACTCTCTCTGACTAGATAATCTGAATCAGTGAATCGTTTAATAAAGACTCACTCTGACCAGATAATCTGAATCAGTGAATCGTTTACTAAAGACTCACTCTGACCAGATAATCTGAATCGGTGAATCGTTTACTAAAGACTCACTCTGACTAGATAATCTGAATCAGTGAATCGTTTACTAAAGACCCACTCTGACTAGATAACCTGAATCGGTGAATCGTTTACTAAAGACTCACTCTGACTAAATAATCTTATTCAATTAATCGTTTACTAAAGACTCACTCTGACCAGATAATCTGAATCAGTGAATTGTTTACTAAAGATTCACTTTGCCCAGATAATCTGAATCAGTGAATCATTTACTAAAGATTCACTTTGCCCAGATAAGGCTCACTCTGACCAGATAATCTGAATCAGTGAATCGTTTACTAAGGACTTACTCTGACCAGATAATCTGAATCAGTGAATCGTTTACTAAAGACTCACTTTAATTAATTATGTAGGCTAACGCATGTCTGTGCGTACAACACCATTACCTTATCCATGAAAGAGAGAATAAGAAAGTAAAGGCTGATTGGAGGAGGCTCATTCTTTATCCTTGTGCTGCAGATGCTCTGTTTAACTGTTTTCTCACTAGTGAAGCGTTCAGTTTTTCCACTTACAGTTGCAATCAGAATTATTCAACCCCCTGATTTATTAGCCCCCCTGTTTATTTTTTTCCCCAATTTCTGTTTAACGGAGAGCAGATTTTTTCAACACATTTCTAATCATAACAGTTTTAATAACTCATCTCTAATAACTGATTTATTTTATCTTTGCCATGATGACAGTAAATAATATTTTACTAGATATTTTTCAAGACACTTCTATACAGCTTAAAGTGACATTTAAAGGCGTAACTAGGTTAATTAGGCAGGTTAGGGTATTTAGGCAAGTTATTGTATAACGATGGTTTGTTCTGTAGACTATTGAAATAATATAAAGGGGCTAATAATTTTGACCTTAAAATGGGTTTTAAAATATTAAAAACTGCTTTTATTTTAGCCGAAATAAAACAAATAAGACTTTCTCCAGAAGAAAAAATATTATCAGACATACTGTGAAAATTTCCTTGTTCTGTTAAACATCATTTGGGAAATACTTAAAAAAGAAAAAAAAAACATCAAAGGGGGTTCAATAATCCTTATTGCAACTGTACAAAGTCCGCCATGTAAATAACAAATGCGCTATGGCACGACGCAACTGACTCTTAAAGGGAATGGGAGATGAGACTCTGATTGGTTTATTCTCAAAACACACCTATAATTTATTAAGAGAATAAGCTCAACCCTGTTAGACCATGCGCCACGGCGCAAAACGTTTTTTTTGTCCTTAAAATAGCAAAAGTGGATTTGGACACGCCCTTAATGACTTTGCACCCTGCACTTTAGACTTTGCGCCTAGATCATTAAAATAGAGCCCTTAGAGTTACAGCCATGCAGTGTTGCCAGAAATTGCTTTCGATCCTCCAAAAACTGTTTAAACCTTGTATTTCATTGGTAACAGAGGGTGTCTGCACTCATGTCTTTACGAGCTCATTCACTCAGCCTGCATCTGACAGCTGCTGAGAGTCAGAGACGTCAATTAATCCAGATACATGATTTTAACACTAGAACCGCCATGCGGGTAAATTTTACCCACACACATGAATAGTGTTTAAATATGGCTAGAGCATTTTATTTCACTGTATTATGACACTGTTGTCACTATATATATATATATATATATATATATATATATATATATATATATATATATATATATATATATATATTTATTTATTTTTTTTTCAAAATGTCCAATATAAGAAAAACAAGCCTGCACTGACGACTAGAATTAAAAGGAAGAAAATATATATATTGGGTGGGCTAATGTTATAGTTTAATGTCATGAATCAATATTTTTACATAACTATGCTGTTTAAATGACTACAATAGCCTATAGACATCGAGCAATAGCCTATAGTTTGCCACAGTACATGTATGATGCGATAACAAATTCAAGCGCAGTTAACTTTTTAATTATTAATTTGCTTAGTTCTATCATTTATAATTTGAATAAGAGAACAACACCAAGAAACTTCAGGTAATGAAATAATGGTTTTATTTGTTACATCGTAGATTTATTTATTTATTTTTTCTTCTGGAAATGGCAGACTAGAATAAAAAGCCACACGGTAGCGACCGATAAACGACAAAAATGTCAAAACAATTCAATTAAAATTGAATAAATAAATAAATAAATTATGCTAAATAATTGATTCAAAGTTTGAACATTCATGGTCAGGCTATATCATCTAAATATGAATGTGGGTTGTGTGACTACTTACAGGCGCCTAGTTCTAGTCATTTTTTAGCATTCCGACACTTCAGACACTTGATAAACATTTTATTCTGTTTGCATTGTGCCGTCACCATGCACGTCAATCTCCTCGGCTGATCTGCACTGTCCAGTGGCATGTCATGACGGACCATTTCCATCATGAACGAAAAAACAACAACAACAAACCAATGAAAATGTGGGTGCAACGCAAAGTGGACAGATGCTAAGCCTACACTGTAGGTTCTGGATCGCTGTCAGAGGAGCCGACCCAGGACGCATCACTTATCTCACTTATTTAGCGCTTGTAATACCTCTTTGGCACCTATGAATCGCCTTCTTTTACTCATTGTGATTATGATTGAGACTGATAATGGCTTATCCAGTGAGTGAAAGACGTTGCCTATTTACGTGCAATGTTTTAAAAACGAAAATGACAGCGGAAAATACAGCGATTATATAGCGGGTAAATTTGACCCGCGCTGGCGCTTATAGGTATAAATTCCCGTTTTTTGATCGAGTTTTAGCTAAACAGTTTTCAACACTAGGGGATTGTAAATCGTACAATTTTAGTAAAAGTCAATGACTGGGAGACTTGAATGTTTTATTAAAAACCTGGTATGTACATTTGAAATTTACCCACGTTTAAAATTTACCCTGTGTCGGTTTTAGTGTTAAATAATGTTTCATACAGAGAACTTCAAATTATATTCTTGAACATGTAAAATTTACTGATGTCTGAACCGCAGGAGTGTAACCCCGCTAGTTTTACAGTACCCGACCCGCTCTGAGCTGGTATCGATCCGGCGACCTTCCACATAGGAGTCGATTGCTCTACCAAGGAGGATAAAGACCATGGCCTCTAGCATCTGTCGCTAGAGCACTTTTAGAGGTCAGATGAGTGGTGTTTACCTGCACAGCACTTCACTAGCTGGCCTCCGCTACAGGAGCATCATACATGCTATTGTACTTCTGCTTTTGTGTTACACCAATTTCACATCATCCATTAACAATAAGACATACATCAGATCGATACGGATATGAACATTTGCGGATCAATTCAAAATAGACCATGACTGCATCATGATGCATTTCGGAATCTAATTTCCCCCACTCCTCCTTCCTTCATAATACAGAAACAACACCTTTTGTCATTGACTGGCTCAGGAGATTCAGCCATTCTTCTGCTTTTAGATCTGACATCTGCATTTGATATGAACGATCGTAATATCCCGGCAGGAACATGTTGGGTTCTGCGCTGTAGAGGATCAGGTCTTATCTAACATGCAGATCTTTTTCTGTCCACCTTAGTGTCTTTGTTTCCTCATCAGCACCTCTATATATAACATGTCGCACCAGTGATTTGCAGATGATTTAAAATGTACGATCAGCTTCTGCTTTCATTTAGTGAAGTTTATTTATGAACTAATTTCGAGAGGATCACCTGCTTATGATGGCCCCGCATTATTCAATTTATGATTCACCAATCAGACGATTCCTAAGCTACTATAAATATCCTAAGTTCTATATAACAGCCATCTTCGTTTTGAAGAATCCCCCCCCCCCCTTCACCCCTACTCCTCCCCCTTTCCTAGATAGGTGGCATGGTTGCCCAGTGGTTAGCACTGTTGCCTCACAGCAAGAATGTCACTGGTTCTAGTCCTTACCAAGTCAGCCCACGTTTCTGTGCGGAGTTTTGTGCATTGGTTTTCTCCGTGCAACTTAAGTTAATTGACTAAGCTAAATGACCAACAAATGACCAGCTAAAACCATCTAAAACCAGCTTGACTAGCCTGGTTTAAGCTGGACATAGCTGGTTTTGGCTGGGCCCCCAGCCTGGCTAGGCTGGTCAAGCTGGTTTTAGCTGGTCATCTCCCACATTGACCTGCTAAGACCAGGCTGGAAATGACTGGAAACCAGCCTGGAAATGGCCAAAACCCCTCTAAAACCAGGCTGGTCGACCAGCTAACCAGCTAACTGTTTTTTCAGTAGGGAAACAATGTTTTAATGCATTTTAATCGGCAAAGGCATTAGGAGGAGGCATGAATTAATTTATCTAAATTGCGACATGATCATCTTCCGGAAATATTATCAACGACCCATCAGGTAATGTTTTTCCCTCTCTCTCTGTTTAAAACCATTGGTAAAGCACTGTCAACAAATATTTTTCCTCTAAACCCCATAACATGGGACAGCACATCAGACTACGGCAGCTTGATTAGTCCAAAAAGGCGCAGAACTTTTTTCGGTTGGGTCTGTTTTAGTTTGGACCACTCAAGGGTTCGTTTGAAAGGAGGGGCGGACTGGGACAAAAATTCACCCCTGGCAGTTGATCACCAACTGAAGAGTGAGGGGATTGGCGTGCGTGTAGTAGGCAATCACCAACTGAAGACCGGGGGGTGGGGGGTCCGGCCCTTCTGGCATCCGTCTTTTGGATGAGACGTTAAACCGAGGTCCTGACTCTCTGTGGTCATTAAAAATCCCCTGGCACTTCTCGTAAAGAGTAGGGGTGTAACCCCGGTGTCCTGGCCAAAGTCCCTCAGTCGGCACTTACACATCATGTCCTCCTAATAATCCCCATCCACCGAATTGGCTCTATCACTGTCTCTTCACTCCACCAATAGCTGGTGTGTGGTGAGCGCACTGGCGCCGTTGTCCTGTGGCTGCCGTCGCATCATCCAAGTGGATGCTACACACTGGTGGTGGTGTGGAGAGACTCCCCTTATGATTGTGAAGCGCTTTGGGTGTATGGCCATACACAATAAATGCGCTATATAAATACACATTACATTTGCCAGAATTGCCCGATGGCCAGTCCGCCCCCGCAACCTCTTCAAGTAGGTCTCGATACGCTTTTTTGGTCCGCTTTTGGTGTGCACCCGAGTGCGATTGCTACATTCACACCTGCACAAACCAACCAAACCAAGAGGGAAAACAAACTCTAGAGCGATTCAACCGAACTAAATAAGGCAGGTGTGAAAACACCCTTAGTTTGCTTTTGTTTAGTCTACTTCTCAAGATCAAATGGCCACCATTGCATAAATACGCAGTTTTTGTTTACGCCACGTAGTTCTGAGAGCTGAGGTGCATACTTTGATTTTCTCAGACGCATCAAGGTAAGTGCGTAAAGGTCACTCTCACGCTGTTATACTCCATGTAACACCATGTAAAATCCAAAAACTAAGCTTTTTTTGCACAGGCCTATCTAAAGGGTTAATAGTGCCAACTAATGATCAACAGTACAAATGACAAATTTGACTTCTTCTCAACAGGAATCAATCAAGAATGCATAATTATATGATGTCATGATTTTGCAATCAAAAAAATGTGATTATAATGGAAATCAATGGGGCCAAAACAACCACCAGCAGTAAATTATGGAGAAAAAAATGTTGCACAAAAACTAACAATGCATTAAGGTCAATGTTGGTGCCAATCTTTTACATATTCAAGACTGTGATAAAAGGTGAAAAAATGTAGTCCATAATTACTTTTTATATAAAAAAAATACATAATTTTGTGTATCTTTTTTTGGCAAATAAGTGACATCATTTATGAATTTGTCAATTAAAAAGTTAAAATCATGTAATTTTCTAAAAACTCTTTAGCAGATGTTTCCATCCCCAACATAACAAAAGAGTATTTCCCAGAGAATATACATGTTTAAAAATTTTCCTAAAATAAGATTTGTCACCAAAAATCATTCCGCTAGCTGAAACAGATTAAGTTATGGCCAAATTAAGACTCAAAATCACCCCAGAGTGGGTGAAAAAGGCCCAACAGTACATCAGGGTTAAACTCTAAAACCGTCTCCAGAATCTTCATATTTTTCGCTATCTGTCTCTAAGCAGGAATCACCAAAACAAAAACATGTACATGCTCAACTTACTCGAGTTTGACCAGTGTGTAGTTTGGATCCTCCAGTTTTTGGGAGAGCAGCTTGACTCCTGAATCTCCTGGATGATTGTAGCTCAGATCCAGCTCTCTCAGATGTGAGGGGTTTGAACTCAGAGCTGAAGACAGAAAACCACAGCCTTCCTCTGTCACCATACAGCCAGACAATCTACAAACACACACACACAAACAGTCCACGTCACATTAGTTTGGCAGACAGACGTCACTAACACACAGTCACCTGTTTAGTAGCGGTTATTTTGCTCTAGTTTCAGTCACAAAAGGAAAAGTGGAAACACTTTACTTGAAAGGGTGTTTATAAGACTGCCATGACACCTTTATAATCATGTTGTGATATGTATGGGTATGATATGAATATGGATGAGATGTTATGAATGCTTAAGACAATTGTCGTTAAGTGTCATTAGCTTAGTTATGCCATTATAAATGCAAAGATGACATTGTTTGTGTTATGTAACTTGACATATCTATGACTTATGTTGTTGTGGTAATGTTAAGTTGTCATTACAAAAACACAGACATGTTATGATGTATTTGTTTATGTCAAGTTGTCATAAAGCAAAGATTTGCATTTGAAATGACATAACTGAGCCAATGACAGTTACCATAAACATGCAGAAATTCTCATTTATTCATTATGTTCCTTCGAGTGTGTGGGGTTTTCCTAGCGTTGAGGATTGTACTGGAAGGGAATCTGCCATATAAAACCTGTGCCAATTGGCGGTTCATTTTGCTGTGGTGACCCCTAATAAATAAGAGAATAAGTCAAAGGAAATTAATAGAGTGAGTAATAAGTAAAGACCCCTTTAAACAAAGTTATATTTCATTCTTTGTCGGAGGACAAAAAAAAAAGCGGGAAACGTGTCACGCTGCACAACACTACAATGATGGCTGAGAGAAAAAACAGTGTTGAAGCTGTCACGGTCCCACAATGAAGACAAAGATGGTTATGTCTTTTCGTCAATTTATTCAAAACAATGTGGATAGTTCAACAGGAGAAGCAGGTAAGTGATAATCATGGACAGTGAGCAGTCTTGAGAGAAGTTCACAATGTGAACAAGGATCTTTATTCAACCATCAGAATATAAAATCACTTCCCTTAATCGCAATATGTGCATCCACAGGTAAGGAGAAACATCCACAGGAGAAGGGAAACATCCACGGAAGAAAGGCGAGCAAGGGAGAGGGTGAGGTGAACCATCTGACTTTGATTCCAGCCGTTGTATGACTGGAAAAGGTGAGTCTTTATAGGGGACTGGTGATTGCTGGTGCAGGTGTGTCTCATTGGCAATCAGGGGATTGTGTACGGGCAACCCAGGCTCATTCTGAAAACGTAGTCCCATGGACATTTATGGAGACCGCGAATTATGTAGCCGGAGGTACGTTTGGCTTCGTTTCATTTTTTAAGTGAACGCTACGGGGCGGTTTGACGCCATTCCTTTTGGACACCGGCTGACCGCTTACATCCGTGTGGAGGCCTTTCCCGCCTCAACCAGTTTGTCTCGTTAGCTCGTCGTGTATGTCTGCGGACTTGAGACGCAGAGAGGAGTTGACCACTACAACGATGACAGGGTTCGAGTCCGGGAAGAGCGGTTCCAGAAATCAGGTAAGACAAAAACAGAATCCAAAAAAATTAAATGAACGATTGAATAACAGGGTGAGAACGTGGTAAAATCCGAAAACATGATAAAAATCAGACAAGGTCTTTTCTTTTTCTGGACGGCTATTGTAAACCGTTGGTTGGGTTTAGGGAAGTGTGTGGGTGGGCGGGTCAATCGGTAAAATTGGTTGGGTTTACGGAAGGAGGAGGGTGGGTCAGTCGATTGGCCGGTCGCCCAGTCAATCATTCAGTCAGACAGACAGATGGTAAGTCGACAGCAGCCTCTGGTGGGTTTACGCAAGAACAGGGTGGGCGCGAACGGCACTCGCGAGAGACGTTTGAGATACGAAAACGCGCACGCAGCGGCCTCTGGCAGATTTGCGAAAACAAAAACTGCAAAAATATGTACCTCCTGGGACGTATTTCGCGCCCTCCAGAAACGTCCACAGGACTAAGTTTTCAGAAAATGCCTGGGTTGTGTACGGGTGAGAGGTGGCTGGTGAAGGAGAGTGATGATTGGAGCTACAGGAACGAGATGGTGAGGGAGAATGGTGACTGTAGCAGGAACAACAAGGGGATGTGTCAGTAGCCAGTTTTTGAAAATGTACTTTTATTTAGGTTAAATATTAGTTTTGTATTGTTGTGAATTTGAAGAAGAGACAAAACCAGGAGGATTTTCAGGCGTCTTCAAAGCAGAATCCTTTAAAATAAGAACTGACCATCGCTGTGGTGTTCGTCGAAAAATCTCTTAACTACTGCAGCTGGCACACAGTTAAATACACAGTTTAGTGGGTAGTGCTTATTTGTAGAAACAGAAAGTGCCATTACAGGTTTAGTACAAAAATCTTGTTTTCAGGGCCTTGCCTGAACGTATGAGCCGGCCATTTGTTAGACAAAAGACACAGCCGTGCCTAGAACTGACATTATAAATTACTTTGGGAACATGATACTGTATTTCACACATAGGCAGTCAGACCTGATGTCTGATCAGCTAAACAAAGGGAAAACTGAAGTAATTGCGTTTGGGAACAGAGATGAGGTTCTCAAGGTGAATGCGTACCTTGGCTCTAAGGGTCAAACAACAAAAATTAAGGTCAAGTCTCTGGAGTCAGATCTGAGTTTCAGTAGTCATGTCAAATCAGTTAATAAATCAGCATACTATCATCTCAAAAACATTGAAAGAATCAGATGCTTTGTTTCCAGTGAAGACTTAGAGAAACTTGTTCATGCTTTCATCAGCAGCAGGGTGGATTACTGTAATGGACTCCTCACGGGCCTTCCCAAAAAGACAGTCAGACAGTTGCAGCTCATCCAGAACGCTGCGGCCAGGATTCTGACCAGAACCAGAAAATCAGAGCACATCACACCTGTACTCAGGTCTTTACACTGGCTCCCAGTTACATTCAAAATAGATTTTAAAGTATTACTACTTGTCTATAAAGCACTAAATGGCCTAGGAGCTTAATGCATTACAGATATGCTCACTGAATACAAGCCTAATAGATCACTCAGATCTTTAGGATCATGTAAACTAGAAATTCCAAGAGTTCAGTCAAAGCAGGGTGAATCGGCTTTCAGCCACTACGCCCCTCGCTGCTGGAATCAGCTCCCAGAAATGATCAGATGTGCTCCAACATTAGGCACATTTAAATCAAGACTGAAAACGCATCTGTTTAGCTGTGCCTTTACTGAATGAGCACTGTGCTAAGTCCGACAGATCGCACTATTGCGTCTCTCTTTTCTTTTTCATTCTTTTATAGCCTGTTTTAACACATTTGAATCTGTTTTTAATCTATTTTATTATTTGTTTTTATTTTCTTACACTTGTCTTTTTTATTCCTGTTTATGTAAAGCACTTTGAATTGCCACTGTGTATGAAATGTTCTTCTTTCTTCTGTTGTGTATTCTGTCCTGTCCTAGGTGTGCATCCATTGGTTGAAAAAGCTGCCAATCACCATCATGACGCACTCGGCGCACCAATCAGGATAAAAAAGGCGTGCGCTTGAGCGGTTCAGCAGGAGGAGCGCTTGGCTCACCACCAAACTCCTCACTTGTGTCGGCCAGCCTGTTAATTTGTGTTTGTATAGTTTTGTTGCTGTTGTTGTGTAGTTTAGTATCTCTCGTTTAAGTGATCTATTTACTAAACAAGCTTGTGCAGCTCAATTTAATATTTATTGAGAAGTCGAACGATCTTTATGAGAATTGGATTATCAAATAATCTCGTTTTGTTAATGGCTAACAGTGTGTACGCGTCGTACACACTGAAGATTACGGTTTTGTTTCTGCATTTTTCTTCGGTTAGTTAGTTTAGTGGGTTGGGGTTTAGTTAGATTGTTTTGTTATGTTCATTACTCCAGTTTTTTTTGTTTAATTCGGTTATTTAAAACTACATTCTAAATTCCCTATATTTATAGTTTGACATGCTCTGTTTAATAAATTGTTAATTTTTGTTTCACTTATCCATCGGTTGTGTGTTCTCATTTTCACCCAGCACCATTAGAGACTCACTGAATGTTACGTCTCATCCAACTTAACTTAACAACTTAAACGCATAACACTATACTGTCAGAATGCATCTTACAATGTAAAAACATTATTTATATATTTAAAGAATTTTGTAATCTTTCAGTATTTATTTTTTAACTAGCTGGTTGTGAACGTCATAAAGGCATGGTAAATACTGCACGGCAGTACACAAAAAAAAAAAAAAAAAAAATTAATTCTAAATTAAAATAAATCCACGAAGTGTCACAATTTTGACAGCTTCATACATTTCTGTCTTAAGATTCTTGTTTTTGCAACGGATTTTATTTTATATAATTTGTAACTTCATTTTGATTGTCAGTTCTTTAAAATAATAAACAAGAAGATCGAGCTTAATAAAGTGCATTCACCTCTGCTACGTGACCCTCCTGTGTATTCATGTGACTAGTGTTGTGTTGATGTTGTTCTCCTGTCTGCCAACCATGGAATGAGAAATAGTGATGGGTCATTCTCGAACTATTCGTTCATTTTGAACGAATCTTCAATATGACTCGGGAACTACGAGTCCTCTCAGGGAGTGATTCGTTCATCCGCGCGTGCGCACATTTGTGCAAGGTGGTATCGTTCATTTTTCAAAGTCTTTTGAGTCGTGCATCACGGAAAGACAGAAGCCAATCGTATGCGTTTAGAGCCGGAAAGAGATTTGATCCGTTCACTTCTCGAGTCCTCGGTCTGAGTCGTTCAACACGTGAAAGACAGAAGCCAATCATATACATTTAGAGCCAGAAAGACATTTGATCCGTTTACTTCTCGAGTCCTCGGTCTGAATCGTTCAATACGTGAAAGACAGAAGCCAATCGTATGCATTTAGAGCCGGAAAGAGATTTGATCCGTTCACTTCTCGAGTCCTCGGTCTGAGTCGTTCAACACGTGAAAGACAGAAGCCAATCATATGCAATTAGAGCCGGAAAGAGATTTGATCCGTTCACTTCTCGAGTCCTCGGTCTGAGTCATTCAGCACATGAAAGACAGAAGCCAATCATATGCGTTTAGAGCCGGAAAGAGATTTGATCCGTTCACTTCTCGAGTCCTCGGTCTGAGTCGTTCAACACGTGAAAGACAGAAGCCAATCATATGCAATTAGAGCCGGAAAGAGATTTGATCCGTTCACTTCTCGAGTCCTCGGTCTGAGTCATTCAGCACATGAAAGACAGAAGCCAATCATATGCGTTTAGAGCCGGAAAAAGTTTTGATCCGTTCACTTCTCGAGTCCTCGGTCTGAGGCGTTCAATACATGAAAGACAGAAGCCAATCATATGCATTTAGAGCCAGAAAGAGATTTGATCCGTTCACTTCTCAAGTCCTCTGTCTGAATCGTTCAACACGTGAAAGACAGAAGCCAATCGTATGCCTTTAGAGCTGGAAAGAGTTTTGATCCATTCATTTGTCGAGTCCTCGGGTTTGAGTCATGTCTGTTTACATTCTGTCACGTGATGAACGAACCAGAAGACTCGAAAGGTAAGCTAATCATGGCTCCTTTCGGCTCAGACTGTGTACACTGGTTGAGATTATATGTGACTGTCAGTGTGACGTGAACGAACCACTGAAATTTGAAGACATGAAGAGGTGAGCTGAGCAAAGAGACAACAATATCTTCATAGACAAAAGACCTGGTAAACAATGAACGATTATTTTCTCTTACTTGTAGCATTCTATTTATGACTTGTTTGTAGTGTGATCAACCTTGGGCTAGTTGTAGATGTGTTTGGAAGCAATTCATAACATTTTAATAATATTTTGACAAATTGAACGAAATGACTCGAAAAAAGATTCGTTCACCTCGATGAACGAGACTCAAGGATCCGAGTCAGTAAAATGATCCGTACTTCCCATCACTAATGAGAAAGGGGGAAGGAATTGCAGTTCAAAGAAGGCGGAGCTCCAGAACACACCCACCTATTGTGTAATTGGCACAGACCAATAGCAGCTTAAAGGTGTTTAGGAGCCAAAGCAAACTTTTGGGGGAGCAGTTTCAAACTTCCCAAACAAACTAAAGAAAGAACTTGTAGGATTTTGTTAAAAATGACGACCTTTCAGTTCGTTGTTCATTTTTGTTTGAAGTGCACCAAAACAGCTTTTTTTGGACGTGTCCCAAAATCCCAAAGAAGATGATCTGATGGACTGAGCAGAAATTTCACAGACACTTAAGAGCAATATTATATCTTGTAAATACAGGTGCCCTTTAAACCATAGGTTTTTCTCATATTTGATTTCACTTCACACTTAAAATAAGAAATACACACACTGAAGAATCATGAACGTAAAATACATGGCAGCGTATATTTTTTTCTTACCTCATCATACTTTGTGTCATTTCACAATGTAAAATTAAATTGTGGCAGCATTTATTTAATGGAAACATTTTATTTTACCTCAGTGTCTTCAGTATACAGTTTGGACTCTTCAGTCCATCAGAGAGAAGCTTCACTCCTGAATCCTGCAGGTCGTTGTTACTCAGGTCCATCTCTCTCAGTACACAGTTTGAGGATTGTAGAGCTGAGGACAAACTCTCACAAGAATCAGCAGTGAGATTACATGTGACCAATCTGAGAAACAAGAACATTAATCAAATTTACAGTGTAATTTTTAGTCTTTCATCTGATGTAAATATTAATTATAATCAATCAGATGTTTGAACTCAGACCTCAGTGTCTCTAGTTTGCAGTTTGTACTCTTCAGTCCATCAGAGAGAAGCTTCACTCCTGAATCCTGCAGGTTATTGTTACTCAGGTCCAGCTCTCTCAGGACACAGTTTGAGGATTGAAGAGCTGAAGACAAACTCTCACAAGAGTCATCAGTGAGTTTACACATGACAAATCTAAGTAAAATAAAAACATAAATCAAATTTACAGTGTAACTTTCAGTCATTCATCTGATGTAAATATTAATTATAATCAATCAATCAATCAATCAATCAATTAGGTGTTTGAACTCAGACCTCAGTGTCTCTAGTTTACAGTTTGGACTCTTCAGTCCATCAGAGAGAAGCTTCACTCCTGAATCCTGCAGGTTATTTTTACTCAGGTCCAGCTCTCTCAGGACACAGTTTGAGGATTGTAGAGCTGAAGACAAACTCTCACAGGACTGAGCCATGAGTTTACACATGACAAATCTGAGAGAGAAAAAAACATAAATCCAATTTACAGTGTAACTTTTAGTCATTCATCTGATGTAAATATTAATTATAATCACTCAATCAGGTGTTTGAACTCAGACCTCAGTGTCTCTAGTTTACAGTTTGGACTCTTCAGTCCATCAGAGAAAAGCTTTACTCCTGAATCCTGCAGGTCATTGTTACTCAGGTCCAGCTCTTTCAGCACACAGTTGGAGGAATGTAGAGCTGAAGACAAACTCTCACAAGAAGCAGCAGTGAGTTTACACAGGACAAATCTGCGAAATGAAATCATAAATCAAATTTACAGTGTAATTTTTAGTCATTCATCTGATGTAAATAATAAATGAAGTTTATGTATAAACAAATTTCGAGAGGATCAAGTGCTTATGATTGTTCTCAGCTGTTCCAGCATCAGCTCATGATCAATTATCCAATCAGATGATTCCTATCTCACTATAAATAACCAGAGTTTTCTTATCTCAATATCTCACAAAACGCATCTGCTGTGTCTTCAACCCAATTTTCCAGCAAGATCACAGTCAAAACTCGATCATCGGCAAACAGCAAAGAAACAAACTTCCCGCTTGACTGCTATGTATAGGAGGAGGAAATTTCTGACAAATGGAGTAATGTTTCATCCATTGACTCAGCGTTAGATACATTTGCATTTGAACAAAATTTTATATCACTAAAGGGTTTAAACTCCACTTCACTATCACTACACCTACTTCAAGAGGTACTTCCAGGACCACCAGACAAGCCACACCCCATATCCTCAGCTCTCCCTCCATCTGCCATTCTGTGGGGGGTACACCCACCTCTACCATCCTTGCACATTGTGACAACGAAGCTATTGGACCATGCATTAATAAAAGGCGCTTCCATTCACAGTTGCCCATGCCCTTATTAAGATGCCTCGAATGGATATTAGCTAAAACAATTTATTATGTCTGCCGTACATGTACCATGTTGTAAAAAATATAAAATTCTGATTCTCTCTTGTTTCTCATTTCAGAGATCATGACAGCTGGCTCCAGAAGCTGACCCTCATCCAACCTATTACACTTCACATCCATTCCAAATATAATTACACTCTACGCAAAGGATACGTTTCCACTCAACAGCCCACACCCTCAATGCCATACACTAGCTTTTTAGTTTTTGAGATATTCTGAACTAACATCAAATTTCCATCCCACAATCACCTCACCATATCTGATCTAACTTTGCAGGATGAAGAAACTCTATCTTTCTTTATTAAGCAAAGCAAAACAGATCAATTTCGCAAAGAACATTTCTATATAGTTATAGTATCTATATAGTTTTGATATCCCCTCCCCCACACACTCATTCCAAACCCTCCTAGCATTCTTACACAACAGGAGAGCAATACTATCTCAGGGAAGCCCAGCTGATCCTCTCCAGCCAACTTCCACCCACATGCATTTCAAGATATAAGCACGATTTCCCTACCCTCTACCCTCACTACCCTTCCCCCTTTTTTCTTCCTTTAACTTTTCCCTCCAAACTTGAACTATTCCATACTTCTATTCACTTTCATTCACCAAAGCTCCGACCCATTTAGGGGTCGCCCAGAGTTTCAGTTGCTGCAGGAGCGACGCTGTTAACGAGCTTATATACACTTACATTTCTAAATACCACTATCGTCACACTCCCCCGCACCCATACAGCAGTAAATGCTTCTGCGGGAGTGCACATTGCCTCCATACTAACCCACCGCGCCTCTGCAGCAGCAGAGACGCTCCGCTGAGCTACACACCCATAGCACCACGGAAGCGTACTTGCCTTCCAACAATGACTTCCACCGCAAGCTCCGCTGAGCTTCATTTCCCCTCTGCACCACTGCCGCAGCAGTGACGCCCTGCCTGAGCTCACTTCCATTTAACATACCACTACTGACACACTCCCCAGCACTGCCACAGCAGTTTAAACGCCTCCGCGGAAGCGTATTTACCTGTTTTTATTGACCCCCCCTCCCCTCACCCAATTCTAGACAACCCATTACTCTCCATATACTGTCCAAATGCATCCACACACTATGCAAAGGATACCTTTCCACACACACAGCTTACACCTTCGATGCAATGTTCACCCTAACTTTTTCGACTTCCTAAGTTGTTCCGAATTAACAATAACATATAATTTCAACCCCACCGTCCATCCTACCGTGTCTGATCTAACTTTGCAGAATAAAGAAACTCTTTCATTCTTTACTAAACAAAGTAAAACAGACCAAACATGGAAAGGACATTACATTTACATTTTTGACATCCCCTCCCACATACCCCTTTCAGACCCTCCTAGCTTTTTACACTTTAGGAAAGCCCAACCCCCTTGCCCCCATCTTTAATGATGACTCTAACCATCCAGTAACACGTTTTTGGTTTCAAAAACACTTAAAAGAAGTCCTCCGCCTTTCGGGCTTCACCTTTCTCCAGCCACTCATTCAGAATAGGGGCAGCCACCACAGCAGCTCACCATGGGCTCTCCCAACAACAGATTCAGACTCTCGGACGTTGGTCTTCCGACGCCTTCAAATCTTACATCCGCTTCAGCCATTACATCTCAAGGAAGCCCAGCTGATCCTCTCCAGCCGACATTCAGCTACCAGAGTTCAAGGGCACGAGCACGACTCTGCCATTTTCTCCCATTCCCCCTTCATGTAGCCTCTTAGCTACCTTTTATTTTCTCTTTCTTCCATCCTTTCAAGCTCGAGCTATACTCCGCTTCCCCTCCACTCCCGCTCACCACAGCTCTGACTCCCGCAGCAGTCATACAGAGCTTGAACTCCCGCAGGAGTCCAGCCATGCCCATCCCCAGCCCACCCCTTAGCAGCCACACGCTAGCAAGAGCCCTCACTGTCCCCTCCCTTTTCCCGTCTCTTGCTAAGACCCCATCCCCGCCCATAACTCTGACCCCCGCAGGGGTTGCTCCAAGCTTCGATTCCCGCAGGAGTCCCACCGGCCCCTCCCAGCCACTAGAACACCCCCCCCACCACCTTTTTACTTCTTTCTGCCATCGAGACCCTCCGCTCCTCTTTCTATCTCCCTCCCGGCATTCAACCGCCTCTTCTTTTACTTCTTTCCAGCGTTGAGTAATTCCACTCTTCTATCCGCTTTCTCAAAACCCCTTTTCTGTTCTCCAATTCCCCAAACCCACCCCTATTTTTTCAGCGTTGAGTCCCTCCACTTCTTTTCTTTTCAGCGCTCAGTTCCTCGCTACACTATTTTCCTTCTAGCGTCGAGTTACTCCGCTTCTCTTTCTCTTTTCAAGTAGGCCCTCAATCCCCAGCTCTAACTACCACAGGAGTGACTAATATTAGCTTCGAGGAGGAGTCTCACCACGGCCACCTCTCGCAGGAGTCGCCATCACCCCTCCCTTTTCCAGACTCCCGTGAGAGTAACACCCCCGAAGCTTCGACTTCCACGAGCTTCGACTATTGCAGGAGTCAATCACTACCCTCTCCTGGCCACTAGAAAAAAACAAAAAAAAACCAATAAAAACTTTCCACTTTTCTCCTTTCTGGCGTCGAGATCCTCCGCCCCTCTTTCTATCTCCCTTCCAGCACTTATCCACCCCTTCTTTTACTTTCTTACAGCGTTGAGTGCTTCTGCTACCTTTTATTCCCAAAACAATATTTTCCATCTCTACATTTTCTCATACTTCATCACCCCCCACCCCCCTCTTTTTACAGCATTGAGTTCCTCCGCTAATTTTCTTCCTTCAGCGTCAAATTTCTCCGCTATCTTTCTTTCTTCAAGCGTTGAGTCATCCGCTATCCTTTCCTTCTTTCTGCATAGACCCTAACTCCCCCAGTTCCAACTCCCACTGAGTCCCCCAAGCTTTAACTCCCGCAGGAGTTCCATGCCCCCCCTCTAACTTTCATCCCCTCTCCCGCAGGAGTCTTCACCGCCCCAAAAAATCTTCCCTGACTCCTCCAGGAGCCCCGCCCACCCCAGCTCTGACTCCTGCAGGAGTCTCCACAGAGTCTCGACTCCCGCAGGAGTCACTCCCAGCCCCTCCCGCGCCATTTGTCCAGACGCCCGCGGAGGCTGTGTCCAACTTCGCTCCAGCAGGAGCCTCTCTCCTCTAACATCTTCCACAGTATTATATCCAGCAGCCGGATATAGCATTGATCTATGCCTCTTGGGGGGTTCCTTCAATACACGTCTGCTGTCCCGAGCGTAAAAAGGCTTCTTTGGGGAGTTCATCGAGATCTACCTGAGCTCAAACTCCCCTCTCGCCCTGCAAACAGGAGGAAGCCCAGGGCTCGAGGATCTCATAAGCTCAGGGCTCTCTCCCGGGACAGCATGCCAAACAAGCTTTTATTATCAATCATCAGCTAAGTGTGAACTCTTGAATTATAATCAATCAATCAATCAATCAATCAGGTGTTTGAACTCAGACCTCAGTGTCTCTACTTTACAGTTTGGACTCTTCAGTCCATCAGAGAGAAGCTTCACTCCTGAATCCTGCAGGTCATTGTTACTCAGGTCCAGCTCTCTCAGGACACAGTTTAAGGATTGTAGAGCTGAAGACAAACTCTCACAAGAAGCAGCAGTGAGTTTACACATGACAAATCTGAGAAACAAGAAGATAAATCAAAATTACAATGTAATTTTTAGTCATTCATCTGATGTAAATAATTATAATCAATCAATCAGGTGTTTGAACTCAGACCTCAGTGTCTTCAGTTTACAGTTTGGACTCTTCAGTTCATCAGAGAGAAGCTTTACTCCTGAATCCTGCAGGTCATTGTTACTCAGGTCCAGCTCTCTCAGGACACAGTTTGAGGATTGTAGAGCTGAAGACAAACTCTCACAAGAGTCAGCAGTGAGTTTACACATGACAAATCTGAGAAACAAGAACATAAATCAAATTTACAATGTAATTTTTAGTCATTCATTTGATGTAAATAATAATCTATCTATCTATCTATCTATCTATCTATCTATCTATCTATCTATCTATCTATCTATCTATCTATCTATCTATCTATCTATCATGTGTTTGAACTCAGACCTCAGTGTCTTCAGTTTACAGTTTGGACTCTTCAGTCCATCAGAAAGAAGCTTCACTCCTGAATCCTGAAGCTCATTGCTACTCAGGTTCAGCTCTCTCAGGACACAGTTTGATGATTGTAGAGCTGAAGACAAACACTCACAACACTGAGCAGTGAGATTACAGCATTGTAGTCTGTGAGGAAAACAAGAAAAAAAAAAGATTTTGCATTTATCTAGCAGGGGTAATCCAGAGCAGAGACAACAAATTATTGTGTTTTAGAGACAAAGTTTGAGCAAAGTTAAAAATCACTACATTCATTAAATAATTTTCCTTCAGCTTAGCCCCTTTATTAATCAGGGGCCGTCACAGCGGAACGAACTGCCAACTTATCCAGCATATGTTTACACAGTGGATGCCCTTTCAGCCACTATTGCATTCACACACATACACTACGGCCAATTTAGCTTATTCAATTCACCTATACCGCATGTCTTTGGACTGTGGGTGAAACCAGAGCACCTGGCAGAAACCGACACAAACACAGGGAGAACATGCAAACTCCACACAGAAATGCCAACTGACCCAACCGGGGCTCGAACCAGTGACCATCTTGCTGTGAGGCCACAGTGCAACGCACTGAGCCACCGTGTTGCTCCACAAATCACTGTATGTACTTTGTAAATACTGAATTTGAGGGAGAATCCAAGGCTATAAAATAAACATAAAAGTATTCTTTAGTTAACATTTCACATTTTTGTGATTGTCATCAATCACAATATGTGTTGATTATCATTAGTTATCATTATTAAAAACCTAAAATCAATATTTTAATTTCCCTTTTCCAAGCTCATGTTAACAGATTAGAGCTATCACCACTGTAGATTTGTAATGCACACCATCTATATTTAAACATTTCAATGTGTTAACAAAAAGTAGAGATTATATTATTGTATTGTGTAAAAAGGTAATCCAAGTACTGAAAAGAATGTCTGAAAAGGAAGTAAACATAAGGAGAACAGATATTGTATACAGCAGGTGATCAGTAATACATATTTGAAGTGGAAGCACAAATAGTCTGTGCTGTTTCTGCACTGCATCCATATGACTCATGGGTTGCTGATGTGTTGCAAATTGATGTGTGAAATGGGCATAAATGTATACATAAAACTCTTACAGAGCTCTTCTGGTGTTTGTGACCACTGGCATCAGTCTCATCAGTGCTTCATCAGATCTTCTGTATTTCTGCAGTTCAAACTTCTCTTGAGTCTCTTCTGACATCATGAGCACAAACACCAGACCCGACCACTGAGCAGAGGACAGATCCTGTGCTGTAAGATTTCCAGAGCTCAGACTCTTCTGGAGTTCCTCCGCAAAGTCATCTTTCAGTTCATTCAGACAGTAGAAGAGGTTGATGGTCCTCTCTGCTGATTTCTCCTCCTCGATTTTCTCTTTGATATAGTCAGTCGTGTCTTTGATGTTCTCAGTTTTGAGTTTCAGTCTTGGCAGGAGCTCCTTCAGGTCACTCTGATTAGACTCCAGAGAGAGACCCAGCAGAAACCGGAGGAAAAGGTCCAGGTGTCCGTTCTTGCTTTGTAAAGTCTTCTCGACTGCATCTATATGAAGTTTAAACAGGGTCTTTTTAGAGAGTTTCCATGTCAGTTGCTTTTTCCTGGAATCAAGAAATAGATTTGCTTTCTTGTTTTTGTAAGTATAATACACAAAGAGAGCAGCAATGAACTCCTGAACGCTGAGGTGTACAAAACTGTAAACCTGTTCCGCTGAAACAGATTTTTCCTCCTGAAACATTCGAGTACATAATCCAGAGAACACAGACCCTTCCTTGACATCTAGCCCACACTTCTGCAGGTCTGTTTTGTAGAAAATCAGTTGTCCTTCCTGCAGCTGTTTAAAGGCCAGTTTCCCAAGCTTCAGAACAATGTGATCAAAAGACCTGGCCTTCCTTTTAGGTTCAGAGTTGTTGCTGTATTTTTCTTTCATCTGTTGCTTTTGAGACAGTAAGAAGTTGATGTACATCTCTGTGAGAGTTGTGGGTGTTTTTTCATTGCTCTCTTGACCCAGCAGAGGCTGAAGAACAGTGAGAGAGATCCAGCAGAAGACAGGGATGTGGCACATGATGTGCAGACTCCTAGATTTCTTGATGTGATGGATGACGTTTCCACCAACACCAGGACTGCTGTTTTTTCTGAAGTACTGCTCCTTCTGCTCATCATTGAATCCTCGCACCTCTGTCACCTCATCAATGTAGTTTTGGGGTATCAGACTGGCTGCTGCTGGTCTGGATGTGACCCAGATGAGGGAAGAGCGTAGGAGCTGTCTCTTTAATAGATGTGTTACTATCTCACCCACTGTCATTTCCTTATCAACATCTGTAAGTCCATCATCCTCCTTAAATTTCAATTGAAAGCGATATTCATCCAGTCCATCAAAGATGAACATGACCTTACCTTGTTCTTCAGGAAGAGAGCTCAGTCCTCCAGCTCTGCTAAAGAAGTACTTGTTAAGCAGACCTATGAGACTGCACTTTTCCTCTTTAATCAGATTCAGTCTACGAAACGGCAGTGGAAATATAAAGACTATTTCCTGATTGTCTTTTCCTTCAGCCCAGTCAAGGATGAATTTATTGACAGAGACAGTCTTTCCCACTCCTGCGATCCCCAGTGTCAGGACTCTTCTGTTTTGTCGACCTGTGTCAGGCTGAACTTTAAACATGTCATTGCACTTGAGTGGTTTATCCTCGGCAGTCTGTTGGTTGTGTTTTGACTCCATCTGTATCACCTCATGGTCATTCTCTTTTCCTCCAGTCTCGTTCTCCACCACATATAGATCCGTGTAAATATCATCCAGGTACTTCTGACGACCCGTCTGTGAATTACCAACCAATATCTGCTTATAGTCCTCCTTTAACTTCTTCTTTAGTTCATGGCTGGTGTTTGTGTAATCAGAAGGAGATTTACTGTTCTCTGAAGCTGCACCTTTACAAGAGAGAGGAAAAAGTAATCAAAGTAAAACATGATTGTGCTCTGTGCTTTCCGTAATGAAAAAAGAACAATTGCACATTTAAACAAATTCAGAAGAACGAAGACAAACAATATATTCACATTCAGCAAAAGCAGAAAAGCAGCTTCCTGAAGCCCATAAATGTTATTAATGTGAAATGCAGGCAATCATTTATATACATTAACATTATGATTGACAGTTACTGTTGTATATAGCAATACTGAATTTAAGACTGTTCATTTGGTTAAAAAGCTGTGCAATACATGTTATGACAATACATTTGACTCAAAAACCATTGCTAGGACAGGGTTTTTTAATATGAAAGATTTGAACTGATAAAAACGTGTCAAATTATCACATTTGTAAAGTTTGACAGGAAATTAAACAGTACCTTGCTTCTGTGTATTCTCCAGCTCTTTAGCCAATTGATTCTGCTTTATTTTCCTCAGGGTGTCCACTGTGATCTCCACAGCTTTTTCTTGTCCAAAACATGACACCAACTTATCCACTGTCTTCAACCTGTCTGCATTCTCCATTTCAGCTTTTGAAATATCTCCATGGTCATTCATTAAATACCACTGAAACTTCTTTAGTTCACCTTCTATCAGTTCATCCAGTGAGTTCTTGAGCAGCTGTTCAACATTTGCCATTGTGCTTCACCCATTCACAGCTACAGGACAAGAGCAACAACATCTGAATTAGTTTCACAATCAGCTTACAGACCTAAGCATTTATTTATTATTTCAATAATGAAATTAGCCGTGAAGAGAAACATGACATTTTAAAAAGCTACATTTTGAAAATTGTAACTATTTTAAATGATACTTACTAACCAGGAATAATGTAGATGTTTCTTGCTTGTCTACGTGATGTTGCTACAGAACTCAAGCCCCGCCCGTTTGTTGAGCGCGCTGACCCGGGAAAATTGAAACCCCCGGCCACGTCCACAAACACTGTCGAAAGAAAAAGAGGAAGACAAATACTATAGCAGATTCCGGTTGAATCATGTTGCGAAAATGCTGTGCTCTGAAGTGTGAGGGAAAGTTAGTGTTGTTTTTTCCCATCCAAAGAGGCTGGGAAGAGTGAGTGGTTGAAGTTTATTTTTGCAAAAATACCTCAGCATTACAGCCCCAGCCTTGTGCTATGTACCCATAATTTTTCGGAGTGCTTCAGCAATCTACAAGCTTACAACGGGGGATTCGTCGGCTATTTGTTAAAGGAAGGGTCAAAAAAGACTATTGATGTATGGGACTTTGTCAGAGCTTGACAGGAACTTTACAGTGCACAGTTCATGGACCAGTTTCTTCCTCCATTTCACAAGTGTAAGTAAGTGCGATGAAATGGTTGCCTCCTTGTTTTCTCTAGCTAGCTTAATTGTTTTTTGTTACTTGTTACCGCTTGTTCTGTATCTGGTTAACTCTTTATATTCTCATATCGAATCTAAAGTTTTTTGGACTTAAATGCATTTGTGAGCTCATAATCCACTGCAGTTTTTCGTTGCTATGGCCACCGTCAGCTGTTCCCACACACATGCGGAGGTCAAGTTTCAAAATAGTTCAGCTTTTGCCACTGTGTGGATTAATACTGAATTGGTCATCGGACCAAACAGCACAGATTAGCATCACGCTAAGGAGGGGTTTGGGAACAAATGAATCGCTGAATGAATCATATGGGAGTCGTTGGGATAATTGGGTAAAAATAAATACATATTATAAGACAATGTAAGTGTTTTTTGACCTTGCATGCATATCGGACTGTTGGAGACCCCCAAAACCAAAACGACAACCATTTTAGAAAACAAATAAAACCAGTTTTTATAAAAGATTTCAGATGACAGTTGAGACCGGTGGAGAATCACACACATTTGTCCACTGGTAAAAGATATTGGCATACTACATTCTTAAGGCTCGTACACACCGGGATGCTTTTCGTTTGCGTTTATCGTCAGCGTTTTCCAAGACGTTTTTTCGGACTCAAACCCAAACGATTTTCACAGGCGTTGAGCAGAAGAGTATGCAATCACATTTGCGCCCTTTATTTAGTCACGAGGCGTTAAACGTCGACGGAAAACGCAAGCAAAAAACGTCTCGGTGTGCACGGGCCTTGTTGTTGCCTTTTTTCTGACAGTGTCGTTGAATGATTACAAAAAAGTGAACGCTGAAAAAAACTGACAACTAATATAATATAAAAGCTCATTAGATGTACTTGTACATGCTCAGAATCCTCTGAATTAAAACCTTTATTCTATTGTGACACACATAGCCACAAGGAAAGCAAGACCCACTGGCAATGGGTCTGCCAGAGCTGCCAGATCCCCCGTCACTGCCAGAGCTGCCAAATCCTCCATCACTGCCAGATCTTCCAGAGTTGCCAGATCCTCTTAAATCTCTTGCATGGTGGGTGCCAGATTCTCTTGAATGCCCCGAATAGCAGGCATCATATCCTCTTGAATTCCCTGAATGGCGAGCGCCAGATCCTCTTGAATTTCCAGAATGATGGGTACCAGATCCTACAAATGGCCAGAGCTGCCACCTGAGTCCCACGAATGGCCAGAGCCGCCATCTAAGGCCCCGTTTACACTAATACGTTTTAGTTTTAAAACGCATAAGTTTTGCTACGGTTACGCCATCTGTCCACACTACGCCGGAGTTTTTGAGCCCCGAAAACGGAGCGTTTTGGAAACGCTGGAGAGTCCGTTTTCATTCTAATACGCTGCTGCTCCGTCTCCGTGTGGATGGGGGAAAACGGAGACATCTGAAAACGGAGGCGGGGCTGCAGACATTCACCTATCTGATTAGGGCTTTTTCTTCAATATTAAGTAGCTTTCACACAGTTCAGTCTTACATCCTCTCCGTGTAAGTTTAGACTTCGCAAGTTTGATATGGAAAACAAACTCCCGAGAGTGTAGGCTACTTTATAAAGTCATTCACATCACCCTGGCTATGCTGTTTTACTATCTTGACAATAAAATGAAAACATGATGTGAGAATCTGTATATTTTCACTTTGATATTAGCAACAACAGACATCAAAAATGTTGAGGCGTCGTGTAGCTGCATGATATGAGCGTCATCTTCAAGCATATAACAAAACGGAGCCTATAACATTAGGCTACTGCCTCCTTTCATTTTCATTGAAAATACGAAACATACACTCTCTTTCACTGAATATCCGTTTTAATGATCAATAATGGCCATTATAAAAGTATAACGCACAATAAGTTTATACAATAGAGAAAATAAAGGCAAACAATCAGTCAGATATGCAGAATCCCTGTCCGTGGTTATATTAATTAATATTTAACCTAACTTATCTTTGCGCTCAGCCAAAGCACGTTACCTGAGAACAAGTAATAGATTCAAAAGACCAAAGTCGGGGAATATGTCGTCAGATATAGACAACAAGATGAATTAAATATCACGTTTAACAAATATAGTGAGATTAGATCCAGCGGTAGATCCGTGATTAACAGTCCGACTTGCGCAGCTCTCATGTGGGTGTGTGTGCGCTCTAAGCACGCTGCAGCGCATGCCAGAGAGTGTGTGTGGTCACGTGATGTGTGTTTTCACCGTTTTAGTGTAGACAGAGAGCTGTTCAGAAACACTGGGTGAAACGCTAGTGTGGATGCGGATCGTTTTCATTCTGAAACGCTGTTTTAAAACTAAAACGTACTAGTGTAAACGGGGCCTAAGTCCCACAAATGGCCAGAGCTGCCATCTCACTCCCACGAATGACCAGAGCCCCCATCTGAGTCCCACGAATGGTTACCAGAGCCGTGTGACTTCCCAGAGCTGTGTGACTTCTCAGAACCCTGTGACTTTCCAGAGCTGTGTGACGTCTCAGTGTCTCCTGAACCTAAGCCCCATGATCCACTGGGGTTATCTGAACTGCCAGTGCCTCCTGAACCTGAGCCTCCTGACCAACTTGGGTTGTCAGATCCATCAGTGTCTTCTGAACCTAAACCCCCAGACTTACCGCAGCTCCATGCTTCTGGCTCTCTGCAGCTCATTGCTCTGCAGCTCCACGCTCTAACCCTGCGCAGCTCCACACTCCAGGCCCTCCGCAGCTCCACGTTTCAGATCCTCCAGAGCTCCATGCTCAGACAGACCATCGCTGCATAGACCTGGCCCTCCATCCCTCTCCCTGTTTGGGTTCCGCTTCACCTCCCTCTTGGCCTGAATTAGAAGAGTCTGGAATCCTCTCGTAGAGGGGGGGTCTGTCACGTTCACCAGCGATCTAACCCTCATAGAACAATGGAGAGCATTTACTTTTACTCGGACTACAATTCTGCCACCATATGAACTACAACTCCTGTCATGCACCACACACACCTGTTCCAGTTCTCCTTTGATTACACACACACAGCTGGGAGCTGCCTGCTGCCTGTCTTTGACCATCTGCCTGTTACCTGACAACACTTACAGATTTCTCTGTATGCATCTCTTTGTCCCTGTTTGACTGTTGCCTGCCTGACTACTGTTCTTAATAAACCATGTGGCTCCTACACTCCGTTGTCCAGCACCCTTGAATTACAGGGGAAAAACAAAATTCCAGACTATGCCATTCCAGAGTATTAAACTGTTTTCTATCATAACAAATTTGTACAAAGAACACAGGCATGCAGATTAAACTTTCATTATTAAAACTAGATTTAATATGAGGTTGGAGCTGAACTCTTCTGGATAAAATCAATAGTATCTGGATGCAGCCTTTATGATACAAGCTGAGATTGCATTTCTCAGCGATGCAATGTCAGACACAATGCACTCAATGGAGCCAGTGACGTCATTGTGAGGGGTAGGGTTAGGGGCTTCGTTAGGTGAGCCCATTAAAAAGCACTGCATGCAGCTCAGATTGCATCTGCACCAGCCGCTATGTCAAGCCTGGTGTAGATAGCCAGGAAGTGCACATTTGTGACAGAATCAATGATGCAAATATGGATAAAACTTGATGTCAGGTAATGAGATGAAAAACGCCTCTTTCGCCCACCAATCTGGTACTTCCAACTGATCTGGGAACTCCCTTCATTGTCATGCAGAGATTTAATGGAAATATAAAGAGGCTTTTTTAAAAAAAAGTTGTTAACTTTGCCTTAAATTTGCCCTACTTATTAGCAGCAGGTGTTCATCATCAGGGCTCAATCATCACTTAATTAATTAATGACATAATTGTCTCATTGAATTGGTCTCTGCTGCTGAGTTATTTTAACTCAATTTAGAGTAAGATGTCACTCAGAGGAAGAAACAGTGGCGGCTGGTGTTAAAAAATGTGGGGAGGGCGCAAACACCAGAAAAAAAATCTAACTGTTGGTAAAGTAAGAGTGTAAAAGCCATTTTTCAGGTGATGCATCAAAAAACTAAAATATGACTAAAGCATACAATAAATGCATCACAAATCAGTTCATTTTAGTTCAATTTGGGTTTATTATCAGTAATGAAGTATTTAAGATAATCAGTAAACACACACACACACACACACAAACAAACAAATGTTGCCTAATCACTGGCCAGTAGCACTACTTGAAAATAAATTTTGCTCTCCTTTTTTCTGGCTTGAAAATTTCTCAATAACCTTTTGGTTAAAGTCAGTCATCTCAGTCACCAGTCTCTTCTCTATTGACAGCATGGCCAATGCATTCAGCCTCTCTTGCCTCGTGCTGTTTGAAACAGCAAACACGGAAATAGTAAAAAGTATGACTTGCATCATAACCTGGCAGCCAACTCCGTTTGTCATAACAAGTGCTGGAAAAGCCCCGAATATTCGCGCGCTCGCCATCACTTGACTACTAGTGAATTTGCAAAGACGGTCGATCTGGTCCAAGCTCCTTCATTCTTTTTTTTCTTCATCCAAACGCCTTGTGAACGGATATCTTTGCAAAGATACAACGGAATTTTACTTCATCTCGAGAAAATGCATTCTGAGCTCTTTGGTGAGAATGGTCCAATCACGTAAGGCCAATCATATAAAAACAAATATGATTCGTTCTAACAACAAAAATGGGAGGGTTCGGGGCGCAGAGCGCTGCGCCCCAAAGACAATTTAAAACAGGCCAATTAGAGCTTATTGTCATATCACGTGCATTGAAAATGTTCGTGTACCTACATAGACACCCATTAGTCCGGCGCCCCGCACACATATGAAAAAATATTGTTCATACATTTTTTTTCAATAAATGTTAGTATGACTACAATAAATGTTAGAATGTTATAATTAAATCAATTTATTTTGTTAATATTTGTGATAATAAACATTAACATATTAAAGGGGTCTAACTTGAAGGGGGGGCGGCGCCCCAGCGCCCTCTATTGACCAGCCGCCACTGGGAAGAAATGTCACTCAGAGGATTTTGCCTGATGTCAGAGTGATGAACCTCTGTCCTACCTTACTGTAGTGGTGCTGAAAGTACCAGAGATCGCTACTGTGTGGAGCTTATCTAAGTTACAGCTTATTGAAGTCTTTTAGAAAGCTTTATTATTGTTATTCTCTGTGTGGGAAGCTGCAGGGATGTGGGTGCCATTTAATTTCTGTGAACCCCATTTTTCTTGTTTATGTTTAGGGAATTAGTGTATGTTTCTGATGTAAATTTTCTTTTCATTTGTCGGTTTAAACAACCCTGCTGAAAAATCCTGCTTAAACCTGCTTAATCTGGTTGGCTGGTTTTAGCTGGTCGACCAACCTGGTTTTAGAGCAATTTTGGCCATTTCCAAGCTGCATGGCCATTCCAAGCTACTACAACATGTAACTGATGCGCCAACCCCCTGAACCAATTCTGCTAAACTACAAGCACAATTCCTGCTTTACACTCAAATTGCAGGTTTAAAACACACTTTTTTTCAAAACACTACACACAATTCTCTGCATTTGACACAATTTTCATGCAGAAAATCCCTTGTTTTCACAAGGAACACATTGTCATTCAAAATTGTAAAGTCAGTTGCCCTACTTTGCATTCTAAGTCATCACATAGGTAAACACCTGTCACACATTTAGAAATCAGAGCTCATCTGGTTTATAACTGGTTCACTGCCCACCCACGTTTTTTAGTTGTTCATCTCACTCCATATTCTTCATTCCTCAATCCTATTGAGGAATTTTTTTCTGCCTGGGGATGGAAAGTGTATGACCGAAATCCACACTTTTTTTTTCTACTGTAACTGTATTCAGTAAATCCTTCTGTTGATGGCATATGTAGACCACGTTATGTGCAACTTTGTGTTGGTTGGGATGAACACTGTGTACACTGTTTTTGTGGGAAAAATACAGTAAAATATATTTAATACCGTGTATTTGTGTGTTTTGTATAAAAACAATATTGTGAAATATTTTACAGTGCACTTATGTAGGCCTGTGTACTGTCTGCAGTAATTGTAACACCGAACAAAAAAAAGTCTTATGCTATGTTCACACCAGAAGCGGACCGCGCGGATAAATCGCGCGTAAATAGACGCTTAAAAATTTGAGTTTACTCGCTTCATTCGCGCGTCAAATTCACTTCAGAACAGACGCGGATTCGCGTGATGGGCGGGGCTTCTGTCTGACCGGTGACTGTAGCTTCAGTGCTAAATGGTTAACATGGATTTTATTGATAATAACTGTGTTTATGTGCTTTATGAAGGCTGTAAAACAGCGTCCATATGTTTGGAGCAGTGTCTGAGTCCCCTAGATACTTTCAGAGGTGCACCCAGCTCTGTGAGCTCATAAACTCCTCCAGGAACTTAACCTGGATGACGGAGGCTTTCAGCGGTGCTTCTGATTGAGCCAAGCCCAGTTTGATGAACTGTTGTCGGTGTCAGCTGGAGGATTTCCCCCGGGACACCAACAACAGGTGCTATGTAACAATCATGCCCCCACAAGAGCAAGCTCCTGAATGTCCGCAGAAGTTCAGATTTTTGAACTTGTGCGATTTGCGCGTGAATCGCCTCAAACACGCAAAACGCTCAATTTGCGCCACGCCATTCGCTCAATTCGCGTCATTAGTGGCGCGCCATCCGTGCGTATCATGCAGCAGGATGTCTATTCGTGCGTTTGCATTGACTTAACATGTACATCACTCGCGCTTGACGCTTCTTCCGCGTCTGGTGTGAACGCAGCATTACAGAAAGTCATTATGATGAACGGAGAAGAAGTGGTCATAGTGTTTTACATTAAGCGCATCAGTGATCAACTGATTCTTATAAATGTCTATTCATATGATGGTTTGTGTGTGTCATTCCAACGCAATCTCACGGCAATTCGTAACTTTTTGATTTAGTGGCTAATTCGTATGAATTCGTACAAACTAGTTCGTACAATTTAGTACGATTTGCTCATCACACAATGACGGTTGGGTTTAGGGGCGGGGTTGGGTGCCACGCCTCCTTTTTAAAACTGAACATTTTCGTACGACTCAACTTGTATGAATTCGTACGAACTAGCCACTAAACTGAAAAAACGTAAAATACGTTTCCTCGTGAGATCAGGCTGGTCATTTGAAAACAAAATATCATTTTGAAAAGAAATCACAGTGACTACGTTTACATGGACACCAATAATTCGATTTTAATGCGATTTAGACAATACTCTGATTAAGAGTCTACCATGTAAACAGCAATTTTTGATCAATTTAATCAGATTAAGGTCATAATCGAACTAAAGAGAAATGGAATTAAGACATGTGGAGTATGCCGATTTTAGTCGCATTACTAAAGTGCAGTACAGACATGTAAACACCTTAATCGAACTATTACCGTCATGTAGAACTTTAAGCCGCTTTTTGAGACAGGGTAGTCCACACACACACCCACACCCACACACATAGGCATGGCTGATTGAAACTCATTGCACCTACCGAGTCAGTGTAGACCACAGACACCTGCATTGTGAAATGCGGAGGTTTTTTTTTTTCTTCCATTCAGCATGCGGTATGATCTTCCATTAAAACAACACTCTTCCACCAGCTTTCAATATCACGTTTGTCACAGGGGGCATGCATGGAATGTTCATAAATGAAAGTGAAAGTGCCAAACTGCAGTTAAATTCGACAAAATAAAAATAAAACACCCGAAATTACATGAAACTCCGGAGGAAATGCAGATAGCGCTGTGACACAATGACGTTAATCGAATTTTGTGTTATAACATGTAAAACGCGATTATGAAAGTAACACTCAAAAAGCAACTCATGTAAACACCTTAGTCTTATTATTCTCTTAATTAGATTAAAGCAAACAATTTGATTACTTATGTCCATGTAAACGTAGTCAATGTTTTGAATGAAAAGTTTTTCAAGTTGGGTTTTTCCCAAAGTTTGCATGTTTTTTTTGATTTGTGTGTAGAGTTCTGACAATATGAGGCATGCTTTCAGAAAATGTGTGTAAACAATTGGGGAAAACTGTAAATGAATGTTCCTGTCTGAAGTAGAAAAGCTGCTCATTTTACTGATTGAGTCTGTAATTAATCATGTAGACACAGTATTACATCAGAATAAAGCTGTCCAGTGAGTTTCTGTCTCAGAGTTCACAGCAATATGATAAGAAACACAGTCTGAGAAACACAGACTCACTAATACAGTTTTTTCCCAGTTGTTTACCTTATAAGGAGCTGAGCCCCCCTAAAATGAAAAGCCTAAAATCTCCCCTGCCCTCAACACTTATGTATAAACCATCATAAAATCTGTATCATGTATTTTAAACAACAATATTGAATGATTGTTAAAGATTGTTTATTGAAATGATGTGCATCTTGTGTGCTGGTGATCTAAAGTTGTGTTCCTGTAGTATTTGTTTGATAAAAGAATCATGTGAACCAATGATCCTGCAAATGCAAGACTTCTTTAAGGAAATGAACGCAGCATGCAGAGTTTTGAACACCGGAGAGTGGTTTTAAAAGTAGTGACTTTTTTTATGTCTAGAGTTTTGAAAATTGACATCAAGGTTCTGAAATTTGTGGCAAAACAATTGAAGAAAACTCTAAGACGACACTCATAGATGATATAAAGTACAGAAAGAGCAAACTCTCACCTCAGATAATGCCTGCAGATCTTACTATTCCTCCGCTGAACTGTTGAGTTGAACGGCAGATCTGAAAATATTTTCACCTATGGAAAACACGTCAAAACATGTTTGAGACATGAGAAAAGAAAAAAAATGATGGTAAGTGTGTAGAGAACAGGTGTTAATTCCAGTTCCTGGAGGGCCGCAGTTCTGGACAGTTTAGTTCCAACACACTTACCTGTAGGTTTCAAAACAAGCCTGAAGGACTCAATGAGTTTGATCAGAGAAAAAGAGTAAAAGTAGCACAACAACAAGGATGAAGCTGTTCAAAAAGACTTCAGTAAGCTGTATCTTGGATAAGTTTCAGACAGTATTGATATCTGTAACACTACAGCAGAGCCAGACAGAGCTTCATCATTCTCCATCAGACTCCAGGATGGCAGACATGTTGCTCAGCTTTTGAGCTTATTTCAGCTGATTTCATCTAAGCCTGTGACTGGAGTCAGTTTTAGTGTTTGTGTTTCTCTTCAGTGACTCTGCTTATTAACAGCAGATCTTCGTCATCAGTGCTCAATCATCACTTCATTAATCACTTATTTGTCTGATTAACTTGAACTCTGCTGCCGAGTTACCTTAACTTAATGTAGAGAGGGACCAAATAGACTCTGAGCTGAGGAAATGTTTTGCTGTGTAGTGCGAGTTGTGTGGTGGTGTGTAATTCAAACACAGCTAATGCACTGATCTGAGTTATATTTAGCAGATTCTGGAAAATAAAAGAGGTCATCCACCCACATAGCAAATGTTTTCTGGCCCAGCTTCGGGCCACTCAATAACTTTTGCCTCGGCCCAAGTACCGGAAAGAATGACGGTCCTGAAGTGGCCCATAACTGGATTAAAGACAAGGGCCACACATGGGCCATAACCGGAACGAATCTCAGCCAATTTATTACCCTTAAATGGCCCTGAACTGGGCCAAAACAGGTTTATTATTGATACCGATTCTCATCTATAAGTTAACCATATCAACACCACCCCTTAACCAGAAACCCCAAAAACTGAGCCATAACCCAGCCTAATGTTACCTAAACAATGTGAACAATCACTACACTGATCTGGGCCACACACCTCCCATCCACAACTGGCCTAAATGTAGTTTGCCGTCATGCTTGCAGTGCCATCATTGCCATGCATGGCCCACATTCGGCTGACATTGTGCATGCCAGTGCCGGCAACACACCAGCAGTGCCATAATGAGGCCACATTTGGGCCAAGTCCGCTTGCTATGCGGGCAGGTATTCAATGAATACCGAAGATTTGCACACTATGCACAGCAAACATACTGCAGAACGAGTCAGAGTAGTATGATAGTATGGCATTCCCAACACAAATATACAAACCAAATACTCTCATTTATATGTTTACTCTACAGCCTAATAATCTCTCAAAAGCTGCACTATGTTAAAACCTTTACAGTATACTGGATATTCAAGGTGTGTTCTTCAGAAAAGCAAGAGGATCATGGTCTGTTTTAACAGTGATTATATGACTACTGCCTCCAGGGTAAACTCCAGAATGCTGTAAAGCTGACACCAGCACCTCCTCCTCAGTTGTCCTGTACTCTACTCTTGTACTGTACTTTTGAGCATACAGGATGATTTACACCAGGGATGTCAAACTTAATTCCTGGAGAGTCCTGCAGAGTTTTGATCTAACCCTGCTACAACATGTTTACCTGCTGCTCAACTCGTCTTTGTGCATCCTCGCTTCATCTCCTGAATTAACTTCTTGCCTTATATTCACATTCATGCGCATTTGTGTTTTGGCTGAGGAGGAGATAGAAAGCAAGCAAATATATTGAGAAGGATTTCATGATTCAGATGGGAATGAGAGACTCATCTTTATTACACAATACATATATGGAGTCATTCCATCCTAATGTCAGTGTAATTCTGCAGCAGACGAACAAACAGACAACAAGACTCATCGTTTTCCAACAGCTCACAGTGCCACTGTTGGTCACCCACAGCTGTTGTGATCTGGGTTATAACTGCAGTGAATATCTGTCTGAAACAGCCTTTCACCAGCGTGAAACTTCCCGGATGTGTTCTTGATATCGAGGACGCATCGATGCCGACTTGAGCACCGAACTCGCTCTAGAAGTCCCAGAAGTCATTGCGACTGGAGGTGGGAAGCGCAGCATTTTATATAGGTTTATTATTAAAGTTCAGAGAGATAACTTATTTATCTCAGGAGTTTCTCTGAATATAAACATCACCATGAACATCTTTATAAAAGAATAAACACATTAAGGGTGTTTATTTGCTGAAATTCGTATTAAAATCTGTTTTATTTATATTGTGCAATGTATATTTGTAAAGTCTTTATGCATAGTATATATTTTGAAAAGGGGAAAAACAATAAATCGTTGTATGAATGCTGTAATGATTAAATAATCTTCTGTTAAAAACGCGTGAAGGTCATGTGATCATCAAGAAGAACGCAGCATCTCATTTCTCACAGGACACCAGGGTTCCCGCGGGTCCTTAAAAAGTCTTAAATTAAAATCCGGAGGTCTTAAATTGTCTTAAATTTATCGTGAAGTTACGCGGTTGTCGAGGTGAGGTGGCCATGGGGCTCAAAGCCGTCGAGTCGCACATGAAAGGAGAAAAGCACCAGTGGTACGTTGAAGCAGCTAGTCATAGCAGATCCAGGTTAATCCTTGCATTGTTTGCAGCTCAACCTAACGATGTTACTAGTTCAGACGCCACCTCACAGTCGACTATAACAAGTTTTCCTTCACCGTCAGACACCCAAAAGTCAGAGGTACTTGTGGGTTCTCCATACCAGAGGTTTTCAAACTTTTAGGACACACGTCCCCCCAGTTTGTCCAATTTCACTCACGCCCCGCTTTCCCCCAAGCCAAAATTATAATCCGTGCGTAAACATACTCATATTACTCGCTGCGTTTAAAGTGCGTAGCACAGGGGCGTTGCTAGACCCATTTTGAAAATTGCAAGTGCCCCAGTAAACGCTTTGAGATATGATTTACTTCATATGCAAAGTGTATTTCAAGAGTTCCCACTTAGATATGCTTGGCATTTAAGCAGGTTTGGCATGCTGTCCCGGGAGAGAACCTTGAGCTCGGAGATACTTGAGTCCCGCCCGGTCAATAAGCATATCAGGGGATCCGAGATCAGGTAGGTCTCGAGAGCTCCCCCTAGAAAAGGGAGGAAAAAGGGAGGAGATGGGGTGGAAGAAGGGAATCTTCCAAACGAAGATAGAGCAGTAGGGAGAAAATGATCCATTTATAGCAAGCTTGGATCATTCTGATTGGATTATTACTGATTACGGATGAGAAGCCAGACGTGCTCAATCATATCACGTGCTCCTCTCGAAATTAGTTTATGAAACTTCACTTATTAAGACTGGTAATCCCGGATATATACATATATATATATATACACACACTGAGAATACAGCAAGATGGCAGAACTTATCACTAAATCGAATTCTGTTAGAAAAAGATGCAAGGAAAAGAGAAGGGAGTTGGTGGACCTAGACCATGAAATTGAGAAGATGAGAAGAGAGATGCTACATGTCTTGAGGAGAATTTGGGATGTTACAAAACAGAGGGTTTCTCTCATTAAAAGTCACGTAATAACATTTGTGTTTTCTAACAGTTTTGTAGATTATTTGTCAACATTTTGGCTTGTGAAAGGCTGTTTTGAGGACTTTATTATTGAGCTTATCTTCAGTATAGGGTATATGTCGAACGTCACGTGACCAAACCGGATCCCTGGGTAGAACACTTCCGCTCATCGCTATTTCATATGCGCCAGCGGTTTGTTATTGAAAGTAGTAAGTAGTAATTCGTGTTTTATACGTTATATAATAGGATATATGCGCAACTTTCGCGTTCCAATCAACCTGGGCAGAACACTTCCAGTTTTTCCCTCTCCGCTAATTTGAAGTTGTTTTATACAGGAAGCCTCCAGGAACTACCAAAGTTAAGCATCACAGATGTCCACCGAATATGCTCATTATCATCTAAATGTCCGGCCACCAAATTGGCCAAAGGATTTAAATTGTATGCTTCATCATACATAATGAAATATGGAGGTAATTAAGCTAGCGGAATGGAAATGCTGCACAATGTCACTAACTAGCTAACGCTATAAAGTTATCTGGTCTGCCGTATGGATCTACATATTCATATTAACACTTTGTGAATTTTTGCACCAGTATCAAATAAAGACAGGTTGACTGGTGATGTCAGCATTGGGGCAGCCTGTCACAGGTCTATGAAGAAGTCTGAGACACCATATATATTTATATATATATTTATATATATATATATATATATGTATATATTTATATATATGTATATATATATATATATATATATATATATATATATATATATATATATATATATATATATATAAATAAATATGTATATATAAATAAATAAATATGTATATATATAAATATATAAACATATATAAGTAAATAAATAGATATATAAATATGTATATATATATATATATAAATATATATAAATAAATATATATATGATTAAATATGTATATATATATAAATATATATATATATACATATATAAATATATATAAATATGTATATAAATATATGTGTGTGTGTGTATATATATATTTATATATATATATATGTTTATATATATATATGTTTATATATATATATATATATATATATATATATATATATATATATATATATATATATATATATATATATATATATATATATATATGGTGTCTCAGACTTCTTCATAGACCTGTGACAGGCTGCCCCAATGCTGACATCACCAGTCAACCTGTCTTTATTTGATACTGGTGCAAAAATTCACAAAGTGTTAATATGAATATGTAGATCCATACGGCAGACCAATTTAAATCCTTTGGCCAATTTGGTGGCCGGACATTTAGATGATAATGAGCATATTCGGTGGACATCTGTGATGCTTAACTTTGGTAGTTCCTGGAGGCTTCCTGTATAAAACAACTTCAAATTAGCGGAGAGGGAAAAACTATAATTGTTCTGCCCAGGTTGATTGGAACGCGAAAGTTGCGCATATATCCTATTATATAACGTATAAAACACGAATTACTACTTTCAATAACAAACCGCTGGCGCATATGAAATAGCGATGAGCGGAAGTGTTCTGCCCAGGGATCCGGTTTGGTCACGTGACGTTCGACATATACCCTATTCTACTCTATATGGTTCCTTCATACAAGGCATTGTGTTGTTTAGTGTAATCTAACTTATCTATGTTACGTGTTACGTTGGCTCTGTTCTACATCACAAAGGAACAAATAAAAAAAGAAAAGAAAAGAAAAAGGTCTTAAAGAAAAGTATTTTTACTTTTTTTTTTTTTTACTTACCGAGTTTACACATTGCACATAATTGATACCAAATGGAAAACTTTCAAGTTTTGATTTCCATTGTAGAAGGCAATAAATTGAGTAACCTATTCCAAAGAAATTATGAAATTTTTGGGTCTTAAATTATATTTGTTGAGGTCTTAAAAAGCATTAAATTTTACTTTTCAAATGGTGCAAGAACCCTGGACGCGTTCTCTGTTCTCGCGGTCTCCCGAGTTCGTTCTTCCGAGGACACACGCAAGTCCGTTCTCTGCGTTCTGGCAATTGAGAAACAGCCAACATGAACAGAACAATGGATTATTTTTAGTACAGCGGACACAACAGTGATGTCTCTTCATAAGTGTGCATTTTCACTACTTCAGAAACAAGTATTCAGTGGAAGACGGACGCAGTCCTCAAAATAAACCTGTTTTGTAATCGTGCATTCTTCAAGACGCAAACAAGTTTCTTAATGTTTCTCAGCACCTTCTTCAGCAGAAAACACAGATGAAAACTCAACTTTAATGACACACGGCAGCAGCTTAATAGCTACGTTTTCATCCACATATTTTTATGCGCATTTTGGATATGTGCATAAAAAAACGGTTGATGGAAACGCCATGATGCGCATAGGTTTTGAAAATGCGCATAAAAAAAACATATGCGCATAACTGAGTAGGATAAACTTTTTATTCGATAAAAAAAGATGCGCATAAACTACGATGGAAACACTTTTACCGCACAAATTCCAGTGTGCGCATTAAAGGTCATGTGATTTTGTTATAAGAGATCATGTGATCATAAAAATGTGTGTAAATGGACAATCCGGCAGGCTGAGCACATTATAAACCATCTGAAAAGTTGTTTTGGTCATTCTAAAACGCCTTATCGTTTAAGTATTAGTGTTATTATATTATTAATGACATCCAGAATCAAGAGTGTCTGTGCTCCGCGTCTGACACCTTCAAACGCCACCGCGATTGATTGTCTTCTGAGGCGCAAGTCATTTATTAAATGAAGAAAAGATTGACGCAGCGTCTCGTACTGCAGCAAATTCAGTTTTTACTGTTGATATTTGACGCCAGTTAATCAGGAAGTAACGGTTTTGTTTTCTTTGACTCGTTGGATGGAAACGCTGCTTTATTCGCACGTCTTTTATACGATAATCCAGTTTTGCGCATAAAGTTCATTCGCATTTTTGGGATGGAAACATAGCTAGTGTTGCTCTTTATGTACTGATAAAGTACTGGAAAATGCAGCAGAACATGTACAGCAGAAGATCAGTCAGAAAGATGAACACATCAGAGTCATGTGCTGAACGCTGTGAATTACACTGCTGATGATTATTACTGCAGATTCCGCATTTATTGAAATATGTGTGTAAGATCTGTGTGCGCTGTGCAGAGTTTCTCCTCACATGTGTTGTATTGTGTGGAGTGAGTGAAGGGTAAATGAAGCTGAACGCTGAGATAAAGGCAGACGATGACAGATAAAGCTGATCGGCTGAGGAAGATTCAGACACTGAGTGTAAAGTTGTGACTGACTGGATGAGCGGAAAGACACTCAAGCTTTCTATTCAAGACTGTCTGTGTGTTAAACAGCTCACACACATACACTGCTGCTACCAGGGGCGGACTTAGTGATTTGGGAGCCGTAAGCAATTCCAGGTAAGGGGCCCTAGCATTTTTTTTGAAAAATCAACTGCATGTCGAAAAGTAATATATAAAGCTCCATCTTGTCTCAACACGCCTGCACAGATGTTTCTAGAAAGCCCAAGTAAGAGCTTCACTAGCTCGCCCAGGTGTGTCTGATTAGGGTTGGAACTACTTTGCAGGACATCGGCCCTCCAGGACTGAGTTTGGGGACCCCGATGTACAGTTTTTGTGATTACATTTTAATAGTAATAATAAAAAAACAACATTTAAACAAATTTTATTCACAATCCATCAAACTAATCTTTTCATTCACCATTTTTCATATGAATTGAGTAATTGTTGTTTGTGAATCGGCAGCCGTTTCACTGGGAAATGTTATGTGAACCGGTCCTATTCTGTCCTCTGCATGCGTTTTGGTTGCGTACATGAATATACATATAGCTAAACACTTGTAATAGACGATCAGCCAACTTCAATGACCACTCAGATGAAGATTGAACAATCCTTTTCTTTACTTGAGGGCCGTCAAGCAGTGTTTGTAATCTCCATTACATTCTTTTTTGTAAAACTGTAAAATACAGTTGAAACCAGAAGTTTACATACACTAAAAAAAAAGGAACATAATCAATTAAAAGAAAATTAATCTGATGGTAAATCATACTAAACGTTTACTATTTTAGGTCCGTTAGGATTACCTAAATGATTTGCATTTGCTAAATGCCAGAATAATGAGAGAATTTATTTTGAGAATTTTTTATTAATTTCTAGACAGTCAAAAGTTTACACACATTTCCTTGGTATTTTTTTTTTTTTTAGCTTTCCTTTTAAACTGTATAACTTTGGTCAAATGTTTTGGGTATCCTTCCACAAGCTTCTCACAATAGAAATTTTGGCTCATTCCTCCTGACAGAATTGGTGTAACTGAGTCAGATTTGTAGGCTGTCTTGCTCGCACAAGCTTTTTCAACTCTGCCCACACATTTTCTATAGGATTGAGCTCAGGGCTTTGTGATGGCCACTCCAAAACATTCACTCTACTGTCCTTAAAGCACATTTGAACTAGCAAATGGCAGTATGCTTAGGGTCATGGTCTGTTTGGAAGACCCATTTGTGGCCAAGTTCTAATTTCCTGGCTGATGTCTTGAGATGTTGCTTCAGTATTTCTACATAATGTTCTTTCTTCATGATGCCATCTATGCTGTGAAGTGGACCAGTCCCTCCTGCAGCAAAACAGCCCCACAACATAATGCTGCCGCCCCCATAATTCACAGTTGGGATGGTGTTCCTAGGCTTGTAAGCTTTCCCCTTTGTCCTCCTAATGTAACACTGGTCATTATGGCCAAACAGTTCAATCTTAGTTCCATCAGACCACAGGACATGTCTCCAAACATTATTCTTTTTCCCAGTGTAATTTAGCAAATTGTAATGTGGCTTTTTTATTGATTCTGGCTTGTTGATTTTTGAGGTTTGAGGTTTTCCTTAATTACTATTCTACCGTTGTGCCTCCAATTAACTCAAATGTTGAGCCAATCAGAAACGTCCAAAACCTTGACATCACCATTTGAGCTTTTTCAGAGGAATAATAATCTTATTGTATGTAAACTTGACGTTAAGTTAAGAATAATCTGTTTACAATGTGTACATTAGCCAATTACTCTAGGCGCGTTTGCATGTGTACATAATGTACGTGAAACAATAATATTCTTTCAAGACATAAGTCTCAACAAAATGCTAACACAAAGTACAAAAAATTAAAATGTAAACCATAACTCACAAGCAACGCTTCTTGGGCGATTCAGACAATAGATTTGTAGGAAAGAACACAAGAACGTGATCTCCGAGCTGTGATAAAAATGGCTGCTGTGCATTGCGTTCCTTATGCTATAGACGAATTACCATGTTTGTAAACATTCAGGATGCGCGCACAGCGAGGTTGCAGAAAACCGGGAGCGCTAGCATTTACAGCGAGGGAATGACATCAGATGAGGTACAGAGTTTGTTGTTGTCTTACAGAAAAGTTATATTGATTACATCTTATATATATTTTATTTACATAATGCTTTCAGCGTACTATAACAGCTTGTCACCCAGAGATAAACACAGTTATTCAGCAAAATTAACGTTAAAGTGAGCGGCGTTTGTCTGACAGGTCCATTTGCGATTGCACACTCCCAATGGATATTGGATAGGACAAAATGACCAAGCATCCAGCCCCAAATATACAATCTCATTGAAGCTCCGAGTGTTTTACCAAGAGAGAAGTTAAAGTCTTACAAGTCTTTGGATGCCTACAATTCAGTTGTGGTCATGTGCAAGAAATACTGTTCCCTGATTACCAGATACAAAACTTTGTAGTGCTAAAAACCGAGGTTCTGCCTAGCCACAGACAAGGAAATAAGACGGAGCTATACAAGGCCTGGGTAATCATCAACAAGCAGAACAAATGCATTCTGACAGTGAACGACACCTGTACGGCAAGGTATGTGAACTTACACATAGAGGTAAAGTTGCTTTTCTAATCAGGGCCGGCGTGTCCATAGAGGTGACCTAAGTGGGCGCTTAGGGTGGCATAATAGTAAGGGGGGCAAACGCGCCCCGCCGCCCAACCCAACCTACTGACTTTCATTCGCAAGATCAACACAACACTGGCATAATAGGGGTCTGGCTTAATAGTGAGGGCGGCAAACGCGCCCCGTCGCCCTACCCAACGTACTGACTTTCATTTGCAAGATCAACACAACACTGGCATAATAGGGGTCTGGCTTAATAGTGAGGGCGGCAAACGCGCCCCGTCGCCCTACCCAACGTACTGACTTTCATTCACAACATCAACACAACAGTCATTGCGACTGGAGGGGGGGGAGTGCAACATTTTATTAAAGCTATATTGATAGGTGGTTGCTAAAATGTTGCTAGTCAGTTGCTAAGGTGTTGCTAGATGGTTGCTAGGTGGTTGCTAAAAGGGTTAGGTGGTAGCTAAGCTGTTGCTAGGTGGTTGCTAAGGTGTTGCTAGGTGGTTGCTAAGGCATTGCTAGGTGGTTGCAAAGGTGTTGCTAGGGTGATTTTAGGTGATTGATAAGATGTTGCTAAGGTGTTGCTAGGTGGTTGCTATGCGGCTGCTAAGGTGTTGCTAGGTGGCTGCTAAGGTGTTGCTAAGCTGTTGCTAGGTGGTTGCTAAGGTGTTGCTAGTTGGTTGCTAAGGCGTTGCTAGGCAGTTGCTAAGGTGTTGCTACGCGGTTGCTAAGGTGTTGCTAGACGGTTGCTATTGTGTTGCTAAGGTGTTGTTAGGTGGTTGCTAAGGTGTTGCTAGGCGGTTGCTAAGGCATTGCTAGGTGGTTGCTAAGGTGTTGCTAGGCGGTTGCTAAGTTATTGCTAAGGTGTTGCTAAGGCGTTGCTAGGCGGTTGCGAAGTTGTTGCTAGGCGGTTGCTAAGGCGTTGCTAGGTGGTTGCTAAGCTGTTTTTAGGAGGTTGCTAAGGCATTGCTAGGTGGTTGCTAAGGTGTTGCTAGGCGGCTGCTAGGCGGTTGCTAAGATGTTGCTAGGCGGTTGCCAAGGTGTTGCTAGGCGGTTGCTAAGGCGTTGCTAGGCGGTTGCTAAGCTGTTGTTAGGTTGTTGCATAGGTGTTGCTTGGTGATTGCTAAGGTGTTGCTGGCAGTTGCTAAGGTGTTGCTAGGCGGTTGTTAAGCGGTTGCTAGGTGGTTGCTAAACGGTTGCTAAGGTGTTATTATGTGGTTGCTAAGGTGTTGCTATATGGTTGCTAAAGTGTTGCAACCGCCTAGCAACACCTTAGCAACCGCCTAGCTACAACTTAGCAACCACATAACACCTTAGCAATCGCCTAACAACACCTTAGCAACCACCTATCAACACCTTAGCAACCACCTAGCAACACCTAAGCAACTGCCTAGTAACACCTTAGCAACCACCTAGCAACACCTTAGCAACTACCTAGCAACACCTTAGCAGCCGCATAGCAACACTTTAGCAACCGCCTAGCAACACCTTAGCAACCACCTAGCAACACCTTAGCAATCACCTAACAACGCCTTAGCAACCGCCTAGCAACACCTTAGCAACCGCATAGCAACCACTCAACCACACCTTAGCAACCACCTAGCAACATCTTAGCAACCAGGTAGCAACACCTTAGCAACCGCCTAGTAACACCTTAGCAACCACTTAGCAACACCTTAGCAACCACCTAACAACTCCTTAGCAACCGCCTAGCAACACCTTAGCAACCGCATAGCAACCACCTAACCAGTCTTCTACTGTCCAGTTTTACCCTTTTCTTTCTTCTATTGCCCAGTTTTACCCCTTTTCAGTCTTCTACTGTCCAGTTTTAGCCCTTTACTTTCTTCTATTGCCCAGTTTTACCCCTTTTCAGTCTTCTACTGTCCAGTTTTAGCCCTTTACTTTCTTCTATTGCCCAGTTTTACCCCTTTTCAGTCTTCTACTGTCCAGTTTTAGCCCTTTTCTGTCTTCTATTGCCCAGTTTGACCCCTTTTCAGTCTTCTACTGTGCAGTTTTAGCCCTTTTCTGTCTTCTACTGTCCAGTTTTACCCCTTTTCAGTCTTCTACTGTGCAGTTTTAGCCCTTTTCAGTGTTCTACTGTCCAGATTTACCCCTTTTCTGGCTTCTATTGCCCAGTTTTAATAATTAATTCCTTACATTTTTATATAGCGCTTTTCTAGACACTCAAAGCGCTTTACATATTGGGGGGAATCTCCTCATCCACCACCAGTGTGCAGCATCCACCTGGATGACGCGACGGCAGCCATTTTGCGCCAGACCGCACACCACACACCAGCTGATTGGTGGAGAGGAGACAGAGTGATGAAGCCAGTTATGATATGGGGAGGGTTGATGGACAGAGGCCAGTGGGCAGATTTGGCCAGGACGCCGGGATTAAACCCCTACTCTTTCTCGAAGGACATCCTGGGATTTTTAATGACCACAGAGAGTCAGGACCTCGGTTTAACGTCTCATCCGAAAGACCCCTTTTCAGTCTTCTACTGCCCAGTTTTAGCCCTTTTTAGTCTTCTATTGTGCATTTTAGCTCTTTTCAGTCTTCTATTGTCCAGTTTTAGCTCTTTTTGGTGATTGTTTTTTCCAGTTTTACCCCTTTTCAGACCTCTACTGTCCAGTTTTAGCCCTTTCAGTCTTCTACAGTCCAGTTTTACCCCTTTTCAGTCTTCTACGGTCCAGTTTTAGCCCTTTTTAGTCTTCTACTGTCCAGTTTTAGCCCTTTTCTGTCTTCTATTGCCCAGTTTTACCCCTTTTCGGTCTTCTACTGTCCAGTTTTAGCTCTTTTCTGTCTTTTATTGCCCAGTTTTAGCTCTTCTCTGTCTTTTTACCGTCCAGTTTTAGCCATTTTCTGTCTTCTATTGCCCAGCTTTACCCCTTTTCAGTCTTCTACTGTCCTCTTTTAGCCCTTTTCTGTCTTCTATTGCCCTGTTTTACCCCTTTTACTGTCCAGTTTTAGCCCTTTCCAGTCTTCTACTCTCCATTTTGAGCTCTATTCCAGTCTTCGACTGTCCAGTTTTACCCCTTTTCAGTTTTCTACGGTCCAGTTTTACCCCTTTTTAGACTTCTACTGTCCAGTTTTACCCCTTTTCAGACCTCTACTGTATACCAGGAACGAGCTGCTGAACATTCGGCAGTGCACACCAACTAATCACCAACTGGATTTTGATTTCTCTGCCGTTTTGCGGAACATTGTCGTCAGCGGAGCAGCTGCACTGTGGAAAAGCTGCTGTGGATCGCTCCATCGCCAGAGCAGCTCTAGGACTCTCCGACCACTGCCTGGTTCATCTTATACCAACTTACAGGCAAAAAATTAAAACTACTAAGCCAGAATTAGGAACTGTTAAGAGATGGACCAACGACTCAGAGCAGGTCTTACAAGCCTGTTTTGAATGCCCTGACTGGAGTGTTTTTGAAGCTGCAGCCACCGACCTGGACGAGCTCACAGAGACTGTAACATCATACACCAGTTTCTGTGAGGAGTTATGCATCCCTACCAGGACCTACTTATCATTTAACAATAAAAACCCATGGTTCACACCAAAACTTAGACAGCTTCGTCAGGCAAAACGACAGTACAGGGACAGGATTTTGTACAATCAAGCCAGGAACACACTGACAAGGGAGATTGGTGTGGCTAAGAAGAGCTATGCCAAAAAGCTGCAAAACCAGTTTTCTGCCAACAACCCTGCATCAGTGTGGAATGGCCTGAAAGACATCACTAACTACAGATCAGTGGGGATAATGTGCGTCAGATCTTCAGTAAACAGCCATCAAAAACTCCAGCCATCTCCCTTTCCCCCCTGCACTTCAGATCAGTGAGGATAATGTGCGTCAGATCTTCAGTAAACAGAAGAGGAGGAAAGCACCAGGCCGAGACGGTGTTTCACCAGCCTGTCTGAGAACCTGCGCTGACCAGCTGGCTCCCATTTTCACACAGATCTTCAACAGATCACTGGAACAGCGCAAAGTTCCATCTTGCTTCAAATGCTCCACCATCATCCCAATCCCAAAGAAACCAAAGATCACAGGACTCAATGACTACAGACCTGTTGCCTTAACATCTGTGGCCATGAAGTCATTCGAAAGACTGGTGTTTGCATATCTGAAGGACAATCACTGGACCTTTGCTGGACCCCCTGCAGTTTGTCTATAGAGCAAACTGGTCTGTGGATGATGCAGTCAACATGGGACTGCATTATACCCTACAACACCTGGACAAACCAAGGAACTACGCAAGGATACTGTTTGTGGATTTCAGTTCTGCCTTTAACACTATTGTCCCATCACTGCTCGAGAACAAACTGACCCAGCTGTCTGTCTCTAGGTCTGTCTTTCAATGGATCACCAGCTTTCTGACAACTAGACAACAGCTTGTCAGAATGGACAAAATCACATCCGACAGCCGCACCATCAGCAATGGTGCCCCCCAGAGATGTGTTCTCTCCCCACTGCTCTTCTCCCTGTACACCAACAATGCACCACAAAAGACCCCTCCATTAAGCTCTTGAAGTTTGGTGATGAACTACTGTTATCAGCCTCATCCGGAACAGTGACGAGTCTGCATACAGACAGGAGGTGGAGCGGCTGGCTTTATGGTGCAGATGCAACAACCTAGAGCTGAACACACTCAAAACTGTGGAGACGACAGTGGACTTTAGGAGAAACCCCCCTGCACTCCCCCCACTCACCATCATGAACAGCACTGTGGCTGCAGTGGAGTCATTCAGGTTCCTGGGCACCACCATCTCTCAGGATCTGAAGTGGGACATTCACAAAGACTCTATTGTGAAGAAAGCCCAGCAGAGACTGTACATCTTTCATCAGCAGGAAGTTCAACCTGCCACAGGAGCTGCTCGTACAGTTCTACTCAGCTGTCATCCAATCCATCCTCTGCACTTCAATCATCGTCGGGTTCAGCTCAGCTGCCAAAACCAAACTCCGTAGACTACAGCGAATAGTCCGGACTGCTGAACAAATCACTGGCACTACCCTTCCTACACTTCAAGAACTGTACTCCTCCAGAGTGAGTAAAAGGGCTCGCAAAATCACTCTGAACGCCTCACACCCAGCACACAACCTGTTCGAACTGTTACCGTCTGGTCGGCGCTACAGAGCACCAAACAGAGGAAAAGTTTCTTTCCTCAGGCCATCTACCTCATAAACAGTTAAATATTCTCCTACTGTGCAAGAGCAATACTTTCTCATACGCACCTGTACACAGCACCTTATAACAATATACAATGCAATACTTTCTCCATTCGCATTGGTACACAGCACCTTCTAACCTGTTTATTTACAACACATCTGTACATTCAATTCAACATCCAGATATTTTTGACTAACTGCATCTCTGTTTAATGTTTATCGCCTTTTTCTATTTTTTCATATTTAAATTTATGTTGTCACTTGTCACTTTATGTACACTGGAAACTTCTGTAGCTAAAACAAATTCCTTGTGTGTGTGAAGCACACTTGGCAATAAAACTGATTCTGATTATTGCCAAAACACTACAAAGGGCTGTTTTCAACAAATTTTCCAATTTTTCAACTCACATCAAACTGCCTGAATGATATCGGCTTGGAAAAAAAACATCACCAACTGCTTACTCATCGGCTTACATCACCTTCCCTGCAACTCCACACATTCAACACAATTTCTCAATCCAGCTGGGATCATCCACCATTACCCCATGTAGTTCGGCAAGAAATCTTAGGGTGATTCTGGGTGATCAGTTGTCCTTCAAAGAGGACATTGCTAACACAGCTCCATCATGCAGATCTGCACCTTTTAACATCAGAAAAATCTTGACTCTTCTTAACAGATCATGCTGCACAACTTTTAGTGCAAACTCTTGTCATTTCAAAGCTGGACTCCGACAGTGCTCTTCTAGCTGGATTCCCATCCTGCACCCTTAATCCTCTACAGATGCTCCAGAACGCTGCAGCTCATCTGGTCTTCAATGAGAGCCCATGTAACTCCTCTCTTTGTCTCTCTGCATTGGTTACCGCTCGAGGCTTGTATCAAGTTCAAATCACTGGCACTGCACCCTCTTACCTCCACCTACTGGTGAAGGTCTACATCCCCTCCAGGAGCCTCCAATTTGGGAGTGAGCGCAGGGTATAAATCATTTTCCAAAACCTTTGCATTGACCGTTTTATGCTGGAGGAATGTCTTTCCATTCCCAACTAAATGTAAGATTCTCAAATGTAAGATTCTCAGTCTCAAAAAAAATAAAATAAAAAAAAATAACATTAATCCATGCAAAGCACTATTCATTTACAAAATCCAATTCATGAAGTCAAAAGACAAATTGTGAATTAATAAAAAATTGGATTTGTGAATTTAAAAATTGTGTGCTACTTCAAAAAAAGTTCAGATGAATCCTTCTATATGAGTCTGAAATGTATGATGTCTGGTACTAAACAAAAGCTAGCGATATTTGCAATACATTGGTGTAAATGAAAAACTAGTTTCAGAAACAGTATTTGTCTTGGCCCGCCCTCCATGGCAACTGCTCATTGGAAGACAGTGCCATTGGGATGGACCAAACCAAATCACTTAAAAACCTACTGCAACAGTAAAACTTTGCTTTTTTTAGCTCGCTGCTGCTCTCTGCCCCTTCTCGCCTTGCTTTCAGACACTGCACCGCCACGCAATTGGGTCGCAAAGAACTTTCCATGCAACCTCTTAAAGTTTGGGAACCGCCGAAACCACAAAAAACTTCTGCAAACCGACTCTCAGCAGAGTCTGTCACCCCGGTAGCGCAGGACAACTTCCACTCACAAGCGAGTGAATCCCAAGGACGTCACTGAAGCAGAGTCCCCAACCAATCAGGAACACCGTGTTTTGTTGAGGCCAGTCAGCGAATGAATCTCAAACAAATGTTGTTTCTTGCTGATCTGGTACAAATTGATCTTAAGCAGTTAAAGAGAAGCCAAATCTCTGCTTTTGTGGTTTCTCAGGTGTGATTCTAAGATCTAGTAATACGAGCTAAAATTAATTTGGGACGGTTGTCAACTCATTTTGCACAAGCACCAGAATTGAGAACCACTGCTCTGAGGTACTCAAAATAACAAACTATCATACACAAAATGAATTGCCTTCCTAAAAGTTACTTCTCTACTTCAGTATATCCCTGTAAATATTTCTTTACAATATTTAAAAGTTTGATAATTTAGTCAATTAATTTATCTGGAACAATAAGCACCCTAGGTTGCATAGGAGTACATCGCAACAGCCAGTTGATAAAAATGGGTTGAGGCTTCCTGAGCATTTATTTCATTATTATGCCTTCAGTCTGAGACATCTTGCGCACTGGTCCATCCCTCCTGAGAGAGCTCCATCTTGGTTTATGGTTGAACAAGCCATCCTACTTCCTCTTCCACCACTACAATGTCTATCCATCCATCTATTTATTCATTTTATTTTGTAAATATAATAGTTTTGAGATCAGCCTCAAAAATAACACAATTTTACTAACAGAATTTTAGGTGCAGGCTAGGACTGTCTCTGCCATTAGCAGATAACGTTGTACTTTTGGCTTCAAAAGACATGGACCTTCAGCATGCAGTGGGACGGTTTGCTGATGAGTGTGACATGGCAGGGAAAGAAACAGCATCTCCAAGTCAGAAACCATGGTGCTTGACTGGAAAAAGGTGGCCATCTCCAGTTTGAAGGAGAGTACTTACCCCAAATGGAGTTCAAGTATCTGCGTTTTGTTTTATTTTTCATGAGGAATGGAATGTGAGATTAAAAGATGGATCAGTGCAGCGGCAGCAGTAATGCAGTTGATGTGATTGTCTGTTGTGGTGAAGGAGCTGAGACGAAAGGCAATGTTCTTAATTTACCGCTCAATCTAGGTTCCAACTCTCACCTATGGTCATAATTGAAAGGACAAGATCTCGGATACAACCGGAAACAAAGAGTTATGACCCACTTGTTTGAGTCGCAACATAAGAGAGATGAGCCAACAGAATAGCCTAAATTCAAATTATTTATTATAAAATGTAACTCATAGATCAATCAATCAAAGCAACCAACAAATGTCTAGGGATAATAATGAAGATAAAGAACTTAAGATATTGTGACGGTCTCTGAACGGACCGCACAAACTCTCTAAACCCCCCAATAATGAACACCGTAAGCAATGATGTCGTAAGTGGAAAAGCCGATTGTTTTCAATAAAAGCGGAAGTAAAGTGTGCAGGAGAGGGAAGTTGAGGGGGAAGTTGAAAGGAAGTTGAAGTGCGCGGAGAGAAAAGGAATCACGGAGCGAAATGTAAATTCACCCGTTTGCTGATGTAATGAGAGCGACGCTTACCTGAGAGCTGCAGGAAACATCGATCCTCTCCTACCACCCGTCCGGAAAAACAGTGCCACTGTTGGGTCCACGAGGACAAGGTCAGAGCTGAGTGAATGTTTGTTCGTGCGGAGATGAGGAAAACATTGCTGATATTTCTAGTAGATGACTTCTAGATTCAGCGTCTGTCGCTGGGGGGGTCCAGTCTACTTTCCATCTACATCTATGGTTCACCGTGAGTTCTAAAAAGCCAGCTGACTTCAGAGAGGTTGAGAAAGCATCAACGAAATTCCACGTGGATGACTTCTAGATTCAGCGTCTGTCGCTGTGTGGTCCAGTCCACTTTTCCTGCTACATCAAAGGCCAACTGTGAGTTCTACCTCCGCTAAATCCGTGCCAGGTATTCTCTGCATCTCTCCATACTAGCCACCACTACAAACTTTCCTCTTCACCGCCGGCTGGCAGCGTGTGTAACACACACACCCACACACACACACACACACACACACCCACACCCACACACACAGACATAAACCTACACACACACCCATCGCAATTGCACGCCCACACATAAAAGGACAACCAACATTTTTTTTTGTATTTGCTTGTTTGTTGGTTAATACAAGCGGTTTTGAATTTATTTGTTTCATTTCTGTTACCCTGAAAAATTGAAATGTTTCTAAAGACTGGGATTTTTCAAAGTATTCTGAGTTTTCTGAGTTCCTAAGTAAATTCCTCGCTCTTAACATTTTGTGGACCCTGACCTTGAATTTGTGTTTATGTATTACTTATTTTTGTGTAGCTGGTGAATACCCTCAGATAAATTTTCTCTTCTTTCATTTTTTATTTATGTACTCCATTGGTAAATTTGTATCTACCTGGCACCCGAACTTAAAGACATTTACCATTAAGGATTAAAATCCTCTTTTTGTGAATTCAGTGTTTTTTTCTTTTCTTAAACCACTCTCACGCATCTCCAGCGCCACAATATAAATCACAACATCACTTAAACTACATGATATAAGTAATGCAAAACAAAACCATAAGGTTAAAGAGTCAATGAGATGGCAGGTCTTGAAGAAGGAAATGCGGATAGAGTGGTGATGCAATGACGTTAATCGAATTATGTGCTATAACATGTAAAACGGGATCATGAAAGTAACACTCAAAAAGCAACTCATGTAAACACCTTAGTCTTATTATTCTCTTAATTAGACTAAGGCAAATAATTTGATTACTGATGTCCATGTAAACATAGTCAGTGAGATGGCAGGTCTTGACATGAGGACTCCTGAGTAGCCACAGCTTCCTGGGGTAGCTAGCACAACAACTTTTATATATGCAGGCATCCAATTAGGATTTACCACATACTCCAATCTGGAGTCTTGGGATCATCACAGTGTATTAATATTGTAAAACTTAATACCTGTCGCTCTGCCTAAATCATAAAATATTCATCAGGTTTGTATTCTACTCAAAAAAGTAAATGTAGTAAACTAGAAAGAATCTTGAACCTAATGCTGCGTTCACACCAGATGCGGAACGCGCGGCAAAATCGCGCTATTCGCGAGTAAATAGACGCGTGAACATTTGAGTTTACTCGCTTCATTCGCGCGTGAGACTCCACTTCATTCGCGCGTCAAACTCCGCTTCATTCGCGCGTCAAACTCCGCTTCATTCGCGCGTCAAACTCCGCTTCATTCGCGCGTCAAATTCACTTCAGAACAGACGCGGATTTGCATCATGGGCAGGGCTTCTGTCTGCTCGGTGAATGTAGCTTCGTTGCTAAATGGCTAACATGGATTTTATTGATAAAATACCTGTGTTTATGTGCTTTATGAAGGCTGTAAAACAGCGTCGATACGTTTGGAGCCATGTCTGAGTCCACTAGATACTTTCAGATTTGCACCCAGCGCTGTGGGCTCATAAACTCCTCCAGAAACTTAACCTGGATGACTGGGGCTTCCAGCGGTGCTTCTGACTGAGCCAAGCCCAGTTTGATGAACTGTTGTCGGTGTCGGCTGGAGGATTTCCCCCGGACACCAACAACAGGTGCTACATCATAACCATGCTCCCACAAGAGCAAGCTCCTGATTGGTTAACGCGGCGCGAATGTCCGCAGAAGTTCAGATATTTGAACTTGAGCGATTCGCGCGTTAAGCACGTCAAACGCTCAATTCGCGCGTATCGCGCCATTCGCGCTGCGCCATACACGCAATTTGCGTCATTCGCGCATAGCGCGCCGCAGGATGCCTATTCGCGCGTTTGCATTGACTTAACATGTAAATCACTCGAGCTTGACGCTTCTTCCGCGTCTGGTGTGAACGCAGCATAAAAGTAAAGAAACTTTACTAATAAAAGATGCAACACAGGACAATTGAATGGGCTTTCTAAACTTAAGGCCCTGGTATACTGCAAACTAACCGTCCTGCAGCTCCACCTTCTTTGATGTGCGGTGTCTTCCCAGTGATGTTTCTCATTCAGGGAGTCAGACAGAGAACATCATCCAAAACAATACTAGCTGCATGAATACACTAGAGAGTAGAGTACAGATGTATCCGCACCTGTACAATCACTAGCAAAGAGATTTTAAGCCGCAGAGGTGCTGTTTGCCAGATGTTTATGAAACTGTTCTTCTCTCCGTCGCCATCATTGTGTTTACGGTAAACACGAGAAGCGCAACACCTACTGCACCTACTGCAGTGTAGGAGTGTTGGAAAACAGTATAGTGACTCAGCCTTTTCAAACATTATTCAGGCATGAAACATCCTGTGCGCATGATAATTTTTTTTGCTGAATTCATGTCATGTGTGCAACTTTTTGTCCATGTGTTTTTTCAGCTGCGACGAATGCCACAGTGTGAACACTTGAACGGTCTCTCCAGCGTGAATCGTCTGGTGCAGTTTTAATGTTGGAGCTGTAATAAAAGTCTTCTCACAATCAAGCACATATACTCTTTCACACCAGTGTGGATCTTCATGTGCGTGTTCATTAAGGTTTGCTGATCAGTTGAAACTCTGAGTGCATGTGAATGGTTTCTCTCCAGTGTGGGTCTTCATGTGTTTATTAAGGTCTGATGAGTTGCTGAAACCCATCTCACACCAAAGCTGTGGTCACACTAGAGTTTCAGCATGCGAAATGAAATTCTGTTGTATGGCGCTACGAAAAGGGGCAGGATTAAACAAGATGATTAGACATTAAAAAAGTGAGCGATTGGTCCATGTTTAATTTCTGTTCAGAGAGGTCATGATTTGATCTACGATTGGTCTCACACAGTCAAGTGATGCAATTTCGCAGGTCAAAGTTCACCAAGCTTAAATTTTGCAACGCAGTGAACTGCGAAACTCAACGAATGAACTTGCGTTTCCGGTCTGACGCATTCGCGTGTATATGAATGGAAGTCTATGGGGAGAAAAGTCCAGTGTAAACCGCGACTTAAGTGCAAGTGTATGGTTTCTCTCCAGTGTGGATCCTCGTGTGTTTATTAAGGTGTGATGCTTGGCTGAAACTCTTCCCACACTGAGTGCATGTGAATGGTTTCTCTTCAGTGTGGATCCTCATGTGTTGATTAAGGGATGATGATCGGCTGAAACTCTTCCCACACTGAGTGCATGTGAATGGTTTCTCTCCAGTGTGGATCCTCATGTGTTCATTAAGGTGCGATGATTGGCTGAATCTCTTCCCACATTGAGTGCATGTGAATGGTTTCTCTCCAGTGTGGTTCTTCATGTGTTGATTAAGATGTGATGAGCTGCTGAAGCTCTTGCCACACTGAGTGCATGTGTATGGTTTCTCTCCAGTGTGGTTCCTCATGTGTAGATTAAAGTTTGATGATTGGCTAAAGCTCTTCCCACACTGACTGCAGGTGAATGGTTTCTCTCCAGTGTGGATCCTCCTGTGTTGCTTAAGGTGTGATGAGCAGTTGAAACTCTTCCCACATTGGGTGCATGTGAATGGTTTCTCTCCGGTGTGGATCCTCATGTGTTGATTAAGAGATGATGATTGGCTGAAACTCTTGCCACAATGAGTGCATGTGAATGGTTTCTCTCCAGTGTGGCTCATTATGTGTAGATTAAGGGATGATAATTGGCTGAAACTCCTCCCACACTGAGTGCATATGAATGGTTTCTCTCCAGTGTGGATCCTCATGTGTAGATTAAGGTATGATGATATGCTGAAACTCTTCCCACACTGAGTGCATGTGAATGGTTTCTTTCCAGTGTGGATTTTCATGTGATTATTAAGATTTGATGATTGTTTGAAACTCTTCCCACACTGAGTGCATGTGAATGGTTTCACTCCAGTGTGGATTTTCATGTGATTATTAAGGTGTGATGATATGCTGAAACTCTTCCCACACTGAGCGCAGGTGAATGGTTTCTCTCCAGTGTGGATCCTCATGTGTAGATTAAGGTTTGATGATTGGCTGAAACTCCTCCCACACTGGGTGCAGGTGTATGGTTTCTCTCCAGTGTGGATTTTTTTGTGTTTACTAAGGGCTGATATTTGGATGAAACTCTTTCCACACAGAGTGCACGTGAATGGTTTCTCTCCAGTGTGGATCATCATGTGAATCTTAAAACAGTCTTTTCTTCCAAAACTCTTTCCACACTGAGTGCAGGTGAAATGATTCTTGTCTCTCCTTTTCAAAATACCATCAGTCTGTAAATGGGTTTTTTCCTCAATTTTGACATGATGTTCCTCCTCTTTACTCCCCTCATTCTCTTCAATTAGGTCTGAAATAAATAAATAAATCATTAGTTTTCATTAAGTCTTAAAAACTCTCATCAAAAGCTGAAAAGTGAAAAGAAACTGGAAACATTGGCTACACACACTGTAATTTTGATGCACATTAAATGTAAATGTATGGTCCATTAACGTGTACACATTTAAGCAGATTCAATTCACTTCATCTTCATTTATCTAGTGCTTTTACAATTTAAATGGTGTCAAAGCCGCTTAACATAGAAGTTATAGTAAATTGAAACTGTCACTATAGTTTTCAGAGTTTCTTACATAATTGATCATAAAAGTCATTTTGGTCATATTGATAAGACAGATTTGAAAGCTGTAAATGGCCTATTTTTATTCATATATATTCATAATTACAACTAAATGTTTTTTTTTTATTTGTTAAACAGACAGTGAATACTTGTTCATTTTGTCTTTTTCTTTTTTGTTTTCTCTCTTTATTTTTTCTTTCCTCTCTCTCCCCCACACTCCCCTACATAAAAACCCACAGATACCTTTCGGATGCTTCTGATAAATGTTTTCAACAGCCCTCCATAAAAAGGGTGGAGTAAAGACAAACTTTACCAGTTGGAATGTGTGGGTGCTAAATCACCCAGTGAAATGAAACAAGGTGTTCGCATATCTTAAGATATTGTATATTTACAGGAGACTCATCTGTTGTCAATAAATTGTGTTTTGCACCCAATTTTGGACCGCTCTAGCCCTTCGAGTAATACATTAAGTCAGTTAGCATGATGTATCAACTCCTTCCTTCAGACAAATGGTGTAAGTGACCCCTGGAGATTTAAATATCCATCTTCCATGCAATTTTCCTTCTATTCACCTGTGCATCAAACCTACTTCAGGATTGACCATTTTCTCCTGGACAAGCAGTTACTTTCCTTACTGTCAGAAGTGGAGTATGGTTTTCATTGTGACATACACCTTTTTGGAGCTTCCTTTGGTTACTCTACTATGTAACCATAGCTTTCTGCCACAAGTAGATGTCATCAGGTGGTTCCCAACCTCCCCTGAGTGTTTTGACACATAGCACAACACTCTCCAGCTGGTGGGTCGGCAGTGGTGGCCAAGCCACTGTCCATCTACTCATGGCTTCCAGCTTTCCTCCTCTCTCTTACTCCATAGCCAGCATGAAGCTCGTTCTGTTTCTTCTCCCATCCTGCGAGCAGCATGTTTCTTGCTCTCCTCCTCCATGCCTAAAGCTGACATCAGTTGCCATACTGACTTTGCAGGAAAGCCTCTACACCCTACCTCCACAGGAAACAACCATGCCTGCCAATCTTTGTTTTTACACTCCTGGATGAGCGGTGTACTTTAAGGCCTTCCTCTCATGAGTCTCTTCACAACCCTCCTCCCATAGCACAGTCAGCTCTATTAAAATGATTTTACGGTCTTTGTCTGACCGCAAGACAATATCTGGACGAAGAGCTGTGTGAACCACTTCTGGGAACTGCAGTTTTCTTCCAACATCAACTCTCAATTCCCAAGCGCCTGTGGCTTGCAGCAAGCTTGACTTAGCTACTGCCCTAGTTGCGCCAGGCCTTGCCCCCTCCTTGATAAAGCTGATGGTTTCCTTATCTGTACTGTTATGCTTCTTCTTGCACCTCACCTGCTCAATTGAATCAACAAGGGTCAAGAGCACCTTGTCATGAAGCCACCTATATCGACCCTGGGTTAAAGATGTTTTAGACCCTAACAATATGTGCCAGTGTTCCATTTTTTCCACATAGCTTGCAGTATGGGTCGTCTCTTAGCCCTCACATGTGCAAATGAGATGGTGACGGAAGGGTGTTTCATACACAGAGCGCAGTAAGAAGGAGATACGGTAGGGCTTCAGTCTCCATAACTCTGCCCATGTGATCTTCCACTTGGGCAGATCCCACTTTGTCCATGCTCCTTGAGATGCATGTTCCACTGCTTACACATACGTCTTTGTTCCTCTTGAGCTCTAATTTCTGCCTGCACCATACCTCGTCTGATTGCCGGACTCGCAATTCCAAACTGCTGGAAATGTATGGACCCCTGGCATTGACATCCCGTGCTGGTATTCCCAACAATGTCACGCAATTTTGCAACTTCTCTTCCTACCTTAAACTCATCCACGACAGATGAAAGAGGTAGCTGCAACTGCCCTGATCGATTATAGAGGCCAACTGAAGAGAATCTTGGGGGTATCCCTAACCACCTCCGCAGGTGCTTGTTAATTTTCCTCTCAATGCCTTCCACAGCAGTTAGAGGGAACTCATAGATTGTAAGTAGCCAAGTTAGCCTGGGGAGAAGGCCATACTGGTACAGCCAAGATTTGAACTTTCCAGGGAGTCTGGATCCATCAATCTTCTTCAACCAATCCTCTGTTTGCTTCACCTCCTCTACAACATTGGCAGTATCTTTCAGCGATGCATTGTACCATTTGCCCAAACACTTTATAGGGCTCTCTTCAATGGATGGAATTACCTGATCTTGAATACAAAGGCCAAATTTGCTTGTTACCTTTCTCTTTCTGATGACCAAACTTCTGGACTACCTGGCCTTGAATGTCAGCCTTGCCCACATGGCTACACTTCCCAGGGTTTCAAGTACCTATCTTGCTTGAACATGGGTCACAGTTGTTATAGTTAGGTCATCCATAAAACCTCACACCACTCGCTGAATCACACCTGACTCCAGTGCGGGACCTCGGGTTATGCCTTCTGTTGCTGTTAATAGAAAATTCATGCTCATGATGAAGAGAATGGGAGAGATGGTACACCCTGTTGCAATTCCCTTTTGTAGTTCTTGCCAGTTAGTAGACCACTGAGCAGTTGTGAACCTCAGTTTAATCTCTCCTAGATAGTTACTGACCAATCTTTGAATGTCTGCTAGAATATGGTAATGGTCGAGTCTGAGCTGGATGAGGTCATGGATGAGGTCTTTTTTATGTGAATCTTATTGTCCAATTAGCTTACTCTGCTGTGATTATAAGATCCTGGCAATTAGAGTGGAGTCAGTTATGAGAAAGACATTTCACCCAGATCAAACTGGTTTTATCGTTGGGGGACAGTTATCTTACAACCTTCGCCGCTTATTTAATATAATTTATTTACCTAAAAATAATACCAATATAGAGGTCTTAATTTCTTTAGATGCCCATAAGGCATTTGATAGAATAGAGTACATCTATTTATTTACAGTGCTTAAAAAATTTGGTTTTGGCCCTGCATTCTGTTCCTAAGTTACAATTTTATATTCCAGGCCCCAAGCATCCATTCGAACAAATAACATAATTTCTAAATGCTTTCCACTCTCTAAGGTAACGAGATAGGGCTGCCCTCTGTCCCCTCTGCTCTTTGACATTGCCGTCGAACCTCTTGCAACCGTATTAAGGAACTCAGATGGCTTGCAAGGAAGTTTCAGAGAGGGACAAGAACATAGGCTCCTGCTATATGCAGATGATCTTCTTTTTCTGTCAAATCCAGATACATGTATTCCAAAAACTCTTACAATAATTTCAGAATTTGGAAATGTTTCTGGATGCAAAGTCTATCTAGCAAAGAGTCTCCTTTTCCCTTTCAATGATAGAGCACAGCAAATGTCCGTCCAATCCTTTCCATTTTCAGTAAGTCCTGATAAATTTGTATATCTGGGTGTGAGTGTGACACGCAAATATAAGGATTTGTTTAATAATAATTTTAAAACGACACTAGACAAAGGCAAACGAGACATGACGCGGAGGTCAACAGTTCCTTTATCTTTGGCTGGGAAGATCAATTCCATTAAAATGACAATACTACCAAGATTTCTGTTTCTATTTCAGACCGTGCCTGTTTTTAATCACAAGTCATTTTTCAAGGAGTTGAATAATTGTATTTCTACATTTCTCTGGGATAAGAAAATTCATCGCACAAGAAAGGAATTCTTGGAAAGAAAGAAGGAAGAGGGTGGATTGGCAATGCCAAATTTCCTGTACTATTATTGAGCGGCCAATTTACACAAACTGATATTCTGGTTTTCCAACATCAGTACTGATGGAAAAGCACACGTCTAATCCAGTGTCTTTACGCTCACTACTTTGTGCTTTGATTCCAGTGAGTAAACAATATTCTATGAATAACCCAATTATTAATGGATTACTCAGACTATGGTCACAATTCAGACTTCACTTTAATAATAAACAAGCATTGCCTTCTGCTCCCATTTTGTTAAATCTGCTATTCCTTCCCTCTCTTATAGATTCATAATTCCAATTATGGTCTAGGAAGGGAGTTAACTGTGTTAAGGACCTCTTTAAAGATGGCATATTTATCTCATTTCAACAGTTAAGAAGAGACTTTGAGATTGCCCAGTCTAATTTTTTAGGTACCTACAAGTCCGTAGTTTCGTTAAAAAAAAAAAACATTTCTCTCCTTCACTGAACCAACCAGAAGCATGCTGGATAGATGAATTAGTAAATATGGACCCATATCAAAGGGGTATGACATCCATGTTATATGAAGTGATCCAAAGAACAGCCTCCCCATCCTTAAATCGTATAAAGCAAAAATTGGGAAGACGAACTGGGACTAGAAATATCAGATACAGCCTGGCAATATGCCATAGAACTAATACACTCATCTTCTGTATGTATTAGACATGGTCTTCTTCAGATTAAGGTGCTTCATGGGCTTCACCTATCTAGGAGCAAGCTGGAAAAAATGTATCCAGGGTCAGATTCATCTTGCCCCAGATGTGGTTTGGAGCCAGCAAATCTGAGTCATATGTTCTGGGGATGTCCTAGATTACATAAATTGTGGACCAATATATTTAGATCAATTTAATTTTTATGTAATAAAGATATGGATCCTAATCCTTTGACCTCAATTTTTAGTACAGTGCCAGAAGAAATATACCTGTCAGCTAATCACGTAGAAATCATTACCTTTTATTCTTTATTGGCCAGACGCCTGATTCTTCTCAGGTGGAAAAAAAACAAACCCGCCATTCCACAAACATTGGATATTAGAAGTGTTATCACATCTTAAACTCGAGTACACCATCCGAGGCTCTACATAAAAGTTTTATGAGTTCTGGCAGCCTTTCCTATCCTACATTGAACGCTCAGGGGTTATTATATCCTAAGTGAGAGTTTATCCCGAATTTGTTTAATTTATTTTTAATTATTTTTTTATTACATTTATCTTTATTTTCTCCCTTTTTCTTTATAAGGTGTATGTCTGTAGCTTTTTTACCATGTTAATTTGTTGTTCAATATGGGTGTTGTGGAAAAATTTAAGACATTTGAAAAATCAATAAAAATATTTGAATAATAGGAATGTAAGCAGTACTAAAAAATAGTTTTTAGAACGAGTAATAATAACATTAATCTAGTTACAGTACATGTCCCTGTCGAAGGTCTGTGAATTTAAGCTAATTATTCATTAAAGAAGGACAAGCCATTCTCGTACGTGACTTTGTTCTTTGTGTGACTAAAATGTAAGCAATAGCTATGTTTCCATCCAAAAATGCTAATTAAATTTATTTGCAAAACTGGAATATCGCATAAAAGACGTGCGAATAAATCAGTGTTTCCATCCAATGAATCAAAGAGAACATAATCGTCATTTCCTGATTAACTGGTGCTAAATATCAACAGTAAAAACAGAATTTACTGAGGTAGAAGAAGCTGCTTGAATCTTTTCTTTATTTATTAAATGGCTTTCACCTCAGAGGACAATGCCGGCACACAATGAACACGTGGTGGCGTTTGAAGCCATGAGACGCCGTTCTGAAAATAATTAATAATATAATAACATTAATACTAAAATGGTTAAGCATTTTAGAATGACCAAAACAACATTTCAGATGTTTTACAGTGTGCTCAGTCTGCTGGTTTGTCCATTCACACACATTTTCATCATCATATGATCTCTTATAACAAACCTTTTTTAATACACATACTGGAATTTATTCAGTAAAAGTAGTTTACGTAGGTTTATCTTTTCTTATCGAATAAAAGGTTTATCCTACTCAGTAATGCGCATGTTTTTTATGCCTATATTTCAAAAGTTATGTGCATCATGACGTTTCCATCAACTAATTTTTTATGCTCATAGCCTATCCAAACTGCACATAAAATAGGTGGCTGGAAATGCAAGGCTAAGCAAGAAATACCGCTTCGTCTTTAAAAAAGGGAAGGAGACCGACAGAAACTCAGAGTTTAGAGAAGACCTGCTCCTGACCAGGTTAGGTTCACAGAGTAAATGACCACGGTAACTGACTGAGTTAAAGTTACCACTCTTTCAGAAACAGGCTTGACTTACCCTGCTTTCTTGAGTTTGACAAACCTGCCATTTTGAAACAGAAAACCCAGAGTTTCTCTCATTTCAGGGTTAAAATACTCTGAGTTTTCACTTAACCTTCTTTCTGAAATGGGGCCCTGATCTCATATGCTATTGTTTTAGAACTTCAGTTGCCTATTGGAGAAATGACCAGGAATAATAAACGGCTACTTGCTCTACAAACAAGTGTATTCATGACTATACATACAAAGAAAAATAATACAATTAGAAAATATGACATTGCAACAGGCGACGCGGTGGCACAGTAGGTAATGCTGTTGCCTCACAGCAAGAAGGTCGCTCGTTCAAGCCTCGGGTGGGTCAGTTAGCATTTCTGTGTGGAGTTTGCATGTTCTCCCTGTGGGTTTCCTCCGAGTGCTCCGGTTTCCCCCACTAGTCCAAATACATGCGGTACAGGCGAATTGGGTAAAGCTAAATTGTCCGTAGTGTATGAGTGTGAATGAGTGTGTATGGATGTTTCCCAGAGATGGGTTGCAGCTGGAAAATCATCCGCTGCATAAAACATATGCTGGATAAGTTGGTGGGTTATTCCACTGTGGCGACCCCGGATTAATAAATGGAACTAAGCCGAAAAGAAAATGAATGAATGAACGACTTTGCAACATCAAGGAGCATTAGGCATGGGCCAGTATAAGATTCTGATGGTATGATAACCTTGAATAAAAATATCACGGTTTCACTGTACTGTGATTACTGCTCTAAAATATATTATTTTTAAATGTCTGGGTAAAAAACAAACACTTTCCCCCTTTGAGCACAATATATTTTCTTTTGAGAAACTTTTACAATATTTTGGAGCAGTAAACATGTCAGGCTGAATAAGTCAAATTAATCCTTGACTTCTGCTGTCTTCATTAGTTTCATTAACACAGATTTCTTTATGATTTAAAACAGCATCTTTGGATATATTGTCTGCTGGAGATACTGTTGTCCTAAAAAACTCAAAACAAAACGTAAAAATAAATAAAAATAAATAAATAAAAAAACCTTACATATACTGTAGGGACGGTACAGCAGAAAATATTGGCGGTTTTAAAACCTCGACTTTTTTCAAATACCTTGAAAACTGTTATCGTCCCATGCCTAAGCAGCATAACACTGTATTTAGGATCTAAAAATTAATTCTTTAAAAAAAAGTCTCAAGCAAAAAGACTCCAATGGCGGCGCCTGCTGGTAAGTGAAGGATATGGTCAATATTCAGAGAATTTCTGACGAAATTTACACTCAATGTTTGCATATCATCAGCATGCTGTAATCCATTTCTTAAGCAGCAAAAGTCATTTTTAGACTAGTTTGTTGGCCAGTTGTAGTCAGTGCAATGCTAAACGTTATTGTTCCACTATAATTTGTTTGTTTTGTCTTCCGTCGTCCCACAACATCATCATATAGTTTAGAATACTGTACAATGGTTTATAGCAATTAAATATTTTAGTGTCCATTTCATTCAGCATGTTTAAAATTGGGGACATCCACTTTTTTTACATTCTTTAAACCAGGGTTTCTGCAGGTTTCACCAAGTTAAATGTAAGACTTTTTAAGACCATTATGACTTGAAAATTTTATAGCGCCAGTGCTCAAGTATGCTTTACAAAAACAGTAGGAGAACAAGAAAAGCAATAACCTTAAGAAGGTAGAGAAAATGGGAGACTAATAATACATAAAAAGAATGACAAAAGACATGAGAACAAGTAACAAGAAAGAAACTTATTCCTGTCTTTCAATGAGTGCTGATGTGCATTTAGGAGAACTAGGCAACACACTCAGGGCTGCAAGATGCATTTAATTTAGTATTCTTATTATTAAAATATATCTGAATGAGGATCAAATGACTGAGTTGGTCTTTGAGAATGAAAATTAACCTGTTTGTTCCTGCAGATCTTCCTGTTTGACTCTGAATGTTTCTTCAATCTTCACATCTTCACTCTCCTCTTTAATAAACGCCATCTTTATAACAGTGTGGAGATCAGTCGCTTCAGCAGGAGTTTTTCTCTGTGTTTGGACACTTTATCCTGTTTAAAATGAACAAACAATAAAAATGTTCAGTTTAAAATGAATAAAACAATGAACAGAAACAAAATAACTTCTCTTCAACACTTGCTTCAACAGTTTCTTTATATGAGAGTCATTAACAAGAAGAAATCAGGTAAAAGAGTAAGTCTGAGCAAGAAACAATTAGCTTATTAAAACTAGTACTCCATTTCTTATATATAGTGATGTATACTTAGAATGGAATGACATTATGCTATTTAATAAACTAAACCCTTTATTAAAACACTCATTACACACATTTCTGTTACTTTATTCAAACAATAGCCCTCATTACTCTAAGTAAAATAGTACTACGTTGTATAAATGGTTAAAATAATATTGTCAACAGCAGGTACATCATTTAGCATCGGATAAAACCTGAAACTTTAATCAATCGCTTTATATCTGTATAAAAGCTTTAAACAAACCTTTCTCCAGTCGAATCACAATGCAGCAGCGGCGCAGCCTTATGACGTCACACGCCACGCCAAAATAAAAGTCTTTTTTTGTTTAGCTTTTTTTGCCCCTTACTGTTGCAGTCATGACTTACTGATACATTTCCCCCTTGTTTTCCACTTTCTCACATACACAGACACACATATATTCAGTATTTGGAGTTGATCAAAACCTTTACTGTAAACATTTTTAAGACAATTTTGAAAAACTTTTTAATCCACTAAGACTAAGTGTTTAAAGCAGAAAATCCCAACATTCTAAACAAATAATCTGATGGTGTTTGAGCTGAAACTTTACAGGCACATTCTGGAGTCACAAATACTTATCTTAAATCTTGAAAAGAGGTAAAATAGGTGCCCTTTAAGGAAAAAGTACCCATTACTACTACATGTTTTAGTTTCACTAGCTGGGTGATTATCACTATAAAGTGCCTTTGATGTCCCACAAGATTGAATCAGTCCTATATGGACATAATGTGAAATAATGACATTCTGATCTTTAATATAGTTGGTTAAACCTTTACAACACATGCAGGTAGAATTATAAGTGTTTTTGAAATATGTTTTTGTCAATTTTTGCCATTTTCTTTCATTGAATGGATGTGATTTTGCCATGTCCCACACACTCAGACAACTTCAGTGAGTCAAAAAAGTAGATAAATTAGATCAAATTAAAAAGATTTTTTTAATATTCTTATTGTCTTAAACAAGTTATTTGATAAAAAAATAATAACTTTGTTTTCATAATATCATTAATCATTTCGCATGTGTCCTTGAAATTGCTGTCCACCCTGTCATGATGTCGTAAATGCCCCTTTAAGAAAGATGTACTCTGATGTACTCATTGTTTACTATTACTCATTGGTTACTATGTTACTATTAATTACATGTACTACATCCTACTGCACTGTTAACATACAATATATATTTTAATTTAGTATTTATTCTATTATAAACATTTTAAGTACACAATAAGAAAATAACATTGAAACATTAACCTTTACAAACAAAATACTTATAAAATAACAGCTGTAGTTTAAAATTTGTTAAATAAACAATTAATGCAACTATTTTTAAATTAATGATTGTAATAGATAATAAATAAATGATGAATGTATCAATGAAATGATCAATAAATTAATTAATCTAAATGTATCAATAAATAAATGTATTTAGCAAAATTCCTTGAAAACAAAACATTTATTAATATACAAATACATTTCCATTATATTTCAACATTTATTATTAATCAATATCCCATTTCACATTATATTATTGTTTAATAATCTATGTTTTCATTACGCAATATTATTTATATATTTTACAATATTTATACTTATATATTTACCTTTTCTGTTTGATCACGTTAGTTAAAACAGCAAACACCATATGCAAAGTTTGTGTTAAGATGGTTTAGACAGTAATTATTTGTTGTACAACACAAAACTTTTTTTTTACCTGACAATTCAGTAAACATACCTTTCCTATCGTCAACACTGGGCTTTTTAAATTCCCCACCACGGAAATGAAGAAACAGCGGCAAAAATCTACGCGTGGTCAAAAGTATATTGCATCGGTAGTGTTAAGCACTACCATAGAGAATGAATGGGAAAAGTTAAGGAAAGTTAAGCTTAACTATTGGCGGCTGATGCGCGAGAGGTCCCCAGTTCCAAACTGGGCGGAAACAACCTCTGGCTTTTATGCCAATTGTCAAATCAGGCTTCTGTTGAGCACTGACGTTCACTGAAAACATCCTTTCTGCAAAGCGGTGTGAGGCTAGAAATTTGAATTCAACTCAGTGTTTACTTGCCCTGGTGGTGTCACAAACTTGCATAGAATCTGATTTCTTTTAGCTTTGTGTTGTGCATGAGCAGGTGGCCAGTGCGTTTGCTGGCCCTCCACGGTGCAGACCGTACAGGACAGCTCTATAAAAAATACTATAAAAACTTGAAGCAATTCTCTCATATCGGTTTCCGTAGTGTAGTGGTTATCACGTTCGCTTTACACGTGAAAGGTCCCCTGTTCAAAACTGGGTGGAAGCACACATTTAGCGGACACTTTTGTCCAAAGTGCACTACGATGGAGGAGGTATTCAGCGGTTCAATAGGACGAGGAAATGCATACGTGAAGGGCTATTTATTCCAAGTAACTTGTTTGTGCTCAGAGAATTTAGTGCTAGAGTAGGACCTTTGTTTTCTTTAGAGAGAGGGATATTCACCGGGGTTCGGGTGTACTCGGAAGAGATGGGTTTTAGCTGTCGTTTGAAGGATACCAGTGTATCCGTAATCCGAGTGGGAATGGGAAGATGATTCCACCAGCGTGGAACATTGAATAAAAACATTGTGGTGAGTGACTTACAGCCTCTCTGCGACGGCACCACAAGACGGTGCTCACAGCCTGACCGGAGGCTCTTTTGGTTGTCACGATGGCTTTACAAGTGGAAGGTCTCCTGTTAGAAACTGGGTGGAAACATGCAGATTTGCTTTTATGCACATTCTGAAGTGGCTCTCTGCTCACTGCATGGTTCACGCTACAAAGTCATTGCTCCGAGCTAGGCAAACGGCGTGTATGCTAAAACCTGCAGGGAGCTTGTCACACTGAGGAGGCTTTGTCCACTTGATTGACAAACGCGTACACTTTGTGTTATCCTTGCAGGCCAAATTTCACTGCAGAAAGCACTGGTGGGGTTTCTGTAGTGTAGTGGTCATCGCGTTCGCCTAACACGCGAAAGGTCCTCAGTTCGAAACCGAGCAGAAAAAGCGTTCTTCTTTTGGCGAGAAAACGATAGCAGCAACTGTTTCCTGCTGAATGATTGTCTACAGACACCTAAGCAAAAAGGGTACCTGCGTCCCGTATTCTCGTAGGTTTCCGTAGTGTAGTGGTTATTACGTTCGCCTCACACGCGAAGGCCAGCCGCGAATAGTTGGAACGCAGTGCCAGCCAATCAGATTGAAGGACCTACCCACAGGCGGAAGTGATGTCAGAGCCAATCAGATTTTTCTTTTTTCGTCAAGAACTGGGTTCGAATCCCACTTAGGCACTTGTAAACAATTATTTTACACAGTTTTGTCAAAAATATTGTAATGTTTAACAATTTATTAGAGCCATAAAGTATCAAAGACTTGTTTTCAAGTTTAGGAATGTGCTAAATAAATGAAAATAAAAATACCCACAGTGAAACAGTTACAGAAAATTAAATATTAGTTTAAATACATTCATAGTGGTTTTAAATATCTTTTAAATGTGAATTAGAAAAGTTTACATTAAACAAACTGAATAAAACAAGTATTCTTTTTTAGTTTATTTAAAAAAAAATTACAAATGGAATAATTCAAGTCACTATTAAATGATCTGATTGAGTGATGGAATAATAGAGGTAAAACTTTAATTGAAGGATCAGTCAAGTGTTTCCAAATGAAATCTGGTAAAATAAAAGTCCTACAAAACATTAACAAAAACTCTCATGAAACAAAATGTGATGTTCATTGTATTTATTTATTAGACATTAATAGGTTTTAAGTACTTTAAAAATAGTAAATAATCCTAAAATATGGGGGGGGGGGGGAATACAGAAAAACAACAAACACAAATTCAACAATAAAGATGCATTACATTACAATCTCACTGAAAAATAAAATTTAAAAACATATACAGGACTAAAATACTGCTAAGGGGCAAAATATCAAGAATAATAGAAAACCTTTAAGGTTTAAAATACTAAATAAAATAAATAGCATCAATCCAAAAAATAAAAAAGGTAACACTTAACAATAAGGTTGTATTAGTTAATTAAGTTTATGCATTTAATAATGTGAACAAACAATGAACAATACGTTTATTGCAGTATTCATTCTTCTATGCTAAAATGAATGGAAATAAAATTATTTGCTATTCTTGTTAACTCACAGTGCATTAAGACTAATGTAACAAGCATAATGGATTTTAATAATTTAATAGTCAATGTTTAACTTGATTAATAAATGTTTATAAGTATAGTCCAATAATAGTTCATTTTAGTACAATAACTAAAGAAACCTTATTGCAAAGTGTCACCAAAAAAACAAACAGCTTTAAAAAAACAGACTGAACTTTAAGATTAAAGACACATAATATCACACTGAAAAATAAAACCTTTAAACAATAATTAAGCACTGCTAAAAGAGGGCAAAATATCAGGGGAATAATCCTGTTTTTGTTATTTAAAAAAATAAATAAATAAATTGTCACTTTAAGGCTTTAAGTATTTACAAAAGTAAATATAATCCAAAACCAATAAAGAAGGAATTCTAAGAAATAAGGACAAATTAAAATCAAACTCTGAAAATTAAAATGCAAAATAGATGTGCAGGTAAAAATAGAACATTGAGTTTGGAAAGGTGTTTGAAGTCCTCACAGGTCCAGTTTGGGTGCTTGAAGGTAAGGCCAAGCATGGTCAGAGGTGGAAAAAATAGAGAGAAAACATATTTATGATTCAAGAAAATTATAAGACATATGTATTTAACACAGAATTACAACTTTCAGTTCACATATGAGGGAAAAAATGCATTTATGCATAGTGCTGTTCATGTTTCCAACCTTTTTTATTTACCTTGCTCTGACTGAATGAACACCATGAAATAGAACTTTATTATTATTATTTTATTTATTAATTACATAATTTAAGGCAAGTTAATTTATTAAATGGTCTAAAATAAATCAATATAATTACAGTTTTTAGTTAAACTCATTTCACCATCATTGTCTGTGTATACAAAGTAACTAGTGTACAAATATATCTACAAACAGAGACAGAGTAATTAAAAAATATATTATAATTTGCTAAATAATTCTGTTTTTAGCTATAAAAGGTTACAGTTATCATGATAATTGCACATGCTCAAGAAATGATGAACTCAGCTAGTAATGAATTAATGGCAACAATATAATTTCACAGAAGCAGAAGACTCTTTTGTAATTCAACTATATAGGGGTTAGACAATACAGAAACAATAAACGGAATAGGAAATTAGTTGAAAAAAAATATACATAAAATATTTAACTTTTCTTTTTTTTGTAGAGTTTATTTGCAAAATCAGTGAATTGCAATTTAAAATATTTTTCATGAATCATGTTATCTCTTTTTATTAATTCTTTATTAGTTAACTAAAGAATGTGGTGTTTGTTATTTAAATGGTTTAAAATATATTTTTAATAAAGCTAAAAATGGCATGTCTGACTCGATTAAAGAATTTAGAGTTTAATTTGTATTGGCTATGCATTGAGATTTTTAGGAATATAAGTAATATTGAGCCAAGGAATTCAAGTAATAAAGTTTTAAGTAAATAAATTAGAGAAGTACAGTAAATAAATGTAAAAAGTAAATTAGTAATTACCAGACACTTGATGTTACTAATTAAATACAATGCTGGGATTTTGCTTACTGTAGTAAACACAGTACTGTTAGAGGATGGGCAAAGCACAAAAATAAAATATAATATGCACATTGACACAAACAACCAAGTCCAAAAACATAAATTACAGCCATGTTCATTCATAATTATGTGAAATAAAACACGAGAGGGTAAATTTGGCTTAAAAAACTAAAGTTTACAGGTCAATATTGTTTTTGCACAACAGTAAAACAATGTTTTTGACAACAGTAACACAATGTGAGTAATAAAGTCTCTTACCTTTGACAGATGTTGTAAATCTGCCGAATAAAACGAAAGGAGCAGATCGCGGGTGTGTTTATTTCACTCTCTGAGTCAAAATGAAAATGTCATCTTCAAATTTCCTGCTGGTGCAAAACACGGAAAGTGCGCCACAGAGCGCCAGTGGCCGAAAGTATAATTGCATCCGTAGTGGTTCAGCACTACCATAGAAAATGAATGAGAATCCGTTTAGGGCCGTTTAGCTAAAGAATCCTCGACCGCTGCGCGGAGACCGGGTGTTCGAGTCCCTGATGGGTAGGGCCTTGTTTGTCTTTACTAGTTGGCTGTTGCCTTCAAGCCAACGTAAAAAAGCAACAATCCGCCCGCGGGACATCGCCACAGGGGTGGTGCCTAGCCATGTGATAAAAGATCCAAAAGGAACGAGTTGGCAGTGGGGTCAAACTGCTTGGAAGGCTGCTATTCTCATCCCTATACCACCAACGCTTGTGGATGTTCTCCGGCAGAAGTGCTGAAAAAGTATGCTTTCAAACAAGGCACTCTCTGTTTGGGTTTGGGGCTAAACAGAGCTCCAGAGTACGGAGCCCAGCCATGGCGACATGCGCTGATCACAGGACAATTTCCCAACGGTGGCACCCAGCCATGTGATATATAGAGCAGCCAAAGGCAATGCGTTGGCCAGGAATCGAACCCAGGTCAACTGCTTGGAAGGCAGCTATGCTCACCACTATACCACCAACGACCTGTGGACAGTGCTCGGCAGAGGAGCTCAAAAGAATGCTTTCAACCAAGGCCCTCTTCGTTTGGGTTCGGCACCAAAAAAAAAAAAACATGTGCAGCATACGATCCCAACCTTCGCAATAGGCACTGATCTACTCACGAGTCCATGGGACATCTTCACAAGGTTGGCGCCTGGCCATGTAATATTACGGCAGCCAAAGGAATACATCGGCCAGGAATCTGCTTGGAAGCCGGCTATGCTCACCGCTATATTACCAACGCTTGTGGACATCCTCTCACAGAAGCGTAGAAAAGGAAATCTTTCAACCAAGGAGTTCTTTGTGTGGGCTCTGGCCGAAGAAAAAACTCCCTAGAAAAAAACATGCCGAGTATGGATCCCATCTCGTTCCGACATTGAGGTTAGAGGAAGCGTTCAAACGTACAACCTCACAAAAAAAAACGGGAGGTCGATAATTTCACGCTGCAGTGGCGGAGTTCTCATCTTCTGTCACCCAGTATTCACTGTAATGAGCTCCCCCGGTCGAATGTCATGGCAAGGGTTGACTGGCATGCAGCTCATGACAGGTCGGGCTGACATTTTGTGGAGTATAAAACTGGGCCATGTGTAAGAATGAACGGCGTGCTTGTTTGCTGCAAAACATGCTAATAACGTTCTCCTGTGTGGTGCACTGTTCAAGTTACTGCTGATGACCAGTCGAAAGACTGACGAGGGAAGCAAGGAATATTAATGAAGAAAACGCTGCCCAAGGCCAGTTTTCAACTCCTCCTCCTGCTGTCAGCCAAGGTCCTTGGGTCGGCACTGCAGAAAATGCACCAAGCTACCCAACATCCTCCAAGGGGTGGTTGCCTGGATATGTGGTAAAATAGCCAAAGGGGATGCGCTGGCAGGGACTCAAACCCGTACGAACTGCTTGGAAGGCAGCTATGCCTCACCACTATACCACTGACGCTTGTGGACAAACTCTGACAGAAGTGCCGAAAAAGAAGGCTTTCTACCAAGGCACACTTTGTGTGTGTTTCGGCGCTTAAATAGACATGCCCAGACCGCGGAGCCAAGCCATCGCAATTTGCCACTGATCTACCCGCAGGTCAGAGGACAACTTCACAACTGTGGCCGCCGGCCCATGTAGGATTACAGCTGACACAGGTGAAGTGTGGGCCAGGAATCCAACCCGGGTCAAGCGCTTGGAAGGCAGGCTATGCTCACCACTATACCACCAACGCTTGCACGCACACTCTGACAGAAGTGCTGAAGAAGAGGGCAACACTCCTCTTGCTGTCAGCCAAGGTCTTTAGGGCCAGCGCTGCAGACAATGCCGTTAGGACTGGATTACGTTGCCGATCTGTGTGGGGTGAGAACGGGGGGCTTTTTGCACCCAGCTCCTCGTTAGTATAGTGGACAGTATCTCCGCCTGTCACGCGGAAGACCGGGGTTCGATTCCCCGACGGGGAGGGGCCCTTGTTTGTCTTTGCTAGTTGGCTGTTGCCTTCAAGCCAACGTAAAAAAGCAACAATCCGCCCTGCGGGACATCGCCACAGGGGTGGTGCCTAGCCATGTGATAAAGATCCAAAAGGAACGAGTTGGCAGTGGGGTCAAACTGCTTGGAAGGCAGCTATTCTCATCCCTATACCACCAACGCTTGTGGATGTTCTCCGGCAGAAGTGCTGAAAAAGTATGCTTTCAAACAAGGCACTCTCTGTTTGGGTTTTGGGGCTAAAACAGAGCTCCAGAGTACGGAGCCCAGCCATGGCGACATGCGCTGATCACAGGACAATTTCCCAACGGTGGCACCCGGCCATGTGATATATAGAGCAGCCAAAGGCAATGCGTTGGCCGGGAATCGAACCCCGGGTCAACTGCTTGGAAGGCAGCTATGCTCACCACTATACCACCAACGCCTGTGGACAGTGCTCGGCAGAGGAGCTCAAAAGAATGCTTTCAACCAAGGCCCTCTTCGTTTGGGTTCGGCACCAAAAAAAAATAGCATGTGCAGCATACGGATCCCAACCTTCGCAATAGGCACTGATCTACTCACGAGTCATGGGACATCTTCACAAGGGTGGCGCCTGGCCATGTAATATTACGGCAGCCAAAAGGAATACATCGGCCAGGAATCTGCTTGGAAGCCGGCTATGCTCACCGCTATATTACCAACGCTTGTGGACATCCTCTCACAGAAGCGTAGAAAAGGAAATCTTTCAACCAAGGAGTTCTTTGTGTGGGCTCTGGCCGAAGAAAAAACTCCCCAGAAAAAAAACATGCCGAGTATGGATCCCATCTCGTTCCGACATTGAGGTTAGAGGAAGCGTTCAAAGGTACAACCTCACCAAAAAAAAAACGGAGGTCGATAATTTCACGCTGCAGTGGCGGAGTTTCTCATCTTCTGTCACCCAGTATTCACTGTAATGAGCTCCCCCGGTTCGAATGTCATGGCAAGGGTTGACTGGATGCAGCTCATGACAGGTCGGGCTGACATTTTGTGGAGTAAAAACTGGGCCATGTGTAAGAATGAACGGCGTGCTTTGTTTGCTGCAAAACATGCTAATAACGTTCTCCTGTGTGGTGCACCTGTTCAAGTTACTGCTGATGACCAGTCGAAGACTGACGAGGAAGCAAGGAATATTAATGAAGAAAAACGCTGCCCAAGGCCAGTTTTCAACCCTCCTCCTGCTGTCAGCCAAGGTCCTTGGGGTCGGCACTGCAGAAAATGCACCAAGCTACCCAAACATCCTCCAAGGGGTGGTGCCTGGATATGTGGTAAAATAGCCAAAGGGGATGCGCTGGCAGGGACTCAAACCCGTACGAACTGCTTGGAAGGCAGCTATGCTCACCACTATACCACTGACGCTTGTGGACAAACTCTGACAGAAGTGCCGAAAAAGAAGGCTTTCTACCAAGGCACACTTTGTGTGTGTTTCGGCGCTAAATAGACATGCCCAGACCGCGGAGCCAAGCCATCGCAATTTGCACTGATCTACCCGCAGGTCAGAGGACAACTTCACAACTGTGGCCGCCGGCCATGTAGGATTACAGCTGACACAGGTGAAGTGTGGGCCAGGAATCCAACCCGGGTCAACCGCTTGGAAGGCAGCTATGCTCACCACTATACCACCAACGCTTGCACGCACACTCTGACAGAAGTGCTGAAGAAGAGGGCAACACTCCTCTTGCTGTCAGCCAAGGTCTTTAGGGCCAGCGCTGCAGACAATGCCGTTAGGACTGGATTACGTTGCCGATCTGTGTGGGGTGAGAACGGGGGCTTTCTGCACGCAGCTCCTCGTTAGTATAGTGGACAGTATCTCCGCCTGTCACGCGGAAGACCGGGGCTCGATTCCCCGACGGGGAGGCCCTTGTTTGTCTTTTGCTAGTTGGCTGTTGCCTTCAAGCCAACGTAAAAAGCAACAATCCGCCCGCGGGACATCGCCACAGGGGTGGTGCCTAGCCATGTGATAAAAGATCCAAAGGAACGAGTTGGCAGTGGGGTCAAACTGCTTGGAAGGCAAGCTATTCTTATCCCTATACCACCAACGCTTGTGGATGTTCTCCGGCAGAAGTGCTGAAAAAGTATGCTTTCAAACAAGGCACTCTCTGTTTGGGTTTGGGGCTAAAACAGAGCTCCAGAGTACGGAGCCCAGCCATGGCGACATGCGCTGATCACAGGACAATTTCCCAACGGTGGCACCCGGCCATGTGATATATAGAGCAGCCAAGGCAATGCGTTGGCCGGGAATCTAACCAGGGTCAACTGCTTGGAAGGCAGCTATGCTCACCACCTATACCACCAACGCCTGTGGACAGTGCTCGGCAGAGGAGCTCAATAAAGAATGCTTTCAACCAAGGCCCTCTTCGTTTGGGTTCGGCACCAAAAAAAAAACATGTGCAGCATACGGATCCCAACCTTCGCAATAGGCAACTGATCTACTCACGAGTCATGGGACATCTTCACAAGGGGTGGCGCCTGGGCATGTAATATTACGCCAGCCAAAAGGAATACATCGGCCAGGAATCTGCTTGGTAGCCGGCTATGCTTACCGCTCTATATTACCAACGCTTGTGGACATCCTCTCACAGAAGCGTAGAAAAGGAAATCTTTCAACCAAGGAGTTTCTTTGTGTGGGCTCTGGCCGAAGAAAAACTCCCCAGAAAAAAAACATGCCGAGTATGGATCCCATCTCGTTCCGACATTGAGGTTAGAGGAAGCGTTCAAACGTACAACCTCACCAAAAAAAAAACGGAGGTCGATAATTTCACGCTGCAGTGGCGGAGTTCTCATCTTCTGTCACCCAGTATTCACTGTAATGAGCTCCCCCGGTTCGAATGTCATGGCAAGAGTTGACTAGATGCAGCTCATGACAGGTCGGGCTGAAATTTTGTGGAGTAAAAACTGGGCCATGTGTAAGAATGAACGGCGTGCTTTGTTTGCTGCAAAACATGCTAATAACGTTATCCTGTGTGGTGCACCGTTCAAGTTACTGCTGATGACCAGTCGAAGACTGACGAGGAAGCAAGGAATATTAATGAAGAAAACGCTGCCCAAGGCCAGTTTTCAACCCTCCTCCTGCTGTCAGCCAAGGTCCTTGGGGTCGGCACTGCAGAAAATGCACCAAGCTACCCAAACATCCTCCAAGGGGTGGTGCCTGGATATGTGGTAAAATAGCCAAAGGGGATGCGCTGGCAGGGACTCAAACCCGTACGAACTGCTTGGAAGGCAGCTATGCTCACCACTATACCACCAACGCCTGTGGACAGTGCTCGGCAGAGGAGCTCAAAAAGAATGCTTTCAACCAAGGCCCTCTTTGTTTGGGTTCGGCACCAAAAAAAAAAAACATCTGCAGCATACGGATCCCAACCTTCGCAATAGGCACTGATCTACTCACGAGTCATGGGACATCTTCACAAGGGTGGCGCCTGGCCATGTAATATTACGGCACAGCCAAAGGAATACATCGGCCAGGAATCTGCTTGGAAGCCGGCTATGCTCACCGCTATATTACCAACGCTTGTGGACATCCTCTCACAGAAGCGTAGAAAAGGAAATCTTTCAACCAAGGAGTTCTCTTGTGTGGGCTCTGGCCGAAGAAAAAACTCCCCAGAAAAAAAACATGCCGAGTATGGATCCCATCTCGTTCCGACATTGAGGTTAGGGAAGCGTTCAAACGTACAACCTCACCAAAAAAAAAACGGGACGGTCGATAATTTCACGCTTGCAGTGGCGGAGTTCTCATCTTCTGTCACCCAGTATTCACTGTAATGAGCTCCCCCCGGTTCGAATGTCATGGCAAGGGTTGACTGGATGCAGCTCATGACAGGTCGGGCTGACCATTTTGTGGAGTAAAAACTGGGGCCATGTGTAAGAATGAACGGCGTGCTTTGTTTGCTTGCAAAAACATAGCTAATAACGTCTTCCCTGTGTGTGATGCACCGTTCAAGTTCGGCTGATGACCAGTCGAAGACTGACGAGGAAGCAAGGAATATTAATGAAGAACACGCTGCCAAAGGCCAGTTTTCAACCCTCCTCCTGCTGTCAGCCAAGGTCCTTGGGGTCGGCACTGCAGAAAATGCACCAAGCTACCCAAACATCCTCCAGGGGTGGTGCCTGGATATTGTGGTAAAATAGCCAAAGGGGATGCGCTGCAGGGACTCAAACCCGTACGAACTGCTTTGGAAGGCGCAGCTATGCTCACCACTATACCACTGACGCCTTGTGGACAAACTCTGACAGAAGTGCCGAAAAAGAAGGCTTTCTACCAAGGCACACTTTGTGTGTGTTTCGGCGCTAAATAGACATTGCCCAGACCGCGGAGCCAAGGCCATCGCAATTGCACTGATCTACCCGCAGGTCAGAGGACAACTTCACAACTGTGGCCGCCCGGCCATGTAGGATTACCAGCTGACACAGGTGAAGTGTGGGCCAGGAATCCAACCCGGGTCAACCGCTTGGAAGGCAGCTTATGCTCACCACTATACCACCAACGCTTGCACGCACACTCTGACAGGAAGTGCTGAAGACGAGGGCAACACTCCTCTGCTGTCAGCCAAGGTCTTTAGGGCCAGCGCTTGCAGACAATGCCGTTAGGACTGGATTACGTTGCCGATCTGTGTGGGGTGAGAAAGGGGGCTTTCTGCACGCAGCTCCTCGTTAGTATATGTGGACGTATCTCCGCCTGTCACGCGGAAGACCGGGGTTCGATTCCCCCGACGGGGAGGCCCTTGTTTGTCTTTTGCTAGTTGGCTGTTGCCTTCAAGCCAACGTAAACAAGCAACAATCCGCCCGCAGGGACATCGCCACAGGGGTGGTGCCTAGCCATGTGATAAAAGATCCAAAAGGAACGAGTTGGCAGTGGGGTCAAACTGCTTGGAAGGCAGCTATTCTCATCCCTATACCACCAAACGCTTGTGGATGTTCTCCGACAGAAGTGCTGAAAAAGTATGCTTTCAAACAAGGCACTCTCTGTTTGGGTTTGGGGCTAAAACAGAGCTCCAGAGTCCGGAGCCCAGCCATGGCGACATGCGCTGATCCACAGGACAATTTCCAACGGTTGGCACCCGGCCAGCATGTGATATGTAGAGCAGCCAAAGGCAATGCGTTGGCCGGGAAATCGAACCCGGGTCAACTGCTTGGAAGGCAGCTATGCTCACCACTATACCACCAACGCCTGTGGACAGTGCTCGGCAGAGGAGCTCAAAAAAGAATGCTTTCAAACCAAGGCCCTCTTCGTTTGGGTTCGGCACCAAAAAAAAAAAACATCGTGCAGCATACGGATCCCAACCTTCGCAATAGGCACTGATCTACTCCGAGTCATGGGACATCTTCACAAGGGTGGCGCCTGGCCATGTAATATTACGGCAGCCAAAAAGGAATACATCGGCAGGAATCTGCTTGGAAGCCGGCTATGCTCACCGCTATATTACCAACGCTTGTGGACATCCTCTCACAGAAGCGTAGAAAAAGGAAATCTTTCAACCAAGGAGTTCTTTGTGTGGGCTCTGCCGAAGAAAAAACTCCCCAGAAAAAAAACATGCCGAGTATGGATCCCATCTCGTTCCGACATTGAGGTAGAGGAAGCGTTCAAACGGTACAACCTCACCATAAAAAAAAACGGAGGTCGATAATTTCACGCTGCAGTGGCGGAGTTTCTCATCTTCTGTCACCCAGTATCACTGTATGAGCTCCCCCGGTTCGAATGGTTCATGGCAAGGGTTGACTGGATGCAGCTCATGACAGGTCGGGCTGACATTTTGTGGAGTAAAAACTGGGCCATGTGTAAGAATGAACGGCGTGCTTTGTTTGCTGCAAAACATGCTAATAACGTTCTCCTGTGTGGTGCACTCGTTTCAAGTTACTGCTGATGACCAGTCGAAGACTGACGAGGAAGCAAGGAATATTAATGAAGAGAAGAAGAACGCTGCCCAAGGCCAGTTTTCAACCCTCCTCCTGCATGTCAGCCAAGGTCCTTGGGGTCGGCACTGCAGAAAATGCACCAAGCTACCCAAACAATCCTCCAAGGGGTGGTGCCTGGATATGTGGTAAAATAGCCAAAGGGGGATGCGCTGGCAGGGACTCAAACCCGTACGAACTGCTTGGAAGGCAGCTATGCTCACCACTATACACTGACGCTTGTGGACAAACTCTGACAGAAGTGCCGAAAAAGAAGGCTTTCTACCAAGGCACACTTTGTGTGTGTTTCGGCGCTTAAATAGACATGCCCAGACCGCGGAGCCAAGCCATCGCCAATTTGCACTGATCTACCCGCAGGTCAGAGGACAACTTCACAACTGTGGCCGCCGGCCATGTAGGATTACAGCTGACACAGGTGAAGTGTGGGCCAGGAATCCAACCCGGGTCAACCGCTTGGAAGGCAGCTATGCTCACCACTATACCACCAACGCTTGCACGCCACTCTGACAGAAGTGCTGAAGAAGAGGGCAACACTCCTCTTGCTGTCAGCCAAGTCTTTAGGGCCAGCGCTGCAGACAATGCCGTTAGGACTGGATTACGTTGCCGATCTGTGTGGGGTGAGAACGGGGACTTTCTGCACGCAGCTCCTCGTTAGTATAGTGGACAGTATCTCCGCCTGTCACGCGGAAGACCGGGGTTCGATTCCCCGACGGGGAGGCCCTTGTTTGTCTTTTGCTAGTTGGCTGTTGCCTTCAAGCCAACGTAAAAAAGCAACAATCCGCCCACGGGACATCGCCACAGGGGTGGTGCCTAGCCATGTGATAAAAGATCCAAAAGGAACGAGTTGGCAGTGGGGTCAAACTGCTTGGAAGGCAGCTATTCTCATCCCTATACCACCAACGCTTGTGGATGTTCTCCGGCCAGAAGTGCTGAAAAAGTATGCTTTCAAACAAGGCACTCTCTGTTTGGGTTTGGGGCTAAAACAGAGCTCCAGAGTACGGAGCCCAGCCATGGCGACATGCGCTGATCACAGGACAATTTCCCAACGGTGGCACACCGGCCAGTGATATGTAGAGCAGCCAAAGGCAATGCGTTGGCCGGGAATCGAACCCGGGTCAACTGCTTGGAAGGCAGCTATGCTCACCACTATACCACCAACGCCTGTGGACAGTGCTCGGCAGAGGAGCTCATAAAGAATGCTTTTCAACCAAGGCCCTCTTCGTTTGGGTTCGGCACCAAAAAAAAAAAACATGTGCAGCATACGGATCCCAACCTTCGCAATAGGCACTGATCTACTCACGAGGTCATGGGACATCTTCACAAGGGTGGCGCCTGGCCATGTAATATTACGGCAGCCAAAAGGAATACATCGGCCAGGAATCTGCTTGGAAGCCGGCTATGCTCACCGCTATATTACCAACGCTTGTGGACATCCTCTCACAGAAGCGTAGAAAAGGAAATCTTTCAACCAAGGAGTTCTTTGTGTGGGCTCTGGCCGAAGAAAAAACTCCCCAGAAAAAAAACATGCCGAGTATGGATCCCATCTCGTTCCGACATTGAGGTTAGAGGAAGCGTTCAAACGGTACAACCTCACCAAAAAAAAAACGGAGGGTCGATAATTTCACGCTGCAGTGGCGGAGTTCTCATCTTCTGTCACCCAGTATTCACTGTAATGAGCTCCCCCGGTTCGAATGTCATGGCAAGGGTTGACTGGATGCAGCTCATGACAGGTCGGGCTGACATTTTGTGGAGTAAAAAACTGGGCCATGTGTAAGAATGAACGGCGTGCTTTGTTTGCTGCAAAACATGCTAATAACGTTCTCCTGTGTGGTGCACGTTCAAGTTACTGCTGATGACCAGTCGAAGACTGACGAGGAAGCAAGGAATATTAATGAAGAAAACGCTGCCCAAGGCCAGTTTTCAACCCTCCTCCTGCTGTCAGCCAAGGTCCTTGGGGTCGGCACTGCAGAAAATGCACCAAGCTACCCCAAACATCCTCCAAGGGGTGGTGCCTGGATATGTGGTAAAATAGCCCAAAGGGGATGCGCTGGCAGGGACTCAAACCCGTACGAACTGCTTGGAAGGCAGCTATGCTCACCACTATACCACTGACGCTTGTGGACAAACTCTGACAGAAGTGCCGAAAAGAAGGCTTTCTACCAAGGCACACTTTGTGTGTGTTTCGGCGCTAAATAGACATGCCCAGACCGCGGAGCCAAGCCATCGCAATTTGCACTGATCTACCCGCAGGTCAGAGGACAACTTCACAACTGTGGCCGCCGGCCATGTAGGATTACAGCTGACACAGGTGAAGTGTGGGCCAGGAATCCAACCCGGGTCAACCGCTTGGAAGGCAGCTATGCTCACCACTATACCACCAACGCTTGCACGCACACTCTGACAGAAGTGCTGAAGAAGAGGCAACACTCCTCTTGCTGTCAGCCAAGGTCTTTAGGGCCAGCGCTGCAGACAATGCCGTTAGGACTGGATTACGTTGCCGATCTGTGTGGGGTGAGAACGGGGGCTTTCTGCACGCAGCTCCTCGTTAGTATAGTGGACAGTATCTCCGCCTGTCACGCGGAAGACCGGGGTTCGATTCCCCGACGGGGAGGCCCTTGTTTGTCTTTTGCTAGTTGGCTGTTGCCTTCAAGCCAACGTAAAAAAGCAACAATCCGCCCACGGGACATCGCCACAGGGGTGGTGCCTAGCCATGTGATAAAAGATCCAAAAGGAACGAGTTGGCAGTGGGGTCAAACTGCTTGGAAGGCAGCTATTCTCATCCCTATACCACCAACGCTTGTGGATGTTCTCCGGCAGAAGTGCTGAAAAAGTATGCTTTCAAACAAGGCACTCTCTGTTTGGGTTTGGGGCTAAAACAGAGCTCCAGAGTACGGAGCCCAGCCATGGCGACATGCGCTGATCACAGGACAATTTCCCAACGGTGGCACCCGGCCATGTGATATATAGAGCAGCCAAAGGCAATGCGTTGGCCGGGAATCGAACCCGGGTCAACTGCTTGGAAGGCAGCTATGCTCACCACTATACCACCAACGCCTGTGGACAGTGCTCGGCAGAGGAGCTCAAAAAGAATGCTTTCAACCAAGGCCCTCTTCGTTTGGGTTCGGCACCAAAAAAAAAAACATGTGCAGCATACGGATCCCAACCTTCGCAATAGGCACTGATCTACTCACGAGTCATGGGACATCTTCACAAGGGTGGCGCCTGGCCATGTAATATTACGGCAGCCAAAAGGAATACATCGGCCAGGAATCTGCTTGGAAGCCGGCTATGCTCACCGCTATATTACCAACGCTTGTGGACATCCTCTCACAGAAGCGTAGAAAAGGAAATCTTTCAACCAAGGAGTTCTTTGTGTGGGCTCTGGCCGAAGAAAAAACTCCCCAGAAAAAAAACATGCCGAGTATGGATCCCATCTCGTTCCGACATTGAGGTTAGAGGAAGCGTTCAAAGGTACAACCTCACCAAAAAAAAACGGAGGTCGATAATTTCACGCTGCAGTGGCGGAGTTCTCATCTTCTGTCACCCAGTATTCACTGTAATGAGCTCCCCCGGTTCGAATGTCATGGCAAGGGTTGACTGGATGCAGCTCATGACAGGTCGGGCTGACATTTTGTGGAGTAAAAACTGGGCCATGTGTAAGAATGAACGGCGTGCTTTGTTTGCTGCAAAACATGCTAATAACGTTCTCCTGTGTGGTGCACCGTTCAAGTTACTGCTGATGACCAGTCGAAGACTGACGAGGAAGCAAGGAATATTAATGAAGAAAAACGCTGCCCAAGGCCAGTTTTCAACCCTCCTCCTGCTGTCAGCCAAGGTCCCTTGGGGTCGGCACTGCAGAAAATGCACCAAGCTACCCAAACATCCTCCAAGGGGTGGTGCCTGGATATGTGGTAAATAGCCAAAGGGGATGCGCTGGCAGGGACTCAAACCCGTACGAACTGCTTGGAAGGCAGCTATGCTCACCACTATACCACTGACGCTTGTGGACAAACTCTGACAGAAGTGCCGAAAAAGAAGGCTTTCTACCAAGGCACACTTTGTGTGTGTTTCGGCGCTAAATAGACATGCCCAGACCGCGGAGCCAAGCCATCGCAATTTGCACTGATCTACCCGCAGGTCAGAGGACAACTTCACAACTGTGGCCGCCGGCCATGTAGGATTACAGCTGACACAGGTGAAGTGTGGGCCAGGAATCCAACCCGGGTCAACCGCTTGGAAGGCAGCTATGCTCACCACTATACCACCAACGCTTGCACGCACACTCTGACAGAAGTGCTGAAGAAGAGGGCAACACTCCTCTTGCTGTCAGCCAAGGTCTTTAGGGCCAGCGCTGCAGACCAATGCCGTTAGGACTGGATTACGTTGCCGATCTGTGTGGGGTGAGAACGGGGGCTTTCTGCACGCAGCTCCTCGTTAGTATAGTGGACAGTATCTCCGCCTGTCACGCGGAAGACCGGGGTTCGATTCCCCGACGGGGGAGGCCCT